>OX465391.1:12492525-13018738 GCA_950005105.1 Lycophotia porphyrea | reverse complement strand
ACCAGACATTAAGATCATGTCGCAAGAAAGATAATAAAATTAGTAGAATTAGTTATCAAGAACCTGCAAGATCTAATCAAAACACCGATAATCGACAGTAGTTTTCCTGTTGCAACTTTCACAGTAAATAACAACAATAATCATTTTCGTTTCATTGCTCTACATCCGTAGAAAACAGGTACTTTTCACAATTACCAACTTAGCATAATTATGTTCATTCGTGATTATGCAAAACAGAAAACACTTTCACATTACAGGCAAATCGATGACAGGAAAACAAGCGAGGAACAAATCTGCCTGCTGGTAGCAAATATTAACGAATTTGTGCTAGCTCATAGCATAACGCTAAACACAAAACCACCGGGAGAAACTCCTGAAAGATGGGACAAGATTAAGATGTCCCTACAGCTGTATTTGCAGAAGTTGATTCGATGTAGGAGAAGATGTGAAGGTGGAATTGAATGAGAGCAACCCTGAATGGAACTTGGTGTTGAAACATTTGGACACGTTGATCGAGATCTTCTTGGAGACGACTAAGGCTGTGCTGGTTCAACAAATGAAGGTAGGTTCTTTAGAAATACATATCATCCTTGCCTAATCATTTGTCGAAAACTGGCCCTAAGGGTAAATCTCCTGCAAGGGATAGAGTCTAAAATTATTACCCTAGCCAAGTTGCCACAATGCTCTCAAGTCCCGATTGATGGCAATTTGATCTTTTTCTTTTTGGCCTTCTTTTTCAAATAAGAGTCAATCTTAAGTCGCTCTGTTTAAAGTTCGAATATTCTGCTATAAATCGGTTTCACTAGAAACAATTCTCCTACTAACTTGAACCCACTCGAATGATAAAATTTTCACAGCATATTTATACAACATGTATATTTTTCATTAAACAAACCATTTCTGTTCCCACAGACTCTAGTTTCAATAATCGAAGAGCCGCCGTCGGACATGATTCTTAAGAGCACTCTAACGTCCATCGGCCACTTAGCCATGTTGAGTGACACCACAGAAAGTTCCTTACACGAGAAATGTACGAAGATCATGAAGAATATCACTGAGTTGCCGTTCGTGGACTGTGCGGTGCCCAGGGCGCTGTTGACGGCGATCATTGAGTCCAATAAGAGTTCTATAAAGGCGCTGTCATTGCGTGCGCTTGCGACGGTGTGCGTAAATGGGGATGCGGTAAAACAATTTGAAGAGGTACGGAGATATCAAATTAGATTTGATAGTACTCTTAATCTTATCCAGTTCAATCTATTTCAAAAGGATCTTGATAAAAGCATTCTTTACTTCTTATGCTATCAGCTTCTCTGAGATCATGCACTAAAAATTTACTTAGGTACTTCCCAATTTCAGTAGTTATTGCTACCAAGGTTAATACAAAAAAAAATGCAGTCGGTAAGGTCTCACTCACACTTTCCTTTCTCCTGCTCTCACCATAAACAAAAAAAATTGGGAAACGCTGTAATACGTAAACTTTTGTTTGGAGGCTTAGTTAGAATTGGAAACATATTTAAGAGGAACTCTGTAACGATAGAAGTAACTTTAAAAACAATCTTGTCAATTTAAATGAACTTGTTAACACAAAAGTTCCAATTTACATAAAAATATCAGAATTGGATTAGACATTACTTACCCTAGGATTTGTGGACAGAACTTGGTACTCTTTTAAGTTTCATAATAATTTCCTTTCTCCAGGGAGGTGGCATCGAGATCATATCAGACATTCTATCAGACCGATCGAACCCAGAGCCACAGATGAGAGAAGCTATCACCGTGCTCACTCAGATCACAGCCCCGTGGCTGAGAGGGCACTACGACCTGACGCAGCTGCATCTATATCTCAACTCTATCGTTGATAATATTACCGGTAAGTTTGTACGAAAATAAGAATGCAAAAATTCAGGTTGGTTCGTGAAATAAAAGACGCCTAGCGCCATCTAGTGTACAATGTTGGTGACGAAACATAAAATACGATCTCATGAACTGTGTAGCGACATCTGTTGTTGTAAAAAGCAACTACGTTTAGAACTTACAATCAAGATTCAGGTCTTTGGTTTGGTTTATAAGAAAAACTTATTCGAATACAATAAGAACTTGCTCTAAAGACAAATCAATTTTACACTTCAATAACCATGTGTACACCCCAGTAAGATTATTTATAAAGTACAGACGCCTGCAAGTCAAGCTACACGAAACTGTCAAATTTTCCCAACCAACCTTGAACCTAATACATAAGAGATAAAGATGAAAATCTATTAAAGAAATTTGACGAATTGTAGTAGCTTGATGTGCTGGCGTCTGTACATAGCTTCATACCTTTTTACTACACAGGGATACTCTGTTTAGTAGCATGCATGATTAATCTCCTTAAAATGAGTTCTTAGTTGTGTTGTGACGAACTAGCTTAAAAGAAACTAAAAAGCCGGCTTCATCCAATTTATCTGTGCAGGCGGGAAAACACAGAACTAAAATAAAGGAACAGGCGCAAGCACTTCAAATCTTCTTTAATAGATTTTCGACTTTATTGCCAAAGCATTAGTTTCAAGTTTGATTGGGAAAATCTGACAGTTTCAGTTAGCTTGACCTGCTGGCGTCTGTATCAAGTTTGACATATAGATGCATTTTTTATTGACAAGTAGCGCCACCTTGTACACTTAAAAGTGGTCTTACTGTACTTATTTTTAGTTCAAGCTGGTTCTCATAGACACAATCATACTGAAAACCCATCTCCAATCCCAGGTATTCTCTCCCGCACCGACTGCTGCCAGCTCCTCCTCCTCTGTACGGCGTGTCTGGTCAACCTGGTCCGAGAGTTGGAGCTGGAAAAGAAGGACGGTGACGTCACAGGCTCGGACATCGTCGACGTCATCACCAAGCATCACACGGTTGAGAGGCTGCTAGAGGCCGTCAAGCGACGGGGGCCGAATATCTCTGTCTTTTTACAGGTAGGTTCAACTTATCTACTTACATGAGACGCGGCTTATTGAAAACCTGCATTGACAGCAAAATATTGTATAAGTAACAATAATATAATTTTAAGATAACCATATAATAATCGCCATGACAGACAAGAGAATAATATTTAAATTCCACTTTTGATATACCTATAATTATTATACTTTACCAAAACGCCATCTAGAACCGTTTATGAAAAAGGTTCTTCTCCAATCAAGGTCTAACTCCACTTATATCCACAGGAACAGACAGCCTCTCTCCTCGCCTCACTGTCGCGCATCCCGCGCTGCATGTTGCTACTGTCCAACATCACGTCGGCCAGCGTGGCGCTAGTGTGCTTCGCGCGCAGCACGCCCGGCAGCTGTGCGCGCACGGCCGAGCTGAGGGCACAGGCCAGGCTGCATTGTCACGCTGCGGAAGCTATCGCTAGGTAGGTCATCATGCCTAGCCTTTTCGGGTTGCAGTCTAATCAGATGTAAGGAGTCTGTAATGAATAGTCACCCATTCATGGACCGTCCAAGAAAAACTTAGCTTAACCTTGCTTAAATAATAACCGCTTGGGTAATCGAACTCTGCCGCCTGACACATAGCCGAGTCTTCAATCTAAGCGGAACTCCACCTCGGAAATAAAAACTAATTGGTATGAATAGAAGTTATTTAGCTTTCTTCCTTTCTGTATACCATACTACCAGGTGCTGGCCTCATTATAAGCATTTATTATTGATTTCGAAAAGATACGAATCCTAAATTGTAAATTATATTGTTATTAAATAGACATATTATTATATTAATATTTAAACAAATTGATGTTTCGTATTAAAATTCTATGTTTAACATGTACCTACTAATATTTGTATGCCAATCTATGGCGAAACATGTAAGTTCACAACCTTATTCATAAGATCTCAATGTACCATGTTTTTACGCAAATAATACAAATAAATATAATAAATAATGTATGTATATACTATATATTATTATATTCTATTCTATTTGTTGATCTCCAATAAAACTATGCAAACTTCTTAACTCGTGCTATTGACATGCTAACAAGAATAACTTACTAATCACTTCTATTCATCCACAGGCTCTCAATAATGCCAGACGTCGCACATCAAATCGTGCAACTAGAGGGCGTTCCGCTCCTTACTAAGCTGGTAAGGCTGCAGCGAACGCGCCCCCCTCTAGACACGAACCCGGACCAGACCCTGATCCACTGCCTCAAGGCGCTAAGGACCTTATACAAGCACCTGCCAGACGCCTTCGATGATGAACAGGATGTCAACGATATGATCAGACCTCACCTCATGGAATCGCTTATGTTATTCTCGGCTAAGAAGGAAAGTTATGTCTAGTTGTATCGGTATTGTTATATGATATAATCGGTTTTTTATAGTATCGGAAAAAAATCGAGTTTATAATAAACTTCCGATTTTATTCATTGACAAGTAAATAAAACAAGGTTAAGAATTTAAAAATACTGTGACTTGTCGAGATGTACATGTGACTTTCCAATTATTTCCTTAAGTAAGTACCTACAGGTATTTCGTAATCATTCCAATTCTTGTGGCTAGAATATTCTAGAGTTTTATTTCTAAACTAACTCGAATATAGTTCTCCTGAGACTGAATTGTAGTAAATTATTTAATTATGACGTTATGTGTCTACTTAAATAGGTTTAAAGGTACCTAATGTAAAGTCTTTTATTCTAGCGGATTTACTTCAGAATAATCGATTCAAAATCATTCTGTATAAATTTTTAAATCGATTGCTCGCACGTCTAGAAAACCATTATAACTTGATAAAATTGTCAAATAAAATATACTTAATCTATATACACACACACATACATTTATATACATATGGGTTTCCAGATTTTGCCAAAATATTAATAAAATATGTGGTTTTATATGAGATTACCATACATTCCACTTGATATAAAAGTGTTGCTGTATATAAAATTTTAATGATACAATAGGTATATACATTATTGGCTTTGTAAATAGCTTACTATCTACTTGATATTGTAATACTATTTATCTTGAATAGTTTAGTCCTGAGGCCATACTATCGTGAAATTACTTTTACTAGTCTTTAATCATTCGTGTAAACTTAGCTTTATAGTTGTTTTTAACGACACTTTTATTTAAAACACTTGTATGAATCCTGTAACGCAAAACAAGGGATTTTTTTGATTTAAGGCCTCGTCCGGACCAGAGCATTATTTCTAACTCTTGCGTCTGGTATTATTTTTAATTGACTCAAATCGTGCATGCTCTGGTGAGGATAACGCCTTAAAAAATGTACTTAAAACATTGGAAATATGATTTAGTAAAAATACATTTTTTTCTCTGACTGTTTTGTATTCATTTTGTACCTCTTAACTCCACATCACTCATGACAACACTGAATAGCATTAGCATTGATACCACCTTATTTTATTGTAAACTACTTAAAGTGTGCTATATCTACCTACATATACGTGTGCACCTACGTAAACGTTTGTAAAGAAATTGCAATATGCGGCGCCCGCCACTGTTACTGTTTAAAATAAAGTATATAATCGATTTAATTTCTGTTTTTTTATTTGTGTGAAAAGTATTTTATCTGTACACCAACTAAATAGTACCTTACCCCACTACCCAGACATAACGGCGCAATGACGGCCACTAACATTAAACTATTGTCTATGGAACAGAAAAACCCCGTATTAAATTATTTTAACATGATTGACGTGGGAAGCCCCTTTTACTGTGATAGGCGAGGCGAGACTATAACAGAACTACCACATTTAATCAACTTGTAGGAGGACTTGAGTCAGTAAATTGCAAATATATAAAAAGTTTGTATCGAAGCATTGGAGGTTTATAATGACGTGTTTTTGCTGCACAGGTTACCTATTTTTGCATTCGTTATTCGGTTATCATATTTTCTATTGTATAACGGAAACATTGCACTTAATGTAAAACCAGTGACTCACTTTTCATGTTCACAATGAAGTGTTATCCACTCGACTACTCACTACGATCTATGGACGAAAACAAATAAACAGTCATATTAAGCTCTTTAGCACGTGTAATTTTTTTTCGTGCTCTGGATTTTCATCGCACTGGTTACCGCTCTCTGTTAGCTTCTCAATGAAGAGAGTTAAAATTCCAGTGCGCTTAAAAATCGTCAGGTTAAAAAAATCATACAAACTAGTGCTAACAAAAAGAAAACTGTTATTACAAAACTCAAATGATTTTATTATTCTCTCTTAAATTTAACAAGCATCAACAGTTCATTAGTAGTAAATATATAAAAATATATCATCCGTAAGATTGTTTGACATTTTTTGAGTGCACTATGTCCACTGTGGTCTCATGGCAGTTTCTAAGATCTAAGTCATAGACACCAAGACAGAACTTGTTCTCTGGGGCCTTGAAATAGTCTAGACCTCTGCCGATTTTGATTATCCATCCGGAACTTAAACTGTAAACAGTGGAAAAGAAGAATATTATAAATGGATAATAAGTGAAAATACAGTCACAAAATATACTCTAGTATATTTTGCCCATGTGTTTTAATAAAAAATAAGTGAAAGGTAGAAATAGAAAAAGTAAAAAATTGTGTGCCCATGGGGATCTTATACAAAACTAGATTTTTTAGGTATGAGTTATTACGCCTTATCTAACTGCACCGTATTTTGTGCAAACAAGCAATGGCACCTTTGAAAATACATTGATCAATGAAAAGATACTCACGTAATCTGCCTATCATGTAAAGTCTCAGAGTACTTCACAACTAATTGGATCCTATACTTTATCAGATCATTGCTTAAGTTTCCAAACCATTCCCGTTGATCTCCTTCAGATTTGCCATCCTTGGACGTGATCAACTCAATCAGTTGCAGATTTGTACAGGACCGAACAAGGAGTTCACAAAGCTTAAGAAAATTCTGACACTGAAAAAGAAAGTAGGTATTGGAAAATGTTACTTGATGGGTTTCTTAAAAGATTAACTAACAGCCAAGATTCTGTGAATGACAGTCTGAAGTTTTCAGTTTTCTTTTTTATACAAATAACACGATAGCTTATTTGTTATAAATATTTTGATTTTTTCGTTTTGTTTATGAAAATGATCAATTCAATCAATTTACCAAATCAAATATAAATACCTACCACAAAAAATCCCTAATGAGAACATAGTTTTGCCATTTATATAGAATAAGATAAAATGTAATATGATAAAATGTTGACTTACCTGATGAAAGCTTCTAATGTAAGGGTCTTCAACAGAAACATATTGTACTTCTTCATCTAAAAACCTTCCAAATAGAGTTTTATAACTATGGCCCATGGAATTGTTCTCAATATGCACTTGTTCATGAAATTGGCCAGCATCCTTTTGTTGTAAAACTAACTTTTTTATTGTCTCTGCTCTATTCATGTACTCCTCAACCTTCTTCCTTAGATAACTTTTGTTAGAATCATCTATTTCCCCTGTTAAAGAACATTCTTGTAAATTAACTAATTTTAAATAAAAACTTTTCATTAAAAATAAACAAAGTTGTTAAAGACAACAAAGACAACAGTTAACAAAGTTGTTGTTTGTTGCCAAAGTTGTTGTGCTTACCTTTTATTTTGTCTACTAATATCTGAAGGCCTTCTTGATAACATACTAGCGCTTCCGTGTATCTTTTCTTCGTATCTAATTCAACACCGCGCTTCAGAATATTTACAGCAGCACTTTCTATGTTCATTTTGATTTTAAGAAATTATTGCTCTCCTTTGCATTTCGGTCGACTTATTTACTTACTATCACAGAGTACTTTTATATATAGGCACTTACTATTTACTAATGTCAGAACTCGTTTACAAAGGTTGATATTTAGATAATATCACAACATTCACAACATCAAAAATAAAAGTGGGCATTTAACATGCCGTCAACTTATTTCGATCTTCGTAAATGAACATCATAGAGGAAGATTTATTTTCTGGTATTCACCGAATCACAGACAGTTAAATTAATCCGTAATACAATCCTTCTTTTTTAAACGTTGCCCCCACACTAGTAATTTCTCTTGTTTGATTATCATTATTACCTACCCCGTATTCTAAGAGTTCAATACCAACTATTTAACTATGCAAAGCTATTATATGTAACTATGCAAAAATTACTTCACTTACAGAATAATCCAAATCAATAATTTTTCATGAAATAGTCATTGAATGGGATTAGGGTTATATTGACGAAATTGGAACGTAAATCATTTGACATAAAGTTTTGTAAATACAACATAGCCTCTACGTACGAGTTTTCTTTTCCTAATAAAAAACGCATAAAAGATGATTTAGAATAAGTACCTTCATGTGTGTGTTACGGCAATATAAACATTATTTTATATCCGGCAAAGTTTTATTTTAACAACAGAAAATGTCGCATGAGCTGGGACGTGTAGTGTCGGCAATTTTGCAGCGATATTTTGGTGAAATTGTGCAGAAAGTGGGCGATGACTTATTCACGTTTGGGAGTAAGCCTATCGGCATGATTATGAAGACCACCAGCCTCACTCGCACCCAGGTAATGAGCGATAAATAGCTTTTAGTAATATAGGTTATGTGTTTCAGTATCGAACTGTCGAAGATTCAATGAAATCAGGCCGGTGTATTCTACTAGATCAGAGTATCGTATAAGCAGGGACACTAGGGACAGGACAGGACAGGAGTTGAATCTATCAAGCTGTTCATTATGGGCAGATTTACCACCTTTCACAACTATTCCAATCCAGTGTTTTTACTCTATTCAACCATTTGACTGTGCCTTCTAACTAACTTACATTCAGAGAAAGACATTCAAATATTTACGAGCACTAAACGGGAGAAGACGAAGAAAAAATGTAATCCAATACTTATTACTACTTAGTAATAAATCGGTCTGTCACACCGCTTTGGCACACCGCAAAATCTAAAATGTTCATTTTTGTATGACTTTATTCCCAGTATCCACTCTATAATTCATTTTAAAACTCTTTGCTTTCAGGTCATCGAAAGTCTTCGCACACTGCTCAAGTTTGATTTGGCCACATTTGAACCATCCACGAATGAAGTGATTGCTGACTATAAGTTAATTCCTGATAATGTCCTGCTACTCATAAGATATCCTAGGTAATTATAAAACATACAATAACATAACATGTATTCCCCAAGGGGTGGACAGAGTACATTCACAGTTATGTTAAGGCCTAATATAATTTGTTGAACTGATGCCATTAATCAAGCACAAATCCAGATTAACTAAGAAAATGTTGATAGAAAAATCTAAAAATAGGTTGCCCATTCTGTGTTTCAAACTTAAGACCCTTGTGTTAGTGCTAGATCCAAAAGTCCAATGGTCTTCATTAGGACCATAATCATGTTTTTCAAAGTGATTTCTGGAAAAATATTCTCAAATGTCTATCAGCAACCCAAAAAATCTTTGTAGCACTATGAAGATTCTAGAAATCAAGTTTGATCTAAATGTTTCTTGTCTATAATAAACTCATACCGATCATAATATTTCAGGTATCTTCTGCAAATAAAGAGCAAGTATGGCAGTGAGGCAGAACTACTGGTTGAAGAGTTGCTGCAGCAAGCCATCTGCACTGCAACGGTGCTGCTGTTCACTATTGCTATGAAATATAAAGATGATAAGGTAGGTAGTACAGCTTGCCCACCAGTTAGAAGTCTTAGACCAGCCACCGTTGATGCACAAAAATACCTAATGTTATTGCAGTTATATGGGAGCCATTAAGAATCTGCCCTATTTACACACATAGCATCATATCTTCTCCCTAGAAGCCAAGGCAGAGGTGTACCTCACATTTAGTCATTTATGATAAATAGTATGAATTCATTCATATGCTAAATAAGTGCCTGATATAAAATACAACTTAGAGTAATTAGACTCCAGAGTGATAGTTTGATTCAAATCTGAAGCTACAACATAATAAATGTATGCATAAGCGGCACAATTTCGTCTGCCCACGAGTAATACGTATGCACAAGTTGTATATAGCTTTAAAAGATTAACTTAAAATTGCCTCACCTTGCGTGCGACTGCTGCAGTTCTAAGACTATTAATGGAATTCGATGCAATACAATGGCGGCTATCGTTTTTAGGCTCACCAGATAGCGCCACTGTCGACTAAGGTCCTGTCGTTAATTCAATTTTATACTTTAAAGTAGAAATAACTTCATAAAAAGTTTATTTAATTTCGTATAACAACATAGTGTAAACTTTAGATACATATTTACAAATATTCTCCCTAACATTAACAAGCATGAAACATTTAAAAATCATTCTACCTCCAAGTACTTACAAATAAGATCATAAGATATTCAAGTCATAATTAATCAGGAATGGCTCAATTTAGACCAAAATCATTAATATTAGTAAAAATACTTGATAAAAAAGCACGCAACGCGCGAAAACTCTATGACATCTGACATTTCGGAAGACCTTACTCTACACGAACGCCTCTAGCGGCGAATTCATGCGCGATAGCCCCCATTGAGTTCAGCTAGTTATGTAACAAACACTTGTTACCCTTATGTTTTGAGTAACAAGGTTAAAAAACGGTTGCCAGGCAGTGAATGCTATAGTACTTATTTGTTTACAAAAGAATATTTTAATTTTGTAAAATTGTAATGGACAGCAGTCTACTTATGAGATTTTCCCCAAAATGCTTTGACAACATTTCATTTGTTACAGGAGAAAAACATAACAATAGTGGCTCTAAAGGATATGTTCATAAGCCTGGTGACGGCGGGCTACATCCAACAGGCTCCAGTAGCCGAGCTGAAGGAAGGCAGTGAGCTACCCACCTTGGTGCCTGTGGCTACCATTGTACCGGATATGTTGGTGTCCAGAACTGGCACGCTGGCGCTCGTGCAAGCTATGAGTACTGGCAGTATAAGTGAAATTAATGACAGTTAGTATTATATATTTTATAGAGGTTTTTCCAGTTTTATGTTTAGAATGCTCTTTCCTAAATTGTGTAATTGGATCATTTTAATTGTATAAGTTTTGCAAAAAGTTCTTGGATTGTATAAGTAGAGTATAAGAGTACATGTACAATCCATGCGGCGTCATGCTATTGTTGCAGAACAAAGATTTAAATTTAATGACATAAATTTAAATCTTTGTTCTGAATACTGTTTAATTTATGAATCATGTTGCAGATATCTACTGGAGAGTGAACTACGACAGATTCCACTTGGACTTCAGAGATGAAATTATGATAAAAGCTATCACAAGACGAATTGATGAGAATGGTAGGTAGCTTCACTTTTTTAAACAATCACCTAGTGGTCTCATTTTTAGAAGCATCATCTACATTTGTGCTATGTGGTAGTCATTACTGTTTCCAAAATATGCTATAGAATATTGGTCAAAATATTCATCCACAAGTGATAATAATCTAGATTATTTTGTCATTTTCCAGCGGGAGAACTAATGCGCTTCCTCCTTGAGAAAATGTACCTGACATCACCTGCGTGGGCCCCTGAGTCGAGTCCCCTGTGCGCCATAGAGTTACGAGAGCGATGCCGAGGCGCTGCAACTGACAGGCCACTGCTGCATCAGTTCGTAGACCAGTACCTCAAGGTGCTAGGTATGTGAAAACTGGAACTAACATAAAGAAAATTTTGTGATTGTGGAAATGGTTTCAATACTTACAAACTATGTTGCGATAATTGCCAAATATAAATTGGATCGAAGACTGATTGAAAGTTGCAAAAATCGGATGTATGCGAGTGGCACAGGACAGGTTTGTATGGCTGTAGCGGCATCCATCACTATTATACGAACTACGCGTAAGACCCGGCGACGTAATGCGCATTATACAGCGAGCAAGCAGAGCTATTCGCGACATTAGGCTATATACAACCTGCCGCGGGCGTCGGGGGTCACGTGGTGGCATCCGGCCACCGTAGACGCGGACCTGTGGACGGTGAGTAATGGGCTAGCTCGCCGTCCGTCTGTCTTTTGACTTTTGAGAGATGTCAGTAAACAGGGAGGGGCCTGCCAGGGCTGCGGGACTGTTCGAAAGAGATACCGCGGCCCTGGAACACAAAGGGCAAGGAAGAAACATGGATGGGTTTTAGTCAGTACAAGTCTGACACTCCCTTCCGCTCTGCCCAGAGTGGGAGAAGTCATTTGATGATTTCCCATGCGAAAAAAAAAGGCTATATACAACCTTCGAGCAGTAGTTAATCAAATACGACCTCCGTCTGGTCGGATCCTCTCTTTTCAATGGAGGATGAGGAAATTTCCATCCTATTCGGCATACCACATAATGCTCCCTGACAACCGAACTGACTGAATATTGTGATGATGAGCTCACACTGTTACCGCTATTATCTATGCCAGAGGAGAACGGCGGCGGGTTCGTGCGTCGCGCGGGAGACGCGGGCGCCGGCCAGTACGTCGTGCGCGCGCGCCACGCCGCCCGCCAGCTCGTGCTGTGCGCGCTGGACCACGTCGTCACCGAGCGCCTCGGCTCCAAGGCCGCCAGGATATTTAGGTGAGGGCTATTGTGACTTACTATGATAACAGTCGTACGGATTGGTCTACAAGGTTAAGCAGTGCTCGCCTAGGTCGGTCCGTGGATGGGAGACCGTTCGTTCTTTAACAATCTATTCCAGTAGTACCAGTCTTACCGAGGGGTATCGAATTATCCAGTCATTGGCTCGTGGGGTTCAAACATGTAGTCGCTCCGTGTAAAATACTGGTATTCAGCTGCATCCTGTTAGACTGCAAGCTGTACAGATAATGATATTATGTCAGGGGCACCCGCAATACCGGCTGGCACATCCCTGTTCAAGAAATCACAAAGATAAAATATAAAACTGGAATATCCCATGAGTCATGTGCCAGTACACCAGAGCCCATATCTTCCAACCGAAACACAGCAACACTGTTTGGCGATAGCGGGCGAGTATGGTGGCTACTGGCTAGTTTAACGCTCATTGAAAAATCAAAGGCATAGGACTTTTTCAGCGATTACCAATATGTTTATGAATGCGGTGGTTATTGTAATTTCTAAATAGCGAAATGTCATACAAATGTATTCCTGGGTTTTTAAAGCGAATATTTATTTAAAATGCAATATGTTTACTTACTTTTAACTTTTACAGGTTAATCCGTTCTAGAAAGTACATAGAAGAGGATGATATACAAAAGAATGCAATGTTAGTGAATAAAGAATGCAAGCAGCTGACATACAAACTGCTAGAAGAACATTTTATTAGTGTACAGGTAAACTAATTTTCACAATCCATCTATCAATAAAAGGCAAAATTTAAATACTTCGAAGTTACTACATACTTACTTACTTATTGCTTTTGTTTGTTGCTCTGTAAAACTGGACTCGATTTATGTATCTGATTGCAACAGAGAGGAAATTTTTAGAAACCTTATTAAGGGTGTACAGACTCTTAATGAAGCCGAAAGGCATTTGTTCGCCCCGTCATTGCGATCATTTTTTTGCTCTAGACCATACCTGGGAACCTTATAGTTACGGAGATATTGGGGGTCAAAGTACCAACTTTTTCACAAGTTTTTTTTTTTTTAAATACATGTGTTTTATGTACGATTTTTACTTTAAACACCACTAGGACCCCCTTACTATTTAATCAGCTCTATCAGCACAATGTTTTAAGTGCGTTACATTGAGTCCTACTGTAAAACGTGATTTTTCATCCCAAAAAAAAAGTCGTTTCCCAGCACTAATTTTTGCGTAAAGTTACTTAGTTTGATGTACATAATGCTTGGTTGACGGCTTCGTGAAGAGTCTGTTTACACCCTGTATAATACATTATTTAATGTTATTATTTTCAGCCAATGAGAAAAGCAGCTTCGGCGGGTGGATTGGCGAAAGCCATCTATTTATATCACATAAAATTACATGACGTGAGTTTTATTCATTTTCACTAATATTGAGATGAAAATAGTATGGGTTAAAATGCTCTCTTACTCGACAAACCCGTCGTTTTGCCGACGCTTGTAGGAATTCTAAGTCTAGCTTTGGATGTAATTAGGCTGAAATAATTATGTAACAGTCGCTCCATGTAAAATACTGATATTAAGCTGCATCCGGTTAAACTGGATGCCGAACCTAACATTTTTTTTTTCATCAGCCTTTACTGTCCCACTGCTGGGCAAAGGCCTCAATTCCTTCCACGTGCTCTTTTCACGTGCCTCCTCGAACCAGACCCTAAAATGGTTAACAAAAAAAGCAGACGAGATGTTTGTTGTAAATGTAAAAATATTGATATTTTTCTTTTGTCTAGGTGGCCCACGCAACTCAGCAGATGTGCTACCGCGCGCTGCACAACGTGGTGCGCCGGCACGCGGCCGAGCGCAGTGCGCACGCGCGGCTGGTGGACAAGCGGCGCCGCGTGCGCAGCATCGTGCTCGGCATGCGCCTGCGCGGCGAGCCGCAGCAGAACATCGACGATGTCAGTATTATACCATGTTTCCTTTTTTGGAATGGTGTGAATGCTAGAATTTACCCAAGGCCCGAGTCCACTAATTTACAAACGGTTCCGTAATTTGCCATACTAATATTTCAAAAACTGCCAATCAATAGACCACTGGCCATTTACAAACTAGTGTAGCTGGGGCTCTAGAATCATAACTGTTTTGATGTACACGATAACAATGAAGTTACCGACTCTGCTCGCTGTATTTGAGTCTGGTTACGTGGAGGGTTGTACAAATAAATTATTATGAGTTCAGAGTTAGTTGGTCAGAGAACATTGTGACATTTTTAAAAGTTGGACACACGTTGCAAAGCATCAACACAATAATGTAAAAATCTAAATGCACGTTCTTGTAAAATCCGTATTAGTAGAACTCGTGACTAGCAACTAGCATCATTTGAAGAGTTGCTGGGATATTATTATAGCTAGCCCATATTGGCCCACTGCTGGGCAAAGTCATCCCTCCATTCCCTTACAACGTATACGTGATATAGAATACTTTAATCAAATAGCTTTTGGCGACTGAATAACTTTGCCAAAATGCGTTGTTAGTAAACATATATATATTTTATTTTTTACAAAAATTGTAATAACACGCCACGTGTGAAAACATCTACAACTATATAGTATATACTATATACTAATCATCATCTCGATAAACCATGTCATAATAAACATTCCAGGTAGAGGAAACCCTGACCCCGCCTGAGCTAGCAGTTCTCCAGGGGGTTGAGAAAAGACTGAAGCAGCTGAGCACGGCAGAGATGGAGCTCGACAGGAACCTATTCATCTTTAAGTGGTACTTTATGTTCCCGCAAGACAAGTGAAGGTTACTTGGTATTAAGTGTGCAAGGTATGACAGCTTGTTGTGTCTATGCAATTTCTGGTTGGTTAGGCTTATCTATGGTTGCTGCTAAATAGCGTGGCAATAGTGATCATTGCCCTTTATTCATCTTTTTTCTATTAGAAGCTGCAATGAGCTCGACTACATAGACCGCTTGTTTTAGAAGAATCTAATATAATAGAAGCGTGTATATTGTTTCTTGACCACAAATAAAATGGGACAAGACAATGATGATATTGTTATAGTTCGGTTCAAACTTTATGGCGGCTCGGAAGTTAGCTGCGAGTGACGGTTTGCGCATTATACAGTCATGACGATGCATCCGCTGCGCCCCGCTCATACCTATGTGTTTTGCGCAGATTTACGTTAGATGTTTCGAGTCACAATAAAATTTGAACCGCCATAACTGCGCTGACCGTCACTCGCAGCTAATTGCCGAACCGCCATAAAGTTTGAACCGAACTGTAAAGAATTAAAAC
The DNA here is from genome assembly GCA_950005105.1 of Lycophotia porphyrea. Classification (NCBI taxonomy): domain Eukaryota; kingdom Metazoa; phylum Arthropoda; class Insecta; order Lepidoptera; family Noctuidae; genus Lycophotia; species Lycophotia porphyrea. Next base: position 13,002,950 of record OX465391.1, on the reverse strand, counting down.
TCAATCTGTAAATTAAAAACTAGGTTAAGGAAATTGAATAAAATTCTCAAAAATACGTTCTTAAAATTTTATTTGACCCCATTGATACTCAATAGTTACTCAAACATGTACAACCTATTCCGTCGATTGATTATTATTACAAAACATATCCAACTACTACCCGGGCAGCCGTCACACGTAATAAACACAAAATGGCATATAATTTGAAGCGAAATTTACAACTACCCTCGGAATCATTGCTCACAATGAAGATTTCTGTAAATACCTAATGTTGGTTAGTTCACCGAGGAGGCATCCGAAGCTCGAATAGCGAGTTGTTCATCATAAATTAATATAAAGAACGGAAAATAATTGTTTAAAAATATACTCGTCAGTCAATATAATCCGTAAGAGCAAAGGGGCATTGTTGTTAGTCTATATATTATTAAGTTGTATAGCTTAATAAATATTTATAATATAATACAAATGATAAAAAGTTCGTTGTAACTTGTATTTGTGCCCGCCTTTACCTCGACAATCAGCTTGTTGAGTAGTAGAATAAAACAATATAAATCAGGACCAAGGTATGTGAAAAATATAGAAATTGAAAGACATATTATTGTTTTTACATACATATATACTAGGATATTTTAATTGTATCAGTTAATTAACTAATATTGCACAAAAAACTGCATAGTCTCGGTGAACTCAACCACAGAATACTTGGAAAGGAAATGACAATTAATCAACATTGTTATAATTATTAATTAATATTAACAAGTATATAGATTATGTACGTAAGTAGTAAACACCTGTTAAACAGTGACATCTAATATTTTTATTATTTTTATTTATTACAGACTTTCGACAATGTGTGTACTGACAAAGATTATTTAATGGGAAATAGAGTTTTGCTAAAAAACCTTATTTCTGCTCATAATAGCTGCTCTTTAGAAATCTTTCATGTACAAATTAACCCAACTCTACCATCGCCAGTCTCTTGGGCACATTACCATCTGACAGCGTTGAGGAGGAGTTTTTCGATGCCCTTTTATAGTTTGTTGTTAGTTTATTTATTTTAGTTTAATAGTTTTTAATTATCACTGTATATACTCTACCTATATCAATGCCGTTTACGAGACAGTTTATTTGCTATCCTTACTATAAAACAGAATTATTTCGGTACAGCCTTTTTCTTTGCAATAGTTTTGTAGTACCAAATAATTGTGTAAGATGTTGTTCAATCTCTGTCAACACACACTCGTCGCTTCGTAAGATATCCATTTCAAGCTAGTTTAGATTTACACTAAATTTGTCTAAATTAAAAAGTTAAATATTTACACGCTTTTGCCTCGGCTTGATGTCTCGTTAAAACTCGTATATAATTTTAACATGTTAAATAAATGCGTATTTACATTTCATTCTGTTTAAGTTATTTTTATTAAAAAGTTGAGAGAAATCAATCTACAACATAGACGGTGTTATTTTAGGTTTTTTAAAAACAATTATGGAACGTAATACGCTTTTATTCAACAACAAATTGTTTTTTTTTATTCTTAACACAAAATTGAATATTGTTTAGTCACAGATCTGATTACTCAGTCATTAGTTTGATTTTATTGAATAATTTCCTATTTAATGCAACTTCGACTCAAATGATCCTTGATCCGTGCACTTGTGAATTCATCTAGTTTTTGTCGTAAAGTACACGATAAACCAAACGAATATGAGTAATTAATTAAAATTTGTGCGCATTTAATTTTGCTTGAACAATATTTATACCAGAAACATCTAAAACTTTCTACTAAAATTCACAAGAGACATCAAAGCTGGGCCACGAAAACACCCAATATTTTTAGTCAGATTATTTCAAGAACTATTCTATGGAAATATTAAAAATACAGTGAAGACATCGACTATCTGGCCTAAGATATCACCTTAACGCGAACGAATCGACCTACATTATCCTTGAGATGTTTACAAAAGCAGTTATTTTTTATTTAATATAAATGTTATGAATAGTGTGTTTGTGTGTGTAAATTAAGCTCAAAATGCAACTAAAACAACATCTTTAAATAATCCTAAAGACGGAAATTGCTTGATTTAATTACCCTCATCCCTCAGAGGCAGTAGTGGTGCAGTTGCACTTTTATTAAATCCAACTTTACCAAAATAATCTAAACAGTGACATCTATATACAAAGGTGAGGTAAAAAGCGAAATAAAATAAAACATGCAAATTAAAATTGTATTTATTTTATTTATAAACTAGGTATTTTATACAACTTAACAAAATACATACATACAGTAACTAATCAGAGCAATCAAAATATAATCATTCATACTGGCATTGAATCTTGATCAAAACAACTCATATTGCTGCATTTATTCCTGGATCCATTTGGTCACAAATCATTGTTTCGAACGTCTTCGGTTGGCAAGCACCATCTCAGTCAGTCATGTAAAGTTATTGGAACAAATGAAGCAACATGATACTCGCACTACTAAGTGCTGTCAATGTATTTTAGTTTCTCTCTCTAATACTGTTCAGTTTTATGTTATCACTGAGTACATAATTTCCTTTAAAAGTATGTCTGAACGTGAAAATAATTTTATTTGTACTATCACAAAACACTTCGTATTTAATTACGGGATGAAAAGTCGAAATGAAATAACAAAAATTAGGGCTAAGCCGAACAAATATTTAATGACAACTCATTAAGCCAATTTACTAAAAGAAATATTTAAACTATATTAAGAGGCCAAATAAGGAATAAGAAATATAGAATAGATTTGTGATGTAAAATAAAAATATAATAAAAAGCTCTACTCGATATTTACAAAAGTAATCAGACTGTGGTAACGCTAAGACATGAGGACCGAACTATCGAGTCGCCGTCAGCCGCCGACGAGCAGTGATACGGTGCTGCTATATTATAGTGTAGCATGTACAGACTTCATAAGCGAGACATATATAAATTTTCCAAATTTACTCTAGTGCTTTATTACTAAAATTTACCATTCTTGAGTGTACCAGTCGCCGTGTCGTGAACATAACTTACATATTGTTTCTCCGAGTAAACATTATATGTATGCCGCGAGTGGCGCCCTCTGCCGCCCGCCCCTCGCCTGGCACAAGCTCCGTTACAAGCTACATCTAGCGCAGTAAATAGCATAATTTAGAATAAAACATAAAACGTCCAAATATATTGCAAGAACTTATCACAAAAAGTAATAAAAATGTCTCCTAATCCAATTATACTATTTACAATGCAAAACAGGGTAATTTACACACTTCGTTTGTTTTACTAAATAATTTGTCATTTTTAGATAAATATCTCCATAATGTAATATAAATTTATATATGATGGCCTAAATAATAATACTAACATTTGTAAATTAACGTTGGCTAGCCGGGATAAAGTAAAATATTGATGTGAAGCCAAATACCTATTACGTCCAGGAACTATTAAATCATAGGCTTACTTACCGACGAACCTTATCCCATATATCTACTAACTTTAACATATTTGGGCAGCATGATATCTATAAAACGAGCTATAACTTACGCAGTGAGATATACAGTATCGTTTTATAAAGCTATCCATAACGTTGTCGAAACGTAACAGCGCTCACGACCGCAACTTGCGACATTTTCAAACGAAGCCTTCCATCGATGTGCGTTTACATCTTTTATAGTCTCGTACATTGTGCATGATTGTTTTATTAAATTATATCTACGAAAATTGACAATAAAAGATATCAGTGAGCTACGTAAACTTTTTAATTTGTAGTTACTTCATTTAAAAACATCACAAGAATTGTTCTGGGCGACATAGTATCCTGGCTTCTACACTGAACACATAGGAGTTCGACTCCCGGCAACACTGTCGCTGTCTCTCCCGCGCCCCCTGCCGCTCGTGTAAGTGCGTCTCCCTCACACAGGAAGCCATTACAATATGCAGCACGACGCTGAACAACAACTGCTCGAACCACCTTTACTTTTTTGCCGTTGATCTGGAAATAAACAAAAGGCCTAGTGTAAGTTTTATTTATTTTTAAGACATCAATCTAAACCTAATTTTGTAGGTGCTGCCGATACAAATTCTAGTTCAAATCCAGTAAAAGACAGGCACTGCGTTTGCAGTTACTTGGTTAGTCTGGGAACTATGCAGGCGATTGACGGTCCTATTGCTAACATGGAAGCATAGCTCCAAGGATAGTGCTTAAATATGCTAAAATTTATTACCTTAATTTTGAACATTTTACAGCAATGCTAATGACTTTGGAGCCTAGCCAAAAATCGAAATTTTAAAAAGATGAAGCAGTACCAGCAGCACAATCTATCGACACTAAACTAATTAGTTCGAAATAAAGTCCCATATTCTATAAGAATGGTCAAATAAGATTCATAGTTGGGCATTGTTCTAGAATACGAGCCTTTAACTTACGAGGAGTACAGTAAGTAGTACAAGTTATTATAACGACTTACTAAAAGGAAGAGGTAGGGAGGGAACGGGAAAGGAATCGTTAGGTCCACCGGACTTCTGGAAAACAAGCCTTAGTTTTAGTCACAACTTTCGGTTGCACTATTTTTCTTTGTTGTAGGAAAAATAGCCTGGCCACTAATTACTGCACTATGTAAACGGTAACACCACTAATGCTATAAATAGACAAACTGTTTCAATGGACAACAGTACGATAGTGTACCAAACTACGAAAACATGTTAAATGGTTGTCAAAACAAAAGCAGTATTCTACGTTTTCTAATAATGTATTTTCTTGATTATACATACGGTTATATAAGACAGGACTGGAGAGACGGAGACTAATATAAAATCCTTAATTGCTTTGATCTAGTTGTTGGCAATGATTTTTTAAAACACATAACGTGAGCACTTTTGCTCATTCGTAAAGTCTCTTTATGATGATGCCTATTAAGTCTTTTTGTCCAGTAACCTATGTTATAGGGAGGTGGGTTTTAGATACATCTTTCTTAGTTGAGGGATTCCTGGTCAGATTAATTTATAACATTGGCCGTCAGATAGCTGAAATATCTCAAGCAGCTGAGTTAGTTTAGAGTAGATAAAGTCGTACCATGTGAGTTAGGCTCGGGCAAGTGCTCGCGCGGCACGAGGTGCATGACGGTGGTGCGGCCCAGCGGGAGGCCTAGAGCTCCCAGCGTCACAGAACTGTGCAGGAACCGGCCCTGGTAGATCAGCCGCAGGATCTCAGCGCGCGACACGCATTCCGTCGCCCAGTCCGCTGGAACATGCAAGGTGGAAATGTTAGGATATGTTTACAGTAAAATTGACAGGTTTTATCATGTCCTGCCTGTGCTGTTGTCTGAACAAACAGGAACTGATGGACGCTACTGAAGGTGCCTAACTCGCCGACAGTTCTGGGTCGGTGTAACAAGATGGTTATTCAACAAAATCTTTTGGTCATGAAGACGTAGGCTCCTGCATCGGTTAACGATAAACGGTAACTAGAAATGATTAAACGTGTTTATGTTAATAAAATTCATAGTATATTTGCAGATGCAGCTGAATTTTACATGGAGCGACTGCCTATTTGACCTCATTTTCGGGCTACTGACTACCTATATTGACTGTCAACTATCTACGAATGACAGCCAGGATCAACTGCTTTACTTGCTTTCCGAAGCACGCAGGAAACTTGGTATGAAATGGGTCACCCATCCACAGACCAGCCTAGGCAAATGCGGCTTATCCTGACGATCGTTCTGTGCGGCTGATAATTAATTTGCAGTGTACTACAAAATAATTTAAAATATATAAACTAGTAATAACTTCAGAAAATCATCGAAATAGTTCTATAATCCATTAAAACAGTAAAAAGAGACTACAAATTAAAACAAAAAGATAATTGAAAACCTGCCCCCAGAGAGATTTGAACTCTCGACCCCTGGTTTACAAGACCAGTGCTCTAACCCCTGAGCTATGGAGGCTGACAGTTGTAGTGCCGTAAATGTTGATACCTATTGACGGCGCGTCATTTACACACACTACAGTGAATTGTACAAACACAGATGTACCGTTTATGTGGTACTAGTAGTTTTGTTCCAATAACTAGATGGCGCTGTGATAAATTATTATAAGTTCAGAAATAATATTTTGCTATGACGTGTTTAACCTTTTTTATCAAAGGATGTCGTCTAATAGAGTTTTCTTTTTATTTTAGCCAAGCCAAGTATGTAGGCGGGATGCGTTTGGCGGTAACTGCATGTTGGAAGGTAACATGTAACTTGTAAGGCAAGGCTATCGGTGGCTGTAAATCGCGTGATTCCTAGCACTAAGTATAGGGGTGGTAACCGTGCCTTAAACCATATAGTATGTACCCGGGAATTTAATATCATTAGTTTTTCTTGCATAAGTAAATACTTTTCGCGAAAAATATGTGCGGATACGGCATCGTCTTTTTCCAGAAACTAAATATATTTAGAAGTAAGAACATTATGTGGATATGTAGCACATAAGCACATTCCAATTTATTCAGTTATTCCGTTCGCTTTATCATGGAATACATGTATTATTGCTATTGGGAACATGAAAGATAAAAGATGACGCAGGAAATCGGTGCTTTTGATGTTTTAATTTAGTTCGTTATTGTGTTTATCCTACTGGGAGCTCGTGGCTAAACAATAACAGCCGCTCGGGTCGATCTTTAGGTTAAGCCGTGCTTGCCTAGGTTGGTCTGTGGATGGGTGACCACCCAGTACATACCGAGTTTCCTCCGTGCCTCGGAAAGCACGTTAAGCCGTTGGTCCCGGTTGTTATTTGAAGATCTTTGACAGTCGTTAAAGTAGTCAGTGGCCCCAAAAAGTCTGACAACCAGTCTTACCAAGGGGTATCGTATTTCCCAGTAGTAACTGGGTTGTGGAGGTCAGATAGGCAGTAGCTCCATGTAAAATACTGGTATTCAGCTGCATCCGGTTAGACTGGAAGCCGACCCCAACATAGTTGGGAAAAGGCTAGGCAGATGATGATTGTGTTTATCCTACTGGAAGATATATTTTAATCTATCTAATCTATAATTTACAGAACACACGCTCATAACCAATATCTAGTCACCGTAGTCGAAAAAGGTCTAAGATCTGTAAAGTTGTAAGAGGAATAAATAAATAATCATTTCTTTGTTATTTTTCTTTACATATAATTTACAGATTTGGTTACTTCATCTGTTGATTGGAAGTAACCTTGCCTTAAATTGTAGTAGTTTAACAGCCACCACGTATCCGTAGCCCTAACTTGCATGTCTTCCCTAACAAACCACTACCCAAACTAACGCGCAAGCTTCGTAAATCACGCGCCACCAGGAGGCGCCACTATCGCTGGCCACAGGGACAATAATTTGTGAAGCAAACACGAACCACGTTGTTTGCCCGCCGATGGCGATAAATATCTACGTATCTACGTATTTGCGTGCTAGATAAACTAAGACATTTTATTGAGACTTATCCTTCAGTGGAAATCTTTTGGAGTTTTCTACTAGTTATTTCTAGCTAGGTTAGTGGTTAGATAGTGGCTTAATTTCGGTTTTGCATGCGATTGTGTTTTCTGATTTTGTGGTTTCCGGAATTTAGGGGTGTCTTTGGTTTGTGACTTTATTTTATAAGCTTTTTTTTCTGTTTTCTGAGTAGGTATGCGTTCTGGATAATGGATTTGGTACAATTTACTTAAGTTTAAAGAGGCTTTCATAAGGCCGACAATGGGTGATTTTTAGGGTTCCGTAGCCAAATGGCAAAAAACGGAACCCTTATGGATTCGTCATGAATGAAATGAAATGAAATTAATTAATTTGCTAGAATATAGGTACATAATAGCTGGTAAAATAATTTGAGTCTCACTATATTCGACTTATCAGTCGTGCAAATATGTTTAGTACATGCTTTCAATTAAACAATCATACAAAGACATCATACAATTATATCAATGTCATTAGTCGATAATCATACACATCATAGTTATAACAAAATTTAGTCTTGATTTGTTAAAATAAATTAGGCACATTACATTACAAAATATATTAGATCAGTCTATTAGATTATAGACATGTCTGTCTGTCTGTCCGTCCGTATATCACAGCCACTTTTTTCCGAAACTATAAGAACTCTACTGTTGAAACTTGGTAAGTAGATGTATTCTGTGAACCGCATTAAGATTTTTACACAAAAATACAAAAAAAAACAATTAATTTCGGGGTTCCCCATACTTAAAACTCAATTATTTTTTTTTCATCAAACCCATACGTCTGCGGTATCTATGGATAGGTCTTCAAAAATGATATTGAGGTTTCTAATATCATTTTTTCTAAACTGAATAGTTTGCGCGAGAGACACTTCCAAAGTGGTAAAATGTGTGTCCGAGGCCCCTGTAACTTCTAAAATAAGAGAATGATAAAACTAAAAAAATATATGATGCATTATCAGACATTACCATGCAAACTTCCACCGAAAATTGGTTTGAACGAGATCTAGGTAAGTAGTTTTTTTTAAGGTCATAAATCGTAAACTGGTCTAATGTTGTATTGATAATGATACAGAACCCTTCGTGCGCGAGTCCGACTCGCACTTGGCCAGTTTTTTTTTACTTTCTCATTGCCATTCAGTTAAGTCTAATGATGAGTAAATTATAATTGATGATTTTACCAAGACGTATGTACTTTATACATACGTAGGTACATACCGTTTATGTATTTAGACGCTTTGCCACATCAAATTAATTAAGGGATTAGGAACTACCTACTATCCATACAAACTTCAACTTTAAACCACACCATCCCAAGTTGCTGTTCAAAGTAGAACTGCCAAAAAACAAACATAGTAAGTTTTTGGCCATAGTGTTATTATCAAGTTATATTTTAACAAAATCACATAGCCCGAAGCCAATTACGACAATTATGGTTAAAACGCATGTTCACACCTACCCGAGCGCGGTAACTGACCTCAGGCAACGCGCTGACAACGAGCTCGCTTTTACACTTATTTGTCTTTTTTTTCACAAAAGTGCGAATGTGTGTGTCTCAGCATATTTTATGTCGCACGCACCATGTGTTTGGAATTCGGAACGATAAAAAAAATTAATGACTTTTTTATGTAGACACTTCCGTAGAATATTAATTGTGGATTTTGTGCTAAATTCTTATCAAAAAAAATGTTATGTTTCGTCTTCGAAAATATCCAAAATACCTATGGCACTGATTTTTTTTATACAAGTCGCAGAAAGAAGCAGTGAACTCTGATTGAAATGTAGTATTCATTGTAGTTCTTATAAAATGTTGTGGTCAAATATGTATGTGTAAGAAATATTTCTTTCTTTTTTGTACTAAATAAAAGATTTATTTTCTCTTACGGCATTTTGACGCACAAAAATAGGAAATGTCGACGGAAAATCCTTATAATTTCGATAACATTATAATCAAATAGGCAAAATAAAACAACTTGTAATACAAAGGACGGCAAAAAACGTGTTTGAGGCTCAAATCATTACGAAGGACCATTGATACGATTTAATATTTATAAGTCGGTAGGTACTTCCCTCTTTATGAAACGCACGATAAAAAGAAACCGACAAAAACATAATAAAATTACCATAACATAAAATCCGTGGAATTGTAAGAAACCTACGTGTTGTGTTAAAAATATCAGGGAACGTTTTTAATATCGCATCTTTTTAGCTTTCCAAAACACGTAAAGGCGCTATGCTATAATAGAACCTTGTATGAACGGGAATTTAAGACTCGTTTGAAAACGTTTTAAAAGTTACCCTTTTTAATATTTAACCCAGCAGTGGGACAGTGCAGGTTAAAAGAAAAAGGAAAAATACCATAGATCTTTGGTAGTCGGTACAGCCAGAGAAAATCCTTCTTTCTTTATCGTCTGGTTAGTGCCTAACCTGGTGTCAGAGTTTCTATGCGCCCAAGGGCCACTGACTTAGCTTTACATGCCGTAGAGAAATATCTGTCAGGCATGCTGGTTTCCTCACGATGTTTGAAAATCTAGAATCCTAAAAGTCGGACATCTGGTCTTGCAAAGTATTTATAATTATTACCCAGAGCTGAAGTTCACAGAAGCAGTCCTATCATGCAAAACTGAAAACCAATCTTTTCATTGCAGTCGGGGGACCTGTAAAGAACTATTCCAAGGAGCCGTCCAGAATTGCGGATCAAGACCTCGGGACAAGGGTCTCCTAATTTATTTCAGCTTCTGTCTATGATTTTAGTGTTGAAAAAAACTGAAAACCAATTTTTTCATTGCAGTCGGGGGACCTGTAAAGAACTATTCCAAGGAGCCGCCCAGAATTGCGTATCTGACCTCGGGACAAGTGTCTCCTAATTTATTTTAGCATCTGTCTATAGCAGTCGATCATGCGAAAATCCAGCAGAGGTGCCAGTTCAGAGGCAGGCACTAAACAGACAAACAGAAACTAAATGCATGGAAATAGAATGTACTACCTTATCTTTACTGAATCTTGTTTATTGATATTCCGTCACTAGTTCAATTTATAGTTTGTAAGTCAGAGTCCCCTGAGCACTGCCCCCTCTAGCCATCCGGTAGCTACGCCACTGCAGTAGATGTAGAATCATTTACAGCAGAAAAAAGTCTGTTGCGTACCGACGCGTTTTTTTTTGGATGGCGTCTCGCAGCTTAACCTAGAGGTTGTCGTCTGCTTAACCGGACTATCCTTTGTATGCCTTGACTGTAACTGTAACTGTCCAGTCAGGGCAAAAAACTTACGAACGAAGCGACTACACGCTAAGAGCACCTCCTGTGGGTTACGAGCCTCGGCTTAGGGCATCGCTGGGGGAGGATAGCAAGGGGACAGACTGGATCTGATTATGATTATTTAGGGGTTGATTTAAAACTACAGGCTCAGCCATACGAGCTGACTCTAGCAAGGGTCGGGGAGGGCATATACCAGGATATCGCGACGGGCCTCGACGGCAAGGACGGAATGACGGCTGTTTGCGCCTGTGCTTGTTGAGCGAGCTAGTTTCCCTACTGCTCTCGTACAGGAGGTGATAGCGACATCGGCGAGAGTATGCCTTGGTCGGCCGGCGCATCTAGCTAATGCGCGAGGCAGAACCGAAGAAGCGCTTAGAGGGGCGCTTCATGAACTGTTGAATAGTGAGCATAATATTTCCATGGGTTATTGAATACTACCGTTATATTTATTTGTTTTTTTATTTTATTTTTATTAGAGAACGAATGCATATTGAATACAACCGTTTCATATTTTTGTTAATGTACTAAGCAAGTTCTAGACGATAATAAGTAAAGTAAGTATATTTATTCGCATAAAATGTGGTATATACAGGATGTTATAAAAATGTTATAGAGCAGGACACATTCCGCCATAATTATAGCATGCAAATTTAAAATATTTTTTTACATTAGGAAGGCACATTAAAATGAACAACATAGGTACGTACCTATCTAACACAGACATTTATACATACAATTATGTAATGATACTAAGCAGACCATAATAAAACAAAACAATAATAGTTAATACGAAAAAACCGTATATACATCTAAACAAACAAACAAAACAATAATACTGAAATATCTACACCATAAACACATCTAAATATTAACTGAAACCATATTTAACACAATATAATAAAGAGTATTAAAAACACGCACAAACAAACAATAAAAGAACACCGTACATACATTATAAACCATCAAACGAAACTTGAATTAAACAGCAAAACAAATCAACATAAAAAAGAAATCCTTAACAAATAGGTAATAATATAAAATGAAGGTGGATTTGGTTTATACAGTTTGTAAAATTCTAACATAAAATTAACAAAATTAAAACTTACAATGAATTTTTAAAGTGATAAGAATGCGTTGAGTATTTTTTGAGGAACGCGTTAATAGTATAATTTTTTTCTTTTATTAACCACTTTCGTAAGTTAAAACAAAATTTGCAATAGGGCAGGTCTACAATTTTTTTAGGTAGCGAGTTATAAACTAATGGTGCCATATACACGCTGCTGTGTCCAAATATTTCTATTCTGGGTACCGGTAATTCTAAATTTGAGTGAGTGATTTTACGTTTGTTAAAGTTATTTTTATTTTGGAAAAGATTCATGTTAGTTTTAACAAATTTAGCTATTTCATAGATGTATATGCTAGGGGCGGTCAATAGCTTCTCAGATTTAAATATGGGTCGAAAGGAATCTGACCACTGCATATTAAAGATAGCACGCAAGCATTTTTTTTGTGCTACTAAGACTCGTGACAGCTCTGCTGTGTATCCCCATACAACTATACCATAGCGAATTATGGAACACACATAGGCATGGTACACCAATGTGGCAGATCATTAATATAAATGAGGAATAGGAGGGGTCCTAAAATACTTCCTTGTGGTACACCAAGATCATTGTTTCTGGGCTCAGAATCAAAGTCCTCTATGCTGTTCGTATTATCGTCATATTTAGTTATTCTTGTGATCTGTCTTCTATTGCCTAAATATGATTCAAACCATTTTAGTTCCTCTTATGCCACTTTTTTCTAATTTGTTGATGAGAATAGAATGGTTGAAATTTCCTGAATCCATGTTGTTCTTCTGCCAGTACATTGTATTTATTAAAGAAAAGTAATAAACGTTTTTTCATAACTCTCTCAAAAATGTTTGATATAATTGGTGTTAGGTCGATAGTTGTTTTTGTCCGTCTTTGAACCTTTTTTATGTAAAGGTTTTATTACAGATAGTTTAAGCTTTTCTGGAAAACAACCTTGTTCTATGGATAAATTAATAATGTAAGCTAATGGTTCTGCGATAAATAGCGAAACGCGATTTCATAACATTAAAGACTTCAACTGCATTTGTAGGCTCAAAGAAAATACTATGACTGTTACTATTAATATCTATGTTTTTCATATTATCATCAAGATCACCGCGATCAGTGCTTACATTATTTTTGACAACGTCTATGAAAAAATTAATAAAAATGATGATAGTATCCGTAGTCAAATTTTCATGTATGGAGATCCAAGTGAGCTAGTTACCTACACCACTTGAGAGTTTAAACTTAGATTTGCATCTGCAGCTTGTGGCTTGGTAAGACAGAATTCTGCTATTTCAGATTTGCAACCCTGGCACAAGACACATGGTTTCTTTTTAATCCGACTGCACCTTACATTACTTTTCAGACTGGCCCAACCACATGAGGGGAACGTTTCACGATTTTATCATTTTCGTCAGTAGTAGGGATTGATTTTCTGATCTTCCAACTTGCAACGTTTTGTTGGCACTTTTCAATGCCAAAATTTTTATCTGTACAAAAGCTTTGCACAGATTTAACAGATAATGCCAAGACTGAACTCAGTCATATTACTGTCATTATTAATTTACCTTCAATTTAATGCAAAACAGAAAAACAAAGTCTTACTGTGTTATTGTAGTGACTACAAAGATTTAAGAAAATATTTCTGTTATCTATCAAACTTGGCCAACTAATGCCAATGAATCTTGCTTACTCCTACTACTCACCTTGTAATTAAAAGGCCATTTTCGCTAATGAAACTGAACGCGATCAGCACACTTAAACTGCGTTCAAGAGCTGTCAGTGTCATCATTCTTATAGAATACTCGTTGATGCCCGCGGCTTCGCCCGCGTGTATGTCGGTTATCACGACTAAAAGTACTTTTACACGCGGACTTTTCTGTAGACCTCTCAGATCAAGCAAAAAAAGGTAGATAACGCACGGCCTTTGTTATTAGTGAAGCCAAAAAACCCAGCTCCTTCAAGTTAACACACGCGCAAACGCACACGCACACACATGCATCAAACTAAGCTCCTTTTCGTTAGTATCTCACGGGTCGTCGTGCAGTAAGTTTGCCTAAAAAATGCCGTCCTGTGTGATTAACAATACAAAAGTGAACAAAAAGTCTGAAGGAATATCGTTTGACACGTAAGTACACACAAAACTATATATTTTTAAGTTATTCAAACACAATTTTGAGATTATTCGACACAAATAATGTCAACGTCCCGAAATGACGTACCGGGAGAGTGTTGTGTAGTTCGTATTTCTAATAGCCCAAAAATGTGGGTAAGTAAATTGTAGGCAAAGTCATAATTGTAGAACATAATTTTTTAATTTGTGATAATCCATTATTCCAATTAAAACCTTCCATCCATTATTATAATGGATTATCACGGAATATATCCCGAAAGTGACATTATACGTTTATGTATGTTACATAAATTGAAAATAAGTATTATTTTTTAAAGTTTGTTTCTGTTTGCATTCTCGAGTACTTACCTTCTTCTTTACTTTAAAAATTTAAGGTTTTAAGTTGCCAATATTTTAATACGAGATGAATGGGTAGCTGCTATAAGATTGAGTAAAAATTACCCAGAATGGCAGCCATTGTCATTTAGTGTGGTTTGTTCAGACCATTTTGATAAGACTGAGTCTAATTGGTATCTATTGAACGTAGCTAGGGTCCAAAAAACATGCAACCTTAGACCCATTGGCAGAATGTGTAAACATTAATGACTCTGGCGTGAAATTGCAACTAAGTAATTGTAATGCATAGAAATTTTGCATGGTCATCGTTGTCACTGCAACAACATCAGTGTCAGTCAGTGTTCTATGTTGTATTTTCTTAAAAAATCTTTTTAATTTCATCTGAAAAGTATATTTTTAATTCCATGGAAAGATTTTTTTTGTGTACTCATTAATTCAGTTTTTTTTGTATTTTGTATTTTTTTTTTAAATAAACACGCTTCACATAACCTTTGTTGTATTTTTTCTCGCTTCTCACACACCCACTGGACTATTAGACCAGGGTCGATAATTTTTAAATGCAAAAAAAATAATAGTAGTATGAAAAGGAGGGGAATATTATAAAAATGAAAGGAAAAATAATTTACTTGCCATCTGAGGTCGGGAAGGGGATGGGGGTGAGTTTTTAAGGGTAAAAAACGGTTTTTCTCGATTTCCGGCAAAACTAAAAGTCCTATGGAAAAAGTCAAATGGCAAAGTTGTAGGTAATAACTAAATAAACTTTAAACTTTAAAGAATAAACTTTTGTATTTACACTTTTTTCACATAACCACAAAGTTTATGTGAAAAATTCAAAAACACAATAGCTCAAAAATGTATATAAAATTAAAAAAAAAAATCTTTTAGAAAATAAAAATCCTTTTCTAATGGGTTTCATCCTGCTATTTCTTTTTTCACGTTTTATTTTTTTTAAAGGCTTCTACCTTGGTCTATATCTATTCCAACGATTTATAAAGTGATCCTACACGCTTCCTACATTCATAATTTAAGTATCATATAAACCTATATTGTAATTTATAAGAAACAAACAGACAGATTTTTTTTTCGTGTTCGCATAATATTTCCTATTTTTAAGTAATTTTCAGGGACATTTTTTTAAAAACTGGCAACACTTCACTGACTCACACATAGTTAAAAAAGTGGCTTCACTTTCCTGTTCTAAGTGATCTATCTACCTCTTTTTTTACTTGAGCTGAGGTAGACCTATATAAGATACACAATTCCACCATACATCATTTTGTTATACATATTTCAAAGGGCTGCATTTTCGTTGAAAGCTCTCAGACGGCTTATTTTTTTCCGACACCTCCAACAAATATCATTAAATTTTAGGCAATGTATACAAACAGTTTACAAATTATATACTACTGTCCTCGAGAACCACACTATCCATTGGTGAAAACAGCATGAAAATCGGTGCAATAGTTTTTGAGTTTATCGCGAACAGACAGACAGACGCGGCGGAGGACTTTGTTTTATAATATGTAGTGATAGTGATTGACAGAGACGCTGCTCTTAAACACTGTAAAGATGTGAATTTAGTCTAAATTATTGAAAAAATATGGAGTAAAGAGGATAGACAAAAAATATACTTACTCTTAGTTCCTATGGGCATTGTGTACAAACACTACCAATCTAAAGCCCAATTGCAGACCACTACATCACATAGCAAACTGATTTACATATCCGCAGGGCACACAACCAACCACCCAACATCAGTAGCCCAGCTATTTATAGTCCTATGCTGAACATAGTAAATACCACAGTTGGGAATGTTCGAAGATAAGTGAATTATAGCCAAAACATATTGATCTGATTCGAAAGTAATTTCACAGTTGGGCTGTGATACAAATGTCCAAAATTCCGCAGCTGCGGGTTAATTGCGAGCAATAGTGAATGGATTAATTTGTCATTTACATGTTAATGTATTCTTGTAAACAGTCTAAAGGGAACTGGACTGTTTATTTTGTAACTTTTACATAGTGCATGGTTATTTTGTGGTGGCAAGAAAGGTTTTAACACTGATCCCTGTGGCAGTCCAAAGTTTTTTCTACAAACGTAGGCTTCATAAGTACAATGTAGAAGAACATCATCATCATCATCTGCCTAGCCTTTTCCCAACTACGTTAGGGTCGGCTTCCAGTCTAACCGGATGCAGCTGAATACCAGTATTTTACATGGAGCGACTGCCTATCTGACCTCCACAACCCAGTTAGTACTGGGTAATACGATACCCCTTGGTTAGACTGGTTGTCAGACTTTTTTGCGCCACCGACTACCTAACGACTGTCAAAGATCTTCAAATGACAGCCGGGACCAACGGCTTAACGTGCTTTCCGAGGCACGGAGGAAACTCGGTATGTAATGGGTGGTCACCCATCCACAGACCAACCTAGGCAAGCACGGCTTAACCTTAAGATCGACCCGAGCGGCTTTAGCCACAAGCACAATGTAGAAGAACAATAAATGGATTTTCTGAATTTGTATATATTTTACTTTGGTTTGGTAAACACGACGATTAATCAATCAATAAATAACCAGTTTATGCGTATCTCTCATTGTACGGGATTTCCCGTACAAATGTAGAAAGCGAGGTCATGTTATACTGGAAATGTATAGCGTGATGTGTCGCCGTGTGTACAATGGTTATGTGAATTAAAATAAGATGGATCATTGCCCATTGCCCAAGTCTGATTGTAAATGATGATGAGTATGAAATGAAATTTCACATGAATATTACCTTCAGGCCAGTTATCGTAGACATGTATCGCGATATCGCCCGCTGAGTCGACAGGACTAAACACAAACTCCTTCGTTTTGCCAGACACCAGAATTAACCGAAGATTTATCTGTGGAAGAGGAGAAAATAAATATTAGTGACATGTTTACTTCAATAAAGCTTGCTGTAAAACGTTTACAAGACAAAGATATCAAAGATCACATTTTGTTATCATCATAAAAGAAATCTGAAAACATTAAGCCGTCAGATTGCATTTACGAATAAAACTAAAAACTATTCAGAAAGATTATGAAATCAACTTTTTTTTGTAGAAAACCGCAAATTACTAAAGTCAATTAATATTGGTAAACAAAGGGTGTGCTTAAACAATCACAGTTCAAGATCATAATCTTGACATATTTTATTGCGCCCTGAAACTGAACAGTAATGTCTTATTAGTGTAGTAGTTTAAAAGGCACGAGAAAACCCCTAGTCAAGACCACAAGGAACGCAGAAGCATTCCATTCTAGTAAGAACTTCATATAATTTTATTAACTAGTATTCGCCGAAGCAGAAAGGTTCAAATTAACTGTACCTGCTTTTTGTGTGAGCTATGTTTCTGATCACGTTACGAAGGTAGTTGTCATTTAATATTTTACTGCATAGCGAAAAATTACCGTTGATACTACAGAATTCAAGGCCTTGACCCAAAAATGAGCTCAGACAACCTTAATATATTATGTTTGTAAGGAAGCCAGAAGGCTATTTGGGTCAAGGATAAACAATATCGATTCTCGTGTAAAAGTGTACGAGGCAATTATTTGCTAACAACGGTTTATTAAAGTTACGGTTAATACAATTATGGCTTTAATCGAAACTAGAATGTATAAATGTTTAAATGCTTTAGTTATTAGAAAGGGAATAGCCCTTTATAATGAATGACTAAAGCAGAATATCGAGTTGATCTGTGTCTCAGTAAAAAAGGCAACACAGTCTACTTTGTCTTTATCATTAGTATTATTTTTTTTAAATAAAATTCGTTTTTTTTTCTTTTTTAGCTTGACTATCGATTTTGATAATCGACTAAGCAATTCGACACGAAAACGCATCACTAATCGTTCGATTTTTTAAATAAGGCCAGTTGTCTCGCTTCGAAAATTAACATGATATAGCCGCAAAGCCATGCTTAGTTTGAGCAGTTCATTCTGGCTACATTAATATGTATGGAAATGCGTGAAGCGTAGAATGTTGTGCCGTTTCGTCAGTGCCGTGTGTTAGCGCTTTAATGCATGGTTAATGAGTCCCTTATGTTTTAATAGCTGTGATTTGGCAAATCTATCATATGCGAAACAAAGTTTGACCAGAATTGTAATGTCGAATACTTAACTGAAATGTAAAATCTGTGGTATTTCACAATTAAACAATTTATAAATGATTTTTGATGGTAACTTTTACAAAAATTTACAAAATGGACAAAGCGGTTTAGCGACCCTGCCAGGATTCGAACCTGGAATCTTCTGATCCGTAGTCAGACGCGTTATCCATTGCGCCACAGGGCCAGTATTAGGCTGGTCGAAAATAGCATTGATAAAACGCTTGCCCTGGCATCAGGCAAAAGGTGATTTTTTGCAATTTTGTAGGTACTTATAGAATTTCTATTGTAGGTAGGAATTTTCTTAGAAACAAATTTTCTATTCACAGGTTTCTGACGTTCACCAACAAGGTCGTATTTTACACCTACGCAATGAGCTAAAATAAAATTAATGGGTGTGCGGCCCTCCTATAGGAATATTACATGTAAACGTATAGGGCACATTTTGTTCGTAGCCGGCCGGCCGGCTCAGGGGACGCAGGGTCTTGCGGCAGCCATATTTCATTTTTCCCGCCATCCGGGGAGTCATCCGCCATTTTCATTCTTGCATCAAAACGTACGCAAAGTTTTTATATTTTTCTTTGTGGTTTTTGCGTCTCCACAATATTCCAAGGAAATCTGACTTGGCGCAATTTCATGTACATATATGTATATACAGACAACGGCCTAGATATTTGTACTTACGATATTAATATTTATCTTCTTTTTATTATTACTTCAAAGTTTCCAAATAGTGAAGGTTATTAGTCCGTCTGTGTGGTGAGTATTTCTTTTGTTCTTCGTTTCCATTGTGTCACAAAGGACTAAATCCGTTTTATTTCATCACAATAAAATTGATGCCTAGCTTAGTTAAAGCTCTTTGTTAAATAAAATGAGTAGCTCCATCCATTTTGTCGACCCACGCACCTCCAAGCCTCCAACACAGAACTGTATTTCACGAATATCGTGCTTAGTGTTCCGTGGCCGATCCCACAGTTAGTTTCATCGAGGTCATTGTCGAAAAAGCTTTATAACATGGAAAAATTGATGCCACGCTCATATTGGGGTCAAGCGGTTTTGAAAAACGGTCTTTCTTTCTCGGAATTCTTCAACGATGAAGATTCTTCTCAAGTATTTCTTGTAGGGGAATGTTATGGGGGTTCCTGGTGTTTTCCTATGGGGTCCGTGTTATTTATCGTTTGTGTTGTTCAAACAGACCTTTTTTGGGGAGACGCATTGTGCTTTTCTTGTTTTTGCTCCTCCCACTTTATTTTATGATTTGTAAATAGAGGGAGCCGTGTGTATGAATCTATGAATTACGTATTGATTTTATTGCGCGTGAATGAGAAGATAAAGTAGGTAATGATGAAAGATTTCATTGTATGTTAACACAATAACGTCAACATATTGGATCCTTTGAATATAAATGTTAGAACAATTGAACAATACGTAGGTATTTAAGGAAACGACATCATAAAAGGCGAGAAAGACATTACTTCTGAGCGTATATGACATGTGACGTCGCGGCCGTTAGCGGGCGTAATGTCGCGATTTACGCCATAGACAATAAGCTGCAAGTTTTATGGTTCCATCCGCAATGCGGGGCGACGCCAGTGTACGGAACCGTCCACAGGCCGCTTCCGCTGCATACAACGGCATACCAACATAATTGATTGCCCTGTCATTATAACTTTCTCAATAACTGAAAAACTACCTTAGCTCCCCGCATTTGAATGGTATTTTGATTCGCAATATCACATTGTATTTTGAGATATACTCCGTAGTTCTAAACTAAAACTGAGTTTAATATCAGCTCATAACCTGATTTATTTTTAAATCTATAATGACCCTGAATCTCGCGGTATTCCCAAGTCCCAACCAGCAGCGTTGAATAACATAGCAACTGATATAAATAGAATAAAGACGAGAATTTCATATATTTCCAAGAATTGGTAACGAACAAGAAACGAAATATCGTATTCGTGTAAAGTTTTCAAGCGGGGACATATTAAATTTT
The DNA here is from genome assembly GCA_950005105.1 of Lycophotia porphyrea. Classification (NCBI taxonomy): domain Eukaryota; kingdom Metazoa; phylum Arthropoda; class Insecta; order Lepidoptera; family Noctuidae; genus Lycophotia; species Lycophotia porphyrea. The sequence continues at coordinate 12,982,550 of OX465391.1, read as the reverse complement.
CGTGGTTCCGCCATGCTGAGGCGTCGAGTCCGCGCCTTTTCAAATTAAACTTAACGGGGCACAGTTTCACAAACTATACTAGCTTGTTTTGAATTTTAAAATGGTTTCTATAATATAATGTTGAACGTGGTTTCGAACATAAAGCGTGTATCAGAGAGATGTGAAAAAGTTGTTCAGTTTAATGGTTTGGATATCATATTATCTTTATATTTTTAGTACATTTTGTACACCTCTTATGACCTGTTTCACCATCTACGATTAAGTTCCCGTTAACTTAGCAGATAATTTCATATAAATTCTCTTCTATTTTTGAAGTGGCTATTCGGATATCGTTAAATAGGCCAATATTATGTAAAGAGAAAGAAAATTTATAAACTAGCTAAATAAATACCACCATTCCATTATTCAAGACATTAAAAACTTCCAACCGTTTTTAACTACCGTCTGGAAATTGGCTTTCCAAAGCCTTGACATTTAAAAACCTTGGCAGCATAAATACCAGTTTGGAAAACTAACATGTGTTCAAACTTTCAACGTTATTTAGAACATCAAAAAGTTTGATATGGGCTAGATTTATTAATACGGGGCAGGTGAACACGCCTGATACTGGATAAAAGTATTGATTTATATAGATAACAAACGTACGGACTGAAATAGATGCCCTTGTAAGACCATTTCGGGGCGCTCATTCATGAACTTAGACGAAAATCAGTAAAAGTTCATATGCCATAGCTTACAATACCGTTTTAGTTCAATGTTATTGGGTGAGGTGAACCACTTGATGGTATTCTATGCGACCTATGGATGTTTGCAATACGAAAGGCATCGCAAAAAGGTTAAAATCCTTGTGACGAAGCTAAAATTTCTTATGTGCCGGAATAAAAACGCTGTTTTGCAACAGAAACAAAAATGGTGGCAATTCTTCTCTGGACGAGGTTCTGCACAAAGAAAAAACTTTTAATTGAGTAGTTAACTTCTTCTGAAGACTACTTCAACGATGACAATTGGCAAGTCGGTACAGTTTCGCATACTTGTTGCTGTTTTACTTAGACGGTAGTTAGCATCCGGTTCCCGGAACGGTACAAAAACTTGCCCAGCACTTAGCACCTGTTATTTTCCTTGAGGTATTTAATTTAATGCTGGCAAATTAAGTTGATAACGTCAATTTACAACACGAAGAAGTTATTATACAGGATGTAAACAGACTCTTCACGAAGCCGTCAACCAAGCATTATGTACAAACTAAGTAACTTTACGCAAAAATTAGTGCTGGGAAACGACTTTTATTTTTGGGCTGAAAAATCACGTTTTACAGTAGGATTCAATGAAGCGCGCTCAACACATTGTGCTGTTGGGTGTATTGAATAGTAAGGGGGTCCTGGAGGTGTTTAAAGTAAAAAAGTTACTTTAAAAACATGTATTTAAAAAAAAACATGTGAAAATGTTGGAACTTTGACCCCCAATATATCCGTAAAGAAGTTTCCCAGGTATGGTCTAGAGCAAAAAAATAATTGCAATGACGGGGAGAACAAGTGCCTTTCGGCTTCGTTAAGAGTCTGTTTACACCCCTTATTTAAACGAAGATACTTTAATTTTGAGTTATTTTCGCTCTCGGATTCCCAAAGGCATTTGTGGAGGAATACATTTCAAAACGTATTCAATTCAATTAATGGTTCGAAAAAAAACTTTCAGTGAAAAGAATAGCAGTCAGTGGACTGTAAAAAGAAACGAAGTCCGTGTTTTTGCTGAAGATACTTCCACGACGGAGCACCAATGAACCGGTTTTCCTTAACTTGCAATTTTATTAGAACAAACGAAGAAACTTCGCGAATCGTTCTCAAAAATAAACTTTGATCCCAAGATTCTTTTCGATTTGACTCGCTGGTCACGGAAGGTCTGACCCTCACAAATATTCAAGAAAATGATAATCGATACAACCTTTAGTCGAATTCTCGAAACAAACATCTTCAGAACCATTCCGTTCCAGGATCCTAGCTACTAGTGGCACAAAATATTTTGTATGACACCGGACTTAACCGAATTTAACACCTACAATTCAGGGTTTTCCGAGTGACTTGAGTAATTGAGTTTGCCCTTAATTTCTAATAGATGGCTCCTTTTTATATTTAAAGGGTGTAAACAGACTCTTAACGAAGCCGAAAGGCACTTGTTCTCCCCATCATTGCGATCATTTTTTTGTTCTAGACCATACCTGGGAACCTTCTAGTTACGGAGATATTGGGGGACAAAGTTCCAACTTTTTCACAAGTTTTTTTTTTACTTAAGATACCTTCACGACCACCGTACTATTCAATCCATCCATCAGCACAATGTTTTGAGTGCGTTACATTGAGTCCTACTGTAAAACGTGATTTTTCAGCCCAAAAAAAAAAGTCGTCTCCCAGCACTAATTTTTGCGTAAAGTTACTTAGTTTGATGTACAGAATGCTTGGTTGACGGCTTCGTGAAGAGTCTGTTTACACCCTGTATGGATCCGCTTGAACGGTTCACTTCTCGTTTCAGTGAACAATATGCAATACTCATTGAAACCAAGTTCAATACGTTGAAATGAAAGTTCAAAGTCGTGATTGTCTCATGAATTGTTTTTGTTACGTGTTATTTCTGTAGTCATAATGTCAGTTGTGTAGAAACAATTCCGTGACTCTTAATGGCCCTAAGGTTTCAGTAGTAAAATACTTTTTCCGGAAGTATTTATACTGTTTTGGTTTAGCTTTTTCATTGAATAGTAACCTAATTGTTTAGCAGAACAAGATTAGCTATCAAAACGGTAGACTTATTATTTGTCCAGAAAAAATATAATTTGAATTCAGGGAAATTATCGTTTATTTGAACGAGGAAATATTTCATAAGCCGATTACAAAACATGTAAAAATAAATAAAAGTATATTTTCTTCCGTTGTATACTGCGTGTGTTGCCATTACTAAGCAACCATTGCCATTGCTAAGGTGTTTTAAATCGTGCAGAAAACCTGCAAAAGACAGATAACAAGCCAAATGCTCGCTTTTTCAATTTGGACGTCGTAGTAGGAAATAAAAAAACACAGGTATTTACTTAATCAGTGTATTATGCTGAGCTACCAGAGTAACCGGCAACATGCAAGCGAAGTTCCCTGGCTCAGAGCCAACTAATGCATGAACATGTTTATACTTTCTCATGTACGGGGGAAATTCCTGCTGCTGCTGGTTGGTTGGCTTTGACCACAGGCAAAGGCCGTGTTATCAGAATTCTACTTGTTTTATTAATGCAACGTCCGTTTTTTAGGTCTCTCTCCAAAAATTCCGGCTATTTCCTTTGTTTTAGGAGGAAAGAGAATACGAAAATGGTCATTTAGTTGATTAGCTTCGTCCCCATTTCGGTTTTGAGTCTCAATCGGAATAATGGAATCATTAAATTCACCGGCATGTTCCGTGCTTTTGCCCGAACGAACCCAAATATATATATATTCAAAAATTTCCCTCACATTTGTGACGTTGTTTAATTTTGTCTGCTCTGAATTACATTGTGATGATGAGATATTATTATGCTGTAACGCCTCTGTAGCAGATAAGTGAAAGGAATTTAATTGCACTCACTATGCAGCTGCACCTTTTACGCTTGATGCAATATTTTTTTTCCATAATAATGACTCTAGGTTCTGCGAATTCAAGATTATGATTTATTTCATATTTCATATTCATTTTATTGCGTTCCATAATATTTAACATGAAGACGTTGTAATGTTTACATACTGGAAAAAGTAGCGCAGATTCCAAGAATTAATATTTAAACTAGGCGAGAAGAAAGAAACCCGATCGCGCGCTAACATAACAACAAAGTACTCAACAAAAAGGCCTTGATATTCAAGGCTTCTATCACAAATTACAAAAAAAGAATAGAATTCGATTCCATTCTTCATAGTCTTGACATTTCAATTTGTTAATCCATTGTTGTGTACCATTTATTTATAAATGACGTTCTTATTGCTGCGACGTATTCGAGATAACAATGGCGATGGAGCGGTGGCTCAGCGGGGCTCACTCCCGACCAGATAATCACGTTTAACGGCAAATAGAGTTTGTGCTCTCTGGAGGAACACTCAGGGCTGTATGGGCCATTGCTGGCATAATAGAATAATAGATTAGTGCAGGAAACTGTAATGATCATGTTGGTTCGACATTCACCTACTTTTGATGGTTAGCTGGCCATTCAGGTTCAGGCACTCTGTAGAGGTCCTGATTGAATTTGCAGATAGTTTTGCTGCAGTTCTTTGTATTGGAATCTAAAACTAGATATGTGGAGGGATCATTCATCCTGGGAACATCTGTCTGTTTGTCATCTGTAATTTTGTACTTCTATATGTATAATAAGTCATCATCGATAAATTATAAAATACTCGTGCTCTCATCTTGTAGCCTTGCTTAATTGCCTTCTATATTAATATGTCCTGTATTCTTGTTTTACGGCACAGGTGATAGTCCCGATGCAACACAATGTCTAGGTCCAACCGGCACAGGTACAATGGCACCGTTAGCTTTAATTAGTTTCAGCTTATATGGTCAGGCCATTAGCTTATACAATGTTTCTAATAATTGTATAGCTGAGAGCTTTCCTTTATTAGTCAAATGCAGTCTTTTGTAATGAGCCCAGCTAGCAATGCATCTACAGAAAATCTGTGATGGCGACCTTTAAAAATGATTATATACATTTCATCAATAAAAGTGGGGTGTCAATCTATACTAATATTATAAAGAGGAAAGATTTTTTTGTTTGTTTGTTTGTATTCTATAAAAATGATGAAACTGTGAGCTCTAGTCGCTCTTGAACGCAGTTTAGATGTGAATGTGATCGCGTTCAGATTCGTTGGTGAAATTTGTCCAGAGTAAGGTAAAGCTAGTTAATTGTTTGGTTTTTGGTTGTCGCATAAATACGGGCGAGATTATTTTTCACGCATGCGCGTTCTGCCCTCTTAAGTGGATTCTCCGTGATCATAAATCAACCAATTACTGTTTTGGGAATATTTCCAATTTCTTCTATCAATCAGACCGCGTTCCCTTGGGGCTTAAAATGTAGACGGAAAAAATATTGCTGGGAATGCAGAATTATTTATTTATCCTTAACCATTTTTGTACATATTTTGTAGGAATCCAAGAAAATAGAGTTGTATAGCATGAAGTAAGTTTTAATTTTAGCATGTGTGTATTTCATACCGAGCGAAGGTTATAGATTCATTAGTTATTCTTTTTTATAAACAAAATCTTAAAATGGGGATAGTCTTTATCCTCATAAAATTAAAAAGGACTTATGAACCCTGACGAAAGGACTTAAGATTTATGAACCGAAGTTAATAAAAGTCAAGATCAAGATAATAGTTAAAGAGGTTATCATTATTAGAGTGCTAATTTGAGCTGGTAACCTGGTGGTAACATAACCAGTAGAAATAAAGTTATTTGATCTACTGCAGTTTTTTCCATTCACTTGATCGCGTTTTGTATTCATAAGTTCTAAAGCGCGTTGAACATTACAAATAGTCGGAGTAAGTACCATTTCCGTGAAAAAAAAATGCACTTCCTACACTTTTTGTACGCCTGGTGTTTATCGGTCTTCGGGGAACATTTCATAAGCAAATTAGGCAGGTTGTAGACAAACTAATAGTCTATAAAATAACAAAAAGATTTTAGTGGCCGATAAAGAGAACATGTGTATGAACTAGAAATAACCAAAAGTATTCTGTATACCTTGAGTGGTTATAGACCCACTGCTGAGCAAAGGTCTCCCCATATCCCTCCACTGTCACAAATGCATGTAATTCGTCAGGCCAGCGTATTCTAGGCCTCCCTCGGCCAAGATGTGGGCGTCTCCTGACACCCACTGCGTGACGACTCTGGTCTATCGGTCCTGACTCCTGATGTATTCTACAGAAATGGCCCGCCCAATCGTGAGAATGACCCGCCCAATACCACTTCAATTATGAACCTTCTTATTTAATTTATTGTATTTTATCTGAATAACAAAGCTTGTAGCAGTTTTTTTCTAACAGTTTTTTGAACATTGAGTCTATGCATATCCAACATTATTATAGATGCAATGAACTATCATTTATTTCAGGGCTTCTGTAACCCAAATACACCCTTGACCCTATATTGCAACAGAACCATTACAAAACCCATTCTTCCATAAAACTATTTTATCTGACCCCCATTTCCTGATATTTAATATTACAATCTGAGTGTACTCTTCAGTTACATCTTTGTTAAAATATCGGTGGCCCTTTGACATCCAATAACTTTTGCTTATAGGAGCGATGGGGCTGAAGGTAACTATTTCGGCAACAAACGACTACGGACGGAGGAATTTAATATTCCGCTATAGTGGTCCAGTATATGGGGGAAGGGGGATTTGGTAAAAAGGTATCTTTGGAGATTATAATATGGTATTTGCGGATACCGAAAAAGGTTAGTCGATGTTTTCGGTATGGACAAAAATGCTGCAGTTAGATAAGTTATAGAAGTAGGCCTGGATGTAGGATGCAGCACCGCGCCGTCCCGCTCGCAATAATATGCACATACAAGAAAAGCAATATGCCATGCTGCATGGCATGTTGGGTGCAATGGCATCGCGGAATTAAAACTTAATACATATTTTGCATAACATTTAATGCTGCGGTTAGAGATCATAGCGTTAAAGGCAGATTTCACCAATGAAACTGAACGCGATTAGCATATATCTAAACTACGGTTACGAGCCGTCAGTGTCATCCCATGGCCCTGACAGCTCTTGAATACCGTTTAGATGATCTGCTTATTACGGTTACGAGCCGTCAGTGTCATCCCATGGACCTGACAGCTCTTGAATACCGTTTAGATGATCTGCTTATTACGGTTACGAGCCGTCAGGGTCATCCCATGGCCCTGACAGCTCTTGAATACCGTTTAGATGATCTGCTTATTACGGTTACGAGCCGTCAGTGTCATCCCATGGACCTGACAGCTCTTGAATACCGTTTAGATGATCTGCTTATTACGGTTACGAGCCGTCAGGGTCATCCCATGGACCTGACAGCTCTTGACAGATCCTGACAGATCCTCCTGACAGATCTGAATTTCTAAAAGCATTTAGTTTCATTGAAATCTGCTCTCCGGCTTTATAAGCACGACAAAGATCAACTTGTCAAATTTTATGCCGACTGTGCGAACTAAGGGACTCAAATTACTGACTGGTTTATTGCAAATAATATTATAATATTAGGGGAACAATGGTAGATAAAGAAAACAAAAATTACTTAATTTAAAACATAAATTAAAATTCGCAGGAAAAGCTCCTACATCTTTCACCAAAAGAAATACATAGAAAATTAATGTCTTATTCGTTAAATTTATCATTCGGAATAACGGAAACATAAGAAAAGCCCACGCAAACAATTTAACGTGAATCCAGAGGCAATTACGTGCAAATCCAGTATAATTTCCATAAAAACCTTATGAAAATTCCTAAGAAAATTGCGAATTTGTTTATTATTAAAAAGCAAAGAGCTGTTACAAACACGTGTCTCTGGCCGACCTTGTTGTTAATTACGTCCTTTGCTATGGTAATTTGAACTTTATGTTTGGGGAATAAGGTCCGTGATAATTGGGCATGTTTCCATTAACCTTTTGACCGATTGTCGCGCGATAAAGTATCACGAACGAAAGTTGTAATTTGTTTTTTTTTTCACATGGCGAGGTGACGAGCTTTTCCACATTTCAGCCAGTTCAGTTGTTGCAAACATTTTCATACGTCCAGTCCATGTTACTAAAGTAAAAAGTTTCGCTGCTGGCAGTTGACAAATTAATTAATTCTTGCAGTAAATTATGTAATGCGGTGTACTTTTTTTAAAAGGGTATAATCCGCATTGCTACACTACGAAATATGCGCAAATAAGTACTGCAAAATAAGCTGTCACAACATAACACATTTGATTTATGTGTATGGCTCGTGCTGTGAAAAAGTTGTACCTATTAACCTGCTAAGGTGGAGCGACGTAGAAAATCTAGAAAGTATAAAATAAGGTTTAATTAACACTAATTTTTTACTCGGTAGCTTGATAATGTTCTTCTAGTTCCAGCCTTATCACGGTCTGCCTAGTCCCAAATCGATTTCACTTCACATCTTGCATTGTATTAAAATATCTGTCTAACTGGTTTCTTGTTTTTGACCGACGAGCTCCTCAAAGAGACAATTCAAAAGTGCCTGTAACGTTTACTTGAAATAAACGCTTTGCCGAATTATCACAAATATCAATCTCCAGGATTAAAACTGCTATCAATATACACCTCACATAAATCACTTTCTCACAAAATGTTGATAAATCATGTTTTGAACTCGGTGTGAACTTCAAACGTCTATGACCGCAGTCACCTTCGTATCCTTGAACCCGGTTCAAGTAATCAACGTAAGAAAATCTTAATACATTCTTTGAACATGTTTTTTTCACAAGAGTTATTGAAGGGTTGACTCACACGAAAGGTCTTACCGAAACGTAAGGGTATCGATGTCAAAGGGCGGTTAGTTAATATTTTAACGAGGCTGTAAATAAACTCTGCCTTTGGCGTCTCATTATGCGGAATGGAGGATAATTTAGTACCTTATAAGATTAACCTCTAGTTTCTAAAAGCCAGTTCAGTTTTTGATCACTAAAGGGGAATAAGACTACTGAGAGAAAATGGGTGTTTTACGTGATCATCACATCTAAACCGCGTTCTTCTTCCTTTAATTCGTGTGGTTAATGCCTAACCTGGTGATAGAGTTTTTATGTCGCCCATGGGCAAGACTTGGTTTTACATGCCGTCGAGATATATCACCGATTAAAACTGACAGCTCTTGAACGCGGTTTCGATAAACTGACTTCGTGTTCAGCTTCATTCGTGCAATTTACCGTTAATGTCTCGCTTATGTAGCTGTTGAAATTAACTATATTTAAGTATGTACTACCAATTTTATGAATAGCTTTTCTATAGTTATTTCCATTAGATTTCAATACATCCTAAGAGAACCAGAGATCAGACATTCTACGAAAACAGTAAATTCTCTTTAAAAGCCCGGACCTTAGGAACCGTGTTCGACTTCTATGATATTTAGTCTCCCAGCCATCGGCTGCAGGTGCTCTACGATATTGAATTCAAAATGAGAGTGCACTTCGCTAAATTTGGTGACGCTGCACGCTGTTTACGTAACCTTCAATATGGCGCATTTTTACCAAGAAAATGTTACTCTTCCTGCAGCACTTAAAGTTAAAACACATGTTGTAAATATGAAAGGGGGAAACATTTATGGGTTTAAACATTTTCGGAGGACGAAAAGCGTTTCTTTGTTCGTTTTCATTCATGGTTTGTGGCACAAAACTAATAATGTCGTTTTATTCTTTCAATACTACTCGCATTCCACGAATGTGCACAAACAACTGCTCTTTGCCAATGCCATTCAAACATCAAAACATCCTTGAATTTCTTTCTTAGATATTACATGAAATGACAATAAAGACATCAGAGTTTTATATCTAATCTAGGTAAATAATCGAAACTCTGGTCTAGCAAACTCCCAGTATTCCGTTTAGTCTGAAGTTGAATAACCCTATAGGTACTCCACATTATAATTTAGCTGGTCCGCAAGAGTCAACCGAGAAACGTTTATTAATGGAAGGTACCAGAGGCATCAGATCAACAATTTGGCATATTCTCATTTTTCATAGTCTTTTAAGTATAACACTAACATTAAATTATATTAACAAAGTGATATTGGGGATTTTCAGTCATGGAGTCTGGATTTGTGCCCGGCTGATGGCAATAGGCTTGCCCCCAATTACATAGGGCTTAAACACAACTGGCAACATGTGGATGTACTATTAGGTAAACCTATTACGAATCCTTCGGGGATTACAGGCGTGATGTTATGTAATGCACTTTCTTGGTCCAAGCTCATTATTAATTCCCGATAATTTTCCACGAGCAGTAAAAGCTTAAAATACGGTCAGTTTCCCATCACTGGCTTATATTTATATAGAACTAGCGACCCACCCTGGCTTCGCACGGGTGCAATGTAGATATAAACCTTTCTCTTGAATCAATCTATCTATTGCTGAAAACGGCATTAAAATGAGTTGCGTAGTATAAAAGATCTAAGCGTGCAAACAGCGGGATCAACTTTGTTTTGTACTATGTAAAGATACTGAAACAGTTTGACCTGCCGATCAATAAATATGTGTCAAGAACACACGAGTCACTTTCACTGCTTCCATGAAACTATTATTGCATATTATGTTATTACTAGTAACATGCAGTGAAGAAGTTAGATAATCTTATTTACTAAACATCGTAGCGCTAAGAACTTTTGACTTGTAATCTGACACATCTGCACAACTGTTTATAATCCCTGAATTAAAATATGGTAATTTTCTTATTTATTTTTTTGTACTCTAGAACAATGCTGTCCTATTTGACCCACAGGTTGAGAATGCCTATTCCGCCTTTGTACCACTCTTGTACATAACGTTTAAATAAATTAATACACTCATATCGTTCGACATTAAATTCAGCTTTGTATACCATTAATAGACAAATGGGAAATACGAGTACTATCATGCAATGTCCTACATCGAACCTCACTCTAAATCACAAGAAATTGTTGAAACATAACATTAATCCTAAGACACTTATCCTAAGGCTTTACTTGCGACTTGAATTCACTACCTTACCACTAATTAATACAATTACACAATAAACTTAAATTAATCTCTCATCAATTATGAAGAGAGTTCTAGAAACGCTCTTCCTACGAAAACTAATCAATGAACAGACTCGTCTGACCTTTCAGCCGTAACTTTCACTGTTCACATGAAGTCAATACAGTAACTATTCTAAATTACCACGTCACCTCACCTGGCCAGACTACAGTAACGCAGCAGGACTTTTCCTTAGCGTGTCATAACTTACTGGCCGATCAATACACATGTGCCAAGTTCACACAAGGTAGGGAATGTTTCTACGAATCTTTGTGTTACGGTCGGCAGCTACTTGACTTGTCGTCGACTTGTCAGGGCCTTTGTAGACTTGCTACTTGCTTGTGTTTGCACATACACTTGTGTTCTACTATGTTTCCTGTGTCGATGGTCAGTGTCCACTGACTTCAGCCGGTAAAACCAAAACCTTCCAGGAAGACTTTTTTAGCATTGGATGCAGCAAATAGCTTTTCAGAAACTCTATACAGTGAACTTACCGAGGTCTAAACCACAAAAACACACCCTAAAAAGTATATACATCAGCTACCAGCGATTGAGTCGTTTTTTACCGGACTGGCGGACGGTAATGTTTAGAAGCTCGACTGACAGAAACGTAATTTAGGTAGGTATTGTGCTCAAATGTATCTCGCCAAAATGCAATGCAGCATTGTTAAAGTCTTGGCGATGTGTGCTAAAAGTAGCATGTCTGCCAAGGCCCTTACAATTTATGACTGTGCGATCAATAAAAGTAATATGTCAAGTTCACAACGTGACACGAGGCAGGAATATTTAGTTTCTACGAATAATATGTGTTTTCCTGATCGACTTCTGTTACCGCAGAATCTAGTACCGTTTTGATTTAATTGTTGTGCATCGTTAAAACGAAACTCTCAGGTAAGTAAACAGCGTAAGGTAAATTATTGAGTAACTACAGATAAGGCCTCAAAGTAACCTCGAACACAATTTCGATTCGAAACCTGGATTGAAACAGCGGTAGCCGGGTTTTGAAGGTCAGATAGGTAGTCGCTGCATGTAAAATACTGCTATTCATCTGCATCTGGTTAGACGTTGGAAGCCGACGCCAGCATAGTTGGAGAAAGTACAGATGATAATTGAAGCAGTGAAAAGACTAGTCAGGTGGTGATCATTGAAACAGCGACTGGCTATATTTTTTTGCTGAATTCACCTGAAACAAAAGTTGGCAATAGATATGAGCCGCCATTACAGCAACTGGGTTAACTGGGCGATCAATATAAACACATGTCAAGTTCACACGGCGGCGGTAACTCTCACTGTTACCATAAAACCACATAGTTACAAACGGTTAATGGACGTATAATCTCTGTTTTGGACTTACGGGAATTTGAGTGACCCTAAGTATGGTGTATACGGTACTTAGGAGGATAGTGCGCAAATTGACGGTAGTTTGTCAAGAGAGAGCGCCTCTTGCGGGTTGTAAAGCGTGGTTTTGGACTAGTTTGTTCGAGGAATTTATTTTAATAAAATAAAAGTATAACATTTGGTCATCAGGTTTGGGGACTGCGCAACACGTTTTTTTCTTCCATTCTCCCCTTTAAGAGTTTTTTTTTATTTCCCTTATCATTCCTCACACAATCCATCCATTTTTTCTTTGGCCCTCCTCTCCCTCTCCATCCATCAACATTAATTTCCACCACTCTTTTAATCACATGCGTTTGATGCGTTTTATAATTTCATTCCTTCTAATTACATGTCCATACCAAGACAAACGACTTCCCTTCAATTTTTCTGTAACAAGTACAGTCAGCGTCAGAGAAAAGGAACCCCCCAAGCAGAGGCGTCGCTAGCCCATGTAGCGCCCGTGTGCAAACATTACCCTAGCGCCCCCTAGTAAGCGCGAGGTCAAAATGGAATGGGTACAAAATACAAGTAACAAACAGCACATCAAGTTACCACAAACTGTCAAATTTCCCTAATGGATAATAAACTCTATTATTTAGAAAAGCCGATTTACTTCATATGTACAGTCAGCGTCAGAGATAGGAACCCCCCCCAAGTCTTTAAAGAATATCGCCCGAGCGACGGCGAGCGCGTCACGTGACTCTAGCCCCGAGCAGCTCCCTCCCCCGCCACCGCACCCAGCTCTGCCCGAGCATCCGCCGAGTCGATTCAAATATTATTTGCATGTTTTTAATAATTATAATTATGGTATTTTCGGATTCTGGCCGAACCAAGATAACTTGGCCTGTTGGTCTAGTGGTTAGTGACCCTGACTGCTAGGACGGAGGTCGTGGGTTCGATTCCCACACAGGACAAATCTTTGTGTGATGAGTACGATTATTTGTTCTGTATCTGGGTGTATAATTTATCTATAATATGTATGTATTTAGAAATATATAAGTATGTTTATCAGTTGTCTGGTTGCCATAGTACAGGCTCTGCCTAGTTTGGGATCAGATGGCGGTGTGTTGGTTGTCCCAAGATATTATTATTACTTACAAAAAGACGCTATACGTGGGTTAAGGATACGAACCCGCATCACTAGGCGCCAGTGGATTATTTAGACCGTGCCTTATACCACTAGGCTATTGGCTCAATTAGCAATCTCAACGAAAATTAGAATAGCATTACTCCTTAATCTAATCTCCTAGATGTTAAGTTTTAAATTTCAACTTCCACCACTTGTGATAATATTAGCACCTTACTGTCTTGTTTTACAAAATGTAATACGTAACTCCTCAGTTAACTAAAAGATAAGGTTGAAATTAGCATAGATTTCTTGTTTGGTCGAATAGAATGTGCTCGATTCCGATTGTTGCACTACCGTAATTTTACTTCAGAAACTTAACTGCTTTATGAACTGCAAGTTAAGGTTGAATTTAAAATACTTCTTTGCCTTATTTACTAAACTGTGATTGAGGGTATTTATAATTAGAGAAATAAATGAATATTGTTAATGCAACATGCCTAGCTTTTCTTACAAACCTCAAACCTAGTTTAACATTTGATTTTTTAAATAATAATTAACGAAAATCACCTAATCATCTATTAAAGAAACTAAAAAAAAAGAGAAAAAATCATCCTCGGATTTGAACTCGTGACCATTGCTTTGCTAAGCAGTAGTCTTAACCACTAAACCAACACGCCATTTACGTTAAGCTTCCAAAACTTAAAATGGTTTGATGTCATTACCAAAGGGGGTTCCTTTTCTCTGAAGCTGACTGTACAGACGCCGCCTAGTTGCTCCCCAAACATAGAATGATAGCTTAATAATATCCACATCACCCCAGAAAATTCTATTATAAACAACTATGCAGATAAAGCAGCCCTTCATCATTCTTCTAGAAAAATCGATATGTTTTAACTTTGTCCCGTTGCGACCCACTTCTTACTCTGCACAGTGAGCCCCTCTCGCTGAAATTATAATGAACCGGGACCGTCACCGCGGTTTAAATATACTGTTTCATGAAACCGCCCCGACTTGATAGGCCAAACTTTTCCGATGGGGTTTTTTACGAGTTTCGTGCAAATTGTAAATTATGCTAACCAGTAGCTAGGAATATTATTTTTCTACGAATTTGGCAAAATGTATATAAACAAACAAATGTGAAAGCGTAGATATTAATTATTATGAATTTTAATATTGCATGTAATTTTTATTTGCCCTCTATAGAGGGCAAATAAAAGTATAGTGGGAAATATGAAAATATCATACAAACTTGCCCTAGTTTCTCTGAGCGTTGTCTTCTCTTCCTAATGTATTTAGAGATTACTTTTTTATAATATAATAAATAATACTTTACTTTAAAGGTTATTCAAGAAGTGTCTGTGCCAGGAAGAAAATACTGAATCATTAATGAAGCTAATGAAAAGAGAAAGATGCTGGCAAACTTTAATAGGATGAAATAAAAAAGGGGTATTTTATAGACGGCTGGACAAGGGGTGCGAAAGAATTAATAAAAAAAAACTTTGGGAGCTATTAACGCAAACGTTATTCTGTGGTAAAGCTGTAATACTGTGGATATACTTGTGGGAAGGGCTAAGTTTATCAATGGACGTCTTTCGGCTGACATAATTCTAATTAATAATAATAAAATGTGAAAGTGACTTTGTATATTTTCCACACCTTAACGGCTGATTGGATTTGGAAGAAAATTGGCCCGAGATGAGGATCTTTTTATCGCGGTAGTACATTCCCATTCGATTATTCCCGCCATCCACGCGGGCGAAGCCGCGGACAAAAACTAGTAATGATGATAATGCTGATGATAAGGGTTGCGCCTCATCTAAGCGTGAAACAGCGTGTGATGGCTGCCGAACGCATCGTCGATGTTGCCGCGTGCGATAGCACTCCCGCTTTGTGTCTCGCTCCAACAAATGACGGTTCTGAGCGACGGAAAAGGATAGGAGCATGGTTAATGTGATTCCGTGCTGCTAGATGAAAGGCAACCCTAAAGGTACAGCTTATACCACTATAGCATTCGGAAAATGTGGGAAACGATGGGTGATATTTGCATGGGTACTCTAAAATTAGTAGTGAACTGGTTGCCTCTTGTTTATCTATAAAACTTTAATCGGAAACAAAGCTAGTGATAATAAAAGCTTAAAATCTATAGCTTTTAATCACTGTAGTGCTTGCAAGCAATCTGACAAAGTGCTTTCGTCCCTGTTTTTACTATAGCTCGGATAGCTGTTAACTTTTCATACAATCACTCGGTTTTATTACTGTACGAGATTTTTACAATCAAATTAAATTTAAAAAATGTTTGCGTCGATATGTAAACTAAACAGGAAACTGGATATAAAACACTAAATAATTATTTTCCACAGAATCAAATAATCAAAACTTGGTGTATTCAATTTATGTAATGCTGATTATTGAATATACTTTTAAGACAAGTATTCATATGACAAACACAACATAACGACTGTAATCCCCGGTCGGTAGGTAGAGGTGTACCTGATAGTAGATCCACGTTTCGTCAGTTTTGTTTAAGTCCCATCTAATAAGGGGCGAGTCTATTGCCATCAATAGGGCACAAATCCCGACTCCGTGGCTGCTACTGAGAAATTCCGCATAGAATAACCCAATAACACTTTGCCCCACTCGTGAATCAAACCCAGGACCTCGAGCTTAGGAGCTCAGCATATGAAGAACTATAGTAATTTACGCTACCTACCGACGGCAAGAGATAATCTTACCTCGCACCGAAACTACCAAAGCATAAGCAAAAGAAGAAACAGTCCTTCTATCAAATACACTTAGTTTAATTGTCAATGTACGAAAAGGTTTATGATCCACATTAAAAACAAGGATTCAGTTAACAATTCACTAATTAGCTCATAACTTTAATTACAATTATTTATCAACATCCTAGCACGCAGTTACTACAAATAATAACTCACTCGCTTAATAGGTACTTCGATAAAACTGTATTTAAATGTCAACAAGGATAATAATAGCTGTTGTTGTAATAATAATTAATAGTCGAAGATTTTACAGTGGTGGTCGTAAATTATTAATAATTACTGAACAGTTGTGATGATATCTGAAGCCTTACGAGTAATGTTTTATAAAGTATGATTTTAGCAAGATTTATTTTCAGTTCCAACGATTTACTTTAGCAGTGTATTTTACCCCGAGTCCTGAAGGCCTTTCTGCAAGTATATTGAGAATTAAAACTACAATCTATTAGTTATCAAGCTGACTAAGTTAGGTAGGGTATGATGAGAGAACTACAAATAAAAAGACCAAAAAAATACAAAGGATTGTTCACCAACGTTGATTTTCCTCAAATCGTATGGGGGTTTGAACTAAGCTACGTAACCAGGCAAATCAGACAGAGCTAATTGTAGGTTTTTAATAATTTAGTAAATATTCCGATAAACAGAATGTAGTCATTGTTGTAAAGGATATTCCCCATAGTTTCAGCAACTCTTAGGGCAATCAAAGTCTATTATTTTGTAAAGTTTTCGTGGTGTCTCTCACCTGATCCTGCCCCGGTTTTTGCAGAAGGGAAGCCCATTGCTATTCTGAACAGGTTTGTGCAGATCTTTGATTGACTGATTGGTAATTCATCGGGGACTATCAGAAGGAGAGCTTAGAAAAATAGGTCAGTCGAAAAGTGTGTCAAACCACAATTTTACTTAAAATTTCGTCGAGTCCAAGTTTTACGACCTCAATTACAAAGTAGCGTTTTAAAGGTTAATAATTGTATCCTTGGTGCAATATGGTCTGCAGTAGTTCATGCGAAAGTGCGCAACATTGGCTATGGTTTTGGAACCCATCATATATTACGTTTAAATCACGCTATATACGGTGGAAATTTCAAATACGTAAGTGACAGAGATTTTAATGTTACGGTATTTCCTCCATCGATATGCTGGATTTAGATATGGACGCATAACGTTACACATATTAAATAGGAATAAAGCATGAGTTCACGTGGGTAAGATTGAGCTCAGACTCTTGGGCGAACTTCCCCGTTCCAATATTTGATTAGCTCAACTATTCAGTTCGAACTCGGCTTGGATCCCGCATCATATTGCAATCATCCTCTAACATTGGAAACTTTAATACTTAGTATATACTCTTAGCTAAACCCTCGCGCATATTTCGAAAGCGTATCCTAGCACGACAAAAAATAGGACTGCTAGATTTTCAATTCGCGTTGAAAATGCAGTGCAGGCTATAAAATTCTCACGTTAAAAAATCGCTCATACTTTGAGGCCTAACGAATTTAATCATCTTAAAGGTTCTTATTCTTCATGTTGAACTAAATTGTTCATATCCTAAGGGCAAACCGCTCGTCCGTACCCCAAGACCCAAACAAGAAGGGTAAATAATACCACTAGTGACGGTACAACGATTTAATATGTTAATTAATCCTATAATGAGACCCCAGACGGATTTAATTACGTATATGAATTAACGTCACGCCTGTAAGTGAAGGGATGGATATAGGTGTAGGTGAGAAATACCTAGGCACCCTCGGATCGATTTTGTCGTTATAAGAAATCATGTAGAATGTGTGAAAAGTAGTATTTACAAGGCAGATGTAAATGGCAACGTTGGGAGGAGACGCCTTAGAAGGACACACATTGACCTTATTGGTGAGGTTCTTCAGAAAGGTCAGGTGCGTAGCTCTTGCAACCGTCGTGCGTGTATGACCAGATGTATGAACGTGGAGAGGTATGATGGATGAGCAGTTTCCGCCTTATCCCATGGGAAAAAGGCGTGAGTTTATGTATGTAGAAACCATGTAATAGAAACGAAGCAGCTAACCAATCGGAGCCTTACAGAAAAAAAACAGTTTGAGAGATAATAGATTTGGAATTTTGACCCTAGTATACATATATATATACAGTTTCTTCTCCTAGCTGTATTACGTATAGAGATGGCCCCGAATTCCTGAAACCTCCTCCATGTTATATGAAGTGTTACCTGAAACAAAAAGAAATAAATTATAAATACAAACATACATTAGTTTATTTTATTTGTATACTAGCTGATGCCCGCGGCTTCGCCCGCGTTGATGTCGGTTATCGCGGCCAAAAGTAATCATGAAATTTTGATCCCGTTCGCGCCCTCCAACAAATATCACTATATTTAAGCCATTGTATACAAAAACTTGACAAAAATTATATACTAAAACATTCCTCGAGAACCACTCTATCCATTGGTGAAAACAAATAAAGATAAAATCAGTGCAGTAGTTTTTGAGTTTATCGCGAACAGACTGACAGACGCGGCGGAGGATTCTGTTTTATAATATGTAGTGATGTATATTTGTATATATTATATTTTTTCACTTAATATTACTTTTTGTATCCTATCACAATGTTGTCCTATTTATCTCAAAGGTTGACTGGTAGAGGATCTCTTGCGGTATGAAGTCCGGTTATGTACCACTATTATGTATGAAATTTAAATAAATAAATAAAGTATAAAAATTTAAGAGTTTGCATTAGCAGGCAACTCAGTTTATTATATACGAAGCAATTAATTCTACGGCGCAGCTGCGAACACGAAAGTTCTATGTATTAATTGCAAAAGTTTGAAATGCATTATTAATGTCATTTTCAAATTAAAAACTTGTTTTGAAACAAACGTTGGTTTAAAATAAAATTCATGATCATTCAAAAATACATTGAATTAAAAGTGAAAGGGGATATTTCAAAATGGGCCCAGTATATATGCACAATACCTCGAAAAATCGAGAAAAATCCGTGGAATTCGGGTAAAATAGATAAATTGCATAAATGCATATTTTTCTTGTAATAATTTGATATTTATCATTTATTTTTATTGACTTCTATTATGGCGTCTTGCCAATTTAGATACTCTGTGGTTGAAAAACAATTAAAGTAAACCATAGATCGACCATTGATCGTGAACTGTCTACTGTCACTAACTAACGTAGTGATTCTCTTTGACAATGTAGTATGACAGAAAAAAACATGTCAAACATCAATAATCAATCAACATGACAGCTTACCGCCATGACGGGTTTTTGTTGTGTGTTGCAGTGCACATTCATGTGCTTTACTATCAAACAAAGCCAATTTAAAGTAATTGGATGATTGAAAACTGCTTTAATTGTGTTTCCTCATTTTTTTGTATGGTGTACAGAGACCTGGCCGGGGCTCCATACATTTTGAAACATCTCCTTTGCCCATTCATTACATTCAACCTTAGAATTTTAAAGTTAGAAGTTATCCTGTATATTATAAGAATCAAAAATTGGTAAGCTAATGTTGAGTGAGTACATGCTGTTAGTGTTCTTATTAATTAAATAAACAATAAAAATAATTTAGTAGTCCAAGTCAACTTGTGGCATTGAAACCACAGATTCTCACAACAATGCGAACAACCAGACTAAAAACGGAGCGAACTGCGAAAGCCACTATCATCATCAGATTAGCCTTGATCTAATGATCTGACTAGCATTGATGATGAAATATCTAATATTAAACAAGATTTTCTAATAAATTACAATATAGTACCAAGACACTTGAGGAGCAGATTGGTGACAGCAATTCCTATTGTGCCAGTTAGGGAACATTTGCAGCCAATTACCAAGACCCAATGCGAAATTACAAAGACCGTGAATTTAGTAGTAAAGCTATTTATAGCCGTAGAATATAGTAAAGTGCAATAACTAACGACCCTGGCTCTGTGCCAATGCCAGTTTAATTACACCCAGAGACAATAAATCTGCGAGTACACTACAACACTACATACGTATTTATAAACTAGCATTCTGTTAGGAACTGATAAAAATTAGGGGATAAGGCTGACTTGCGAAGGTCAGATAAGCAGTCGCTCCATGTAAAATTCTGGAATTGAAAATGGTAGGCTTGAGATGATGTAGAAGGTTGAGGGTCTTTTGTTCGATTTTGAGCAGCAGTAGACGTTGTCTGTAGTTTAACTGAATTCCAATATAAGCTGGGATCTTATTTAATTTAAACTTCAAACTACGCGAGGCCAGCTAATCCAAACATGTCCGGAAAATAAAAATACGCAATGGGAGTCAGGAATAGGCCAGACTAGTAAGAGTAAGAACCTGAGTAAAGAGACCTGGTTAAAGAAGTGCGAGGACCTTATAAAAATAAAATAGTAAAAAAAACAACCAAATCACGTAGGTTACTCAAATTCCATCAAAATAGGTACTTAATTTATAAAATTATAAAGTATTTGATGCTTGTAAAGCTAACTATTAAAAAATATGTAGTGACAAAACGTTAGAATCTCTTATTCCACTATGAATTTCCTTTATGCCGCTTAAGGGGAAGTTCTTAGCTGGCGGATGAAGTGTCATACATTTAAGGCCGGGTATTCCCAATTTAACCAATTTTACATCAACATCATCATCATCATCCACAGCCCCACTGCTGGGTATAGGCTTCTCTTTGCTTGTGCCAAGCTCCACGTTCTTGTGCCAATCTCATCCAAGATATTCCCGCAATGGCTACGATATCGTCTGCCCATCTCGCCGCCGGACGGCCAACACTCCTTTTTCCATTCCTTGGACGCCACTCGGTCACAGCTTTCCACCTGCCATCACCGCGCCTTGCTAGGTGTCCTGCCCAACTCCATTTGAGTTTCATAACGCTAACATAATGTTACGAGCTGGGTATGGGATAAATTAATTACCACCGATTAAACAACAAATAACTTTAATTAACACAAAACACTTAAAACTCAATTACGAATACACTATTCATCACTAGTCACTTAAATATCGCACTTCTAGTTCACTTCGATTCGCTTCGTTGTGTAGCCAAAATCAGACTGACTGCCCCTTTTTTTTTGTGAAGGGCATCTCCCTGTTCAACCTAGGGAGGTTGTCGACTGCTTAACCGGGCTTTTTTGTGGATGATGCCTCCAGCCAGAGCAACTTACAAACTAAACTACAAAACTAAGCGACTACGCACTAAGGGCACCCCATGTGGGGTCCGGGCCTCGGCTTAGGGCGTCGCTGGGAGAGGACAGCAAAGGGACAAGCTGGATCTGAGAGATATTATTTAGGGGCCGATTTAAAGCTACTGGCTCAGCTGGCTCGAGCAAGGGTCGGGGAGGGTGTGGCCCGGGGTTTCGCGACGGGCCTCGTCGGCGAGGACGGAATGACGGATAACGGCGTCTGTGTTTTGTGAGCGTGCTGGTTTCCCTACTGCTCTTCTGGAGGAGGGTGATGTCGTCGTCGGAGTCAACGAGAGTGTGCCTCGGGCGGCGGATCTGGCTAATACGCGAGGACTCGTATCGGGCGGCCGATGCGATCTGGGGGTTACGGTGTCTAACAGCAGAATCGAAGAAGCGCTTGGCGAGGCGCTTCATGGACTGCTGGATAGTGGGTAATCTAAGATCAACGTGCAGACGGTCATTGCGGACATAATAAGGGGCTCCCGTGACTTTTCGTAGAAATCGGTTTTGGAGAACTTGCATCTTATAAAGGTACTTTGGACTGGCGTGAGCGAATACGACGCACGCGTACGTCATGATGGGACGGATCACCGCGGTATAAAGGCGCAATTTACACCTAAGAGATAGTTTACTTTTTGCCATGAGCAAAAAGTGGAGTCTACCCATCGCGAAGGACGCGCGGTTACGAGCTTCCATGATATGGTGTCTGAAGGAGAGATGTTGGTCGAGAACTACTCCTAGATATTTGGCTTGCTTCTCCCAAGGGATAGGCTTACCGTACATAGTGATCGGGTTGGGGGAGGTGCGATTGTTACTACGCGACGGTTTCGAGTAAAGAACCGGCTGACTCTTATCGGGATTAACCTCGATTCTCCATTTCCTGAACCAAGCGCCTAGGACGTTGGCTGAGGTTTGGAGGGTTTTGGCGATAGCGTTCTTACAACGACCTGTATAGTAGATGGCCGTGTCGTCTGCAAACAGGGCCAACTGAGCCTTCTTGCTCTTTGGAATGTCGCTCGTGAATAGAGTGAAAATGAGCGGTGAGAGAACGGAGCCTTGCGGGACTCCTGCGCGAATGGGGTGAGGGAAGGAGAGAGCGTCTCCGATGCGATAGCGGAAGGTGCGATCCGATAGAAAGTCTCTTAAGATGAGCACAAGACGATCCGGCACGCCCAGTTGGTACAGCTTGACCAACAAGCCGTTGTGCCAGACTTTGTCGAAGGCTTTCGCTATGTCGAAGTACAAAACACCTGTTATCGCTCCGCGCTGGAAGCCAGCGTTCAAATGTTCGACGATGCGGTGAACCTGTTGGATGCACGAGTGTTCGGTCCTGAATCCGAATTGCTCGTTAGGGATGAGGCTCTTAGCTTCGGCGTAATCCTTGAGTCGCTTATAAATAAGCCTCTCGTAGATTTTGCCGAGTGCGTTCAGGAGACTGATAGGACGGTAGCTGGAGGGCTCCGCCTTGGGTTTACCGGGTTTCGGGATACCGATAACAGTGGCCTCTTTCCATATTTGGGGGAAGAAAATATTACTCAGGGCGCCATTGAAGATGGCCGCCAATAAAACTATGAGTTGACTGGGGAGAATTTTAAGTACCTTGTTAGTGATACCGTCGGAGCCTGGTGCTTTCCGCGGTCGAAGCTTTTTAATGTTGTCGTGCACTTTGTCTGGTGACACTTCAGGCAGAGGATCATCGGGGTCTTCGACGGGAGGGAGGGCAACCCTACGTTCGACTTCAGCGTTCACCATCTCGAGGTGAGCTCTGTCTACTGCTTGACAGCTAGGAGAGCACTGAGTTTCTAAACTGTCGGCTAGGCATTCGGCTTTTTCAGAGTCGTCAAAAGCGACGCTATTGTCGGGTCGGATGACTGCCCCCGCAAACATGACGGCTATTTATAGGTCGACCGACCCTTCTCGAATCTTCTCACAGAGACACAATGGAACATCCTCCTTCTAGAAACTTCGACATCTTTCTCGAATGTTCTAGACAGTTCCATAGTGAATACTGCCCTTCGAGAAGGTTCCACAACTCTCTTGAATCTTCCAGCAGTTTCTATACTAGAATATTCTAGACTCGAGTCGTCTTTGACAGTTCAATAGTAGATCTTTCGAGACTCGCATGTAATCTAGAATGTTCTCGTAAAGTAACCGACGTAACAATAACATCACTTTGATTCAATATTAAACAAACAGATAGTGATTGTTTAAAGCCAAAAAAATATATATTATATTCTCGAGGTTTTCGGGGTCGCTGAAACAGACAGACACCCAGACAGACAGACAGATACCCCAACAGACAGACAGCCAGACAGCCACACGGACAGACAGATAGACAGACAGCCAGCCAAACAGGCTGCCAGACAGATAGAGAGACAGACAGACAGCCATGCAGGCAGCCAGCCAGACAGATAGACAGACAGCCAGACAAACAGACTGCCAGACAGATAGATAGACAGACAGACAGCCATACTGGCAGCCAGCCAGACAGATAGCCAGACAACAGCCAGATATACAGACAGCCAGACAGACGGACAGTAGACTCTTAGTCTTGTACTGACGCTACTCGTCTTCACGCACACAATCACGAGTGTTTTTACACTTGGATAAAACAAATAATGCGCGTGTCGCTTCGTGAGATAAAAACAAAATTAAGATACTTAAATGACAAATAATTGAATAAATTATGACTTACAGCATTTTGCATTTACAACTATCATAATATCTATTCAAATATACTGTGCCATTTCGCTCAGCTTTGGGTTCATGTAAGTTCATACCGGCGCGCGGCGACGTGTGCGCAAGGATCGCTTCGCGTAAAGGGTGGCAGCGTTAAATACCTACTTTGCTTGGTCTACCTGGCCTTAAATTAAAATTATTCGCGAATTTTGCCCGGAAAGTTAAATATTTTTCCAGACATTCTGCGTGAAATGGACTATTACAGTTAATTTTTATCTTGACAGGATTTTGTGGAAACGCAAAGTCGTTTAACTGGAAATATTATGATTGGCTATAATTATTTAGTTTGCAGTTCAAGTTAAAAGTAATTAGCATCTGATACTGACACTGTTAGTCTGCGTCATCCCACTGTTGGGCAAAGGCCCCATGACTTCCAGTAGTTTCTGTCCCGGGCTAATGTGGACAACTGGTCGTTGGTTTTGTCCAGTTCGTCCAGCCTTCTTCTACGAGGTCAACCGCGACGCCTTCTGGCTGTATCAGTGCTGCAGAAAGTGGCTATTTTGGCCCACAGATCATTGGGCATGTGGCAGACTTGGCCAGTCCAGTCCCACTTCTACTTAGCGGCGTTTTTCACACGTGTATAAATCGTGAGAAAAGACAAAGTGGGTAATAATTTAAGTGTTGGGTGCTCTTAATGAAAGTGAAGTAAAAGGGCTGTTTAGTCGAAGGGTTAGGCAGAGATATACCTAAGAGTACTACCACCTTTCACCAGTTATGTTTTTTAGTCTCATGTAATAGGGGGCGAGCCTATTGCCATCAACCGGGCACGATTCCAAAATCCGTGGCTAAAATAAGGCCTGTATACTTTTCTCGCCAAAAATGCAAGCTCGTAAAATAGTTTAAAAAACATGGGCCCGTCCACACTCAAATGTTACAACATGCAATACAGCTAGAAAGCCGTTTGGACAAAGGCTTTTATAAATAGAATGTACAGGCACACAAGCCAGTTTTAGGAATAGATACATTGGAATTTCTAGCAATTTATATGACACAATTATTTTTTACTATTGAAAATAAACTTATTTTGATTTGATTTTGAATCCTATAATTCCATACAACAGTTCACCTATAACCTTTCAACTCTAGAAGTCCCAGCGAGCATGGTGTTCATAAAAACCTTTGAGGATTCATTGCAGTAATCATTTGAAGATAGTTTAGCAGTGAACATGAACTTGCCAATGTTTTTCACACTTCTCTCGATACTTCTATTACCACTTCTTCTTCGATCGTATTAGCACAAACTATATGAGAATAGTTCGTACCTTCCTCTATCAATATTCATAACCAAAGCTATGCTAAAATCTCCATCTAGCCAGCCAGCCAGTCTGGCAGACTGACCTAATTTGTGCATATTTCCAGAGGTAATTAAACATAGCTCAGTCGCGATGCTGGCTGCTCGGCGATTTGTTTGCGGACCGCTAATTGCTTCGCCACTAGAATGAGGAAGTGTGTACTGTTACTACTGTTAGTCTAGTTTGTTCCTCTTTGTATTTACGTGTTTAGTAATTTCCTATTTTTGGGAGACTGTAAGTATTGTCGCAGTTAATCTTGCCGGATTCGGTGACTGTTTTGTGAGATATATTCTTAATTTTGAAACAAATGCATCATAGTACAAAATAGATTCTTGTTTCGTATATTAATCGAAATCTTTGTAGGTATACAAGAACTCTTCTAGTAGTCTTCATTTCTTCATCTGCAAACACAGCTTACAATAGGCTGCCTATTGTGGGCGAAACCTAATTTCAGCACTAAATGCTTAAAAAGACAGTAAGTGAATCCAAATATTGAATCATCTTAACAGGTACCGTGCCAAAAAATACAGCCATTAACATTCCCACGCATACTCCTATATTTATATTATTTCTATTCCGTCCCGCCCCCTTCCCCGTGACGTCACATGGCGGTGGTCGTCAGCGT
The DNA here is from genome assembly GCA_950005105.1 of Lycophotia porphyrea. Lineage (NCBI taxonomy): Eukaryota > Metazoa > Arthropoda > Insecta > Lepidoptera > Noctuidae > Lycophotia > Lycophotia porphyrea. The sequence continues at coordinate 12,956,741 of OX465391.1, read as the reverse complement.
TTCGCCTGCGGCAGGTGGGCCAAGGATCCCTCTAATTATTATCAGTGTAGACGCAATTACACGGCTTCTGTTGGGCAACACGCTTTTAGGTCAAAAACTTGCGAAAATGTTGCCAGAGGTTAGGAATGTGGGCGAAGCTTTTTGTTTTTGAGATGCAGAAAATAATGAAAAAGAGACTAAAAATAGGAATTTTCTTCACTGAAATTGGTGTTATTTTTTTTAAATATTATATAATAATATTTAATTATTTTTTTTAATTTAATTTTTTTTTAAATAATATTATATAATATTATTTTTTTGGGTTTTTCAGTCTATTTATTTAGAGAAGAATGTTAAGGTGGTGTTTACGGTGTCTGGAAGAGAAGAGGATGTATCGTTGTGTGATGTGGCAATATATAATTAGTGGAACACGTGAATGAGTTTGTTATGTCGCAGTCTTTTTACAAGAGATGGGAAAATTGACGCAGATGTGGAAGGGAGAGTTAATGCGGGAAATAAAGTGAACGGTACTTACTATACATGCGGTTGCTGGTAGTGGGGTAATCCTCAAAGCGCAACTATTTTTGAGCGCAACAAACTAAGCGCAACTAAATTATTCCTCGAAGTGCAACCATTAGTTGCGCTCACAAATTCAAATTGTTCAATGGTATAATAATTTAGTTGCGCTTAGTTGGTTGCGCTCAAGAACAGTAGCGCTTTGAGGAATACCCCCTGGTTGTGACCAACCTGTCTATGTCAATAAAGGTTTGACTGGCAGTTCACAATGGTGTGCTGATGCCTAGATATAGATGATGCGTAGCAGGAGGCGTTCTATGGTTTCGACCCCCTTGGGAAAAAGGCGTGAGTTTATGTATGTATGTATTTAGAGAAGACGTGCTCGCGCAAACCGTGAACTGAATACCATCATCAATTTAATCGTTGACAGAACTATCGTTTCTGCTAATTAAATTGCTATCGTAGGTAACAATAAAAGAGCGAAAACCATCTTTTATGAAAACAAGTCTACGATCGAATTCAGAACCTTCGTTTGCTATTTTCGGAAGTAGGCTTAATACGAGGATATTCAATTAGCCAATGAATCGGGGTGTTGTTAGCGTGTCTAAAACACTTCCTTCTAAAGAAAATAACCTTGTGACGTCGGTGGCTAACGAATGGACATTAAATGCTGTCAGTCGGTTACGACTTACCATTCTATTTACGACTGCACGTTATAAATATTACTAGTTAACCTAATTCTTTTGACGCATGTACGTGATGAATGAAAGGTATTACTTTAACGGTTTGTAATTTTAATATTGAATTAAGGGCAGTGAGTAAGTTTGTGAGTAAGGTGGGTGAGAGTTGAGTGGGTTTTGAAATATATACCACAAACCATGCTTTAACAGCTTCCACAAGTGGGAATAGGGTGATACTTTAATGTAAGAACGTCAAGCTCTCCCGGCGCAGTCAAACCTACTGCTACGTACGACTATATTAATGAATACATGCTCATCATCAATTGCCTATATAGCCTATTCTTTAGTTTAAGTTGATATAACTGAATACTGTAGTATACAGACTCATCACGAAGCCGTCAACCAAGCATTAAGTATATCAAAGTAAGTAACTTTACGCAAAAATTTGTGCTGGGAAACGATTTTTTTTTTTGGGCTGAAAATTCACTTTTTACAGTAGGACTCAATGTAACGCACGCAAAACATGGTGCTGATGGATAGATTGAATAGTAAGGGGGTCCTGGAGGTGTTTAAAGTAAAATTCTTACATTAAAAACGTGCATTTAAAACTTGTGAAAAAGTTGGAACTTTGACCCCCAATACCTCCGTAACTAGAAGGTTCACAGGTATGGTCTAGAACAAAAAACTGATCGCAATGACGTTGAGAACAAGTGCCTTCGACTTCGTTAAGAGTCTGTTTACACCCTTTATAGCGTGTAAACAGACTCTTCACGAAGCCGTCAACATTCTGTACATGAAACTAAGTAACTATACGCAAACATTATTGCTGGGAAACAACTTTTCTCTTTGGGATGAAAAATCACGTTTTACGGTAGGACTCAATGTAACACACTCAATTCATTGTACTGATGGATGGATTGTGTAGTACAGGGATCGTGGAGTTGTTAAAAATAAAAATCTTTCATTAAAAACACGTATTAAAAAAAAAGCTTCTGAAAAAGTTGGAACTTTGACCCTCAATATCTCCGTAACTGGAAGGTTCCCAGGTATAGTCTAGAACAAAAAAAAAGTGTGTGTCTACTTAGTACGCACGTTATACTTCCTTGACGTATAAAACTAAAATGTTGACTAGCTAACTTCAGGGTATATGTTTAGTAGCTAACTTCAGGGCGTATGTTTAGTAGCTAACTTCAGGGTGTCGGTTTTTCGTGACGGTGTGCGCGCGCATCTTAAAAATTTATTCTCATCATTTCTCCATAACGCGCCAAAAGAAGTATAAATTCAAAAATGATCGCAATGACGGGGAGGACAAGTGCCTTTTGGCTTCGTTAAGAGTCGTTTTACACCCTTTATAATATTAAATGGAACGACTGTCAATCTCACTACTACAACAAACTATATAAATAAAAATATTTTATAAATGTGATTTTGTTCATAAAGATGGTTAGTTCAATAAAAACATTTAATTTTTTATCTTCTGTAACGTATCAGTGATCGACTATGTAAAGTTGAAAGTGGGAAATACGGATTACTCACCAATAATTAGTTACATGACGTGATAGATGTTAATGTGTTGAATTGATTTACGTTTACTTACACTTTCTTTTATCTAGGAGTATAAATTACAACACGCAAATGGCTAGTCATGGTTATTGGTCGGAATTCTCTGAAAAGTCTTCTAACCAAAAGTTAAGTGAAGATTGGATTTCTGTTGCGATCCGAAATGAAGCTTCGATTTAATTCGGCTATCGTTAACGTTAAGTGCAGTGACTATTCTTTTTCAATACATATATCTGCAACAAAATCGTAGTCCAGAATTCATAGGCCAACTTTATAAGAAAATAGCGAAAATGCCTCGTTGGTCTAGTGGTCGCGAGCGCGACTGCTGAGCATGAGGACCTGGGTTTGATTCCCAGGTCGGGGAAAGTGTTATTGGGTTTTTCCGTCAGGAATTTCTTAGCAGCAGCCACGGAGTCTGGATTTGTGCCCGGTTGATGGCAATAGGCTCGCCCCCTATTACATGGGACTTAAAACATAACTGGCGAAATGTGAGCGTACTATTAGGTACACCTCTCCTCTTCCCCTTCGGGGATTACAGGCGTGATATTAAGTATGTAGCGAAAATGTTGTAGTTTTCGAAACTAGGACGGATGCCGAAATTCAGCGCCGGCTGAAAAACACTTGTTCCGCTAGAACACTCCTAATCAAGCCTATCATTGTGAAAGTGAGGAACAAAAAATTTTGGAAAGTTTTTTTTTTAACATTACTTTCACTGCAAACATACCGAAATGATCCAAGTGTTTATTATGAATGTGTCGAATCAATGTACGATGTCTTTCTACGATACAAGTATCGTACAGTTAAATTGCCGAAGCGCGTACTTTTACTTGGAGACCTGTAAGTAATTTAAAAAAAACTAGTTTTTATGGCAAAAAACAATATGTAAGTAGTTATATTTATTATTCAATGGCTGTCCTCTCGACCCTGTTATGTCATTGTCATTATATTTCCTTTGAAACTAGACTCTCACATCTTGCCAGCCAATCATATTGCTAAGTGGATTATATGAAAAGTTGTCCGCCTCCAATCGCTCGGCCTTGGGAGAGACGTGTTCAAGAGGCTGCTGTGAAGCCAACACTGTTAGCCTTCACACAGGCTCCGTATCTTTATACCCATGTCCAAGGTTACAGCGGTTTTCTTAAACCGTCAAAAAATGCATAAACTCTCCTGCGGTATACAATGTTGGGATCGGCTTTCAGACTAACTGGATGTAGCTGAATACAAATACATACATGGAGCTACCGTCTATCTGATCTCAACCCAGTTCCTCAGCAACCGGATAGCCCTTGGGCAAACCTTTACAAGTTAACACAGCATTTGTCTGTAAGTGTACATCTAATTGGTTCCGTAAAATATGACTGAATAGATCCTAGCACACCCTATTTTTTTTTATTTTAAAAACTTTTCCTTGCAAGGCTAGCCAGAACTGGAGTTGATCATATTCAGATGCAGATATGTAGACATTATCAACATCATCATCATTTCAGCCGAAAGACGTCCACTGCTGGAGATAGGCCTCCCCTAAAGGGGGGTCTTGCCATGATTGCCACGCTTGGTCGGCGGGTTGGCGATCGCAGTACGGTTGTTACAAAGGCACATAGTACGCTGCTGCCCATTCTCTGGTAAGTCACTTAGTCGCCTCTTACGACACCCACGGGAAGATATATTCTTTACGTCCGACACCATACAGTACACATTATACGAACCGATAAAGAGGAGATCCTCGAATATTGTTAATTGAATTTACAGTTACATTAAATTGCCAAGAAAGTACGTATTTCGCTGAAAGAATTATTTATTGCCTTTTTAACCGACACAAAATTACAGCTTTAAAGAGCCATAAAACAGTGTCCATCAAATTTTTACAGCTTGCTACCCGCTGTTCGCTCATAACTTGGTGCACAGGCATAATAGTGACGGCGCTCCTAGTTTTATTGGTGCACCTCGTTTGAAATATGGTAAGAAATGGGCGGGAAACGTGACCGGAGTTCACATTTCTAGCGTAATGGCGTTGGAACTAACTCCCTTTGCGCACTCCACTGTTCTTTAATCTTATTTGCACGCCATTTTCACACTGTACGTGGATTTAAGGGGCATTGTTTTTAGGTGATAGATAGATAGATAGATAGGAGCTCGTGGCTAAACAATAACAGCCGCTCGGGTCGATCTTTAGGTTAAGCCGTGCTTGCCTAGGTTGGTCTGTGGATGGGTGACCACCCATTACATACCGAGTTTCCTCCGTGCCTCGGAAAGCACGTTAAGCCGTTGGTCCCTGCTGTCATTTGAAGATCTTTGACAGTCGTTAAAGTAGTCAGTGGCCCAAAAAGTCTGACAACCAGTCTTACCAAGGGGTATCGTATTTCCCAGTAGTAACTGGGTTGTGGAGGTCAGATAGGCAGTCGCTCCATGTAAAATACTGGTATTCAGCTGCATCCGGTTAGACTGGAAGCCGACCCCAACATAGTTGGGAAAAGGCTAGGCAGATGATGATGTTTTTAGGTGATAGATGTTAGCTTAAATTGTAATGTGTGAGTTTTTTGAGGTATTTGTGCTTTTTTACATGACCAAGTACCAAAAAATTTATAAGTATGCGATTTTACTGTAGTTTTCGCGAGATAAATTTTATTTATTTACGATTCCACCTCTCCATAATAAAACCGGATTCTAATATTAAGACCCGGTTCTTCTAGTCGATTCCGAAAAATCTTCGTAAGTGTGTATTCAATTCATGAATTGTGTAAAGTGTAGTAAACACAATTACCTGTATCGTTCATAAAACGATGAATTTCGCAGTAAACCTTCAAAAATATATTTCGTTTAGTGTCAGTTTACACTGTCATGTTAACTGGCGCTTCCTTTCACGAAAACATACTTTAGTTCTGGGTCTATTTTTGGAATAAGGAATTGTGTCAGTAGTATCACGGTTTTAACACTATTGAAACTATCAATTTAAGTCAACAGAGACACAAATCGTCAATAGTGTAAGTGGAATGAGAATACTCTCACTTATTCTCTTTAAGAAATATTTTATCAAAGCGATACCAACAGTTGTGTGAAAGAAATAATCTATACATCTATCTATAAATACATATACAGATAAATAAAATTGGCGTGTCTATTTGTAATATTAAAATAACCGCTTTTTACTAAGAGCATATGGATGTATACACGGTACATATACCAAAACAACATTTAAAAAAAAAAATGTCGGTCTGTTTGTTCCGGCTAATCTCTGAGATGGCTGGACCGATTTTGACGGGACTTTCACTGGCAGATAGCTGATATAACAAGGAGTAACTTAAGCTACTTTTATATTAACCAATAATAATTAGAATTCCGTGCAAAAAAAAATAAAACCCTTGAAATTGGCAACAAAATTCGATTAAATTGGGAAGTGCTTATAATAATGGGGTTTTTTTAATAATAATTTCACGCGAACGAAGGTCGCGGGCAACAGCTAGTATTAAAAATAAAAACAAACTACCGTAAGCTCAATGAGTGCTGTTTACTAGCTGATCAGAGGCGCTGTCGTTACGATTCTCATAGGCGTACGCTGCAGTACGGAAGTAGAAAGAATCACACATGATATCAGATGATCGCGATTCAATATTCACATTTATCGCAACATTTAAACACATCATTTTTATTTCAAAGGTAAAGTATTCACGCTTCATCTGCATACGTTCATAACAAATGAAACACTCACAAATCGTGCTCTAAGACGCCTCCACAGTTTTAGAACAGCCCCATCAGTCATGCGCGAACCGTCCTACAGCTGACTAACCCGTAAAAAATCAAAAACGGCCCACAAAAAGCCAAGAGAGCCAACAGTCACGAAGTTTGAACTTCGAATGCGCACGAAAAGGTTAAGATCCGTGTGAAAAGAAAAAAAAAAACTATTTCCGGTCGATCGGGTCACGGAAACAAGATATCCGGGGATGGCAGACCCAGGAAATAGTCGATCGCGGCCTAATGAGGAGAAAAGGATGAATAGAGATCCTTCAGTGAACCTCATACGGAACTCTTACGTACTCTTATGTTACGGCTTCAGAAAGTGTTCGCTCAAGGTTTGATTTACTTCCAAAGACAATAATTATTTGGTTAGAACTTGCGAAGTAAAGGCAGAGCCTTTAGATGTTGTCGTATTCGAAAAATACAAACCGTTAGTTTGTAGGTTTCCGTTTCAGCATGTTTTTTGCGTTTTCATCTTTTATAATTCCTGGTGTGAAGCATTTCTTTTTCCAAAAAAAGTTAATAATTTCGAACGAAGCAGTAAATTCATTTTAAATTCAAATATTTTCTCTTACTTTTAGAGAGGTTGTCCAAAACAAAAACATACAAAAGAGAAAATATTTATACAAATATGTTTGAGTATGTTATAAGTTTTTCTTTTTGCAAAACCTAACTTCTAGTAGTAACTTCATATTATGGAAACTAACTATCAAGTGGGAATCCCAACCAAAACCAAAGTTAGGAAAGTAAAGTTACAGGTACACCTACCTTATGAAAACTCAGGTTTAACTAGAGTAGGTTCTGACCAAACGGTAAACTCTCAAGTTTCCTTATTGTGAATATTTAATTATCCCTTTCAGAAGGCCTGGAGGGCTGGAAGCCTGCATGATTGATACATTGCCCGCTTGGTTCGGTGATATATTTATTAAATGTGTCGGAAAGTCACCGCGACGTTGCCCGGGTTACCTGCGGAAAAGTGAGGGTTGACTATAGGGTTGCCCGAGATGTTACGTAAGAAAGTTTTAGTAGGGAAGAGATATGGATCTGTTGTGTGTTTGTATTCTTAGAGGTAACATGCGCGACATGAACGTGTGATTGGAATCTTTTTTGTTTTCTCTGAGAAATTGACCACAGAATATAATCTAACGTCTATAATCCCCGAAGGGTTAGGCAGAGGTGTGCCAAAAGTACAAGTACACTCACGTTGCGGAAGTTATGTTTAATTCCCATGTAATTAAGGTCAGCATATTGACTCCGGTAACGTGACTCCGGGCTGCTACTGAGAAATTCATGATGGAAAAATCCAATGACATTGTCGAACCTGGGAATAGAACTCAGGACCCTGCTTAGCAATAGCGTTTGCGTTGCGACCACAAGACCAACAAGGTAGTAAAATTCACAACATATTTAGCTTGACGACAAAGGTTTCGCCAAAGCGAAATTGAATATAATTCCACTAATCGTATTAAAAAAAAAAAAACGTAATATCCAGAAAAAAATATTCCTGCAAACGGCTCAACCGCAAAATGCACACACAATGGTCAAAATGACCACACCGCTAACTTATTCTTATTGGCACTTCCATTTGTGCCCCAACAAACCGCACGGTACTATTATATACCCACTTTTAACAGCATTACAGCGTTATGGCGGTTTAAAAGCCCTGGTGGTACCATAATGTGGTTCTTACTGCTGTGATCAATACCGAGTGTACGGGTTTCGAATCAGATTCCAATGATCATTGAGACCTACGGCTGGGCCGTGTTGACGGCGCGTTCGTGTTCCACGCGTGCCTCAAAGATATGTCAGCAAACAGGGAGGGGCCCGCAAGGGCCGATGCCTGCCAGGGCTGCGGGCTGTTCGAAAGAGATACCGCGGCCCTGGAACACAAAGGGCCAGGAAGGAACATGGATGGGTTTTAGTCAGTACAAGTCTGACACTCCCTTCCGCTCTGCCCAGAGCGGGAGAAGTCATTTGAAGATTTCCAATCAGTAAAAAAAAAAAGACCTACGGCTGGAGAAATTTGAACTTATTTGTTACTATGCAAATCAGCACAATTATTACTGAACGACTATACGTGTAACGTTTTAGGATGGGTAGATATTACCTATTTATTATTAGCGTATCGGTACTAAAAAGTTGAAACATGTTGGACTCAATATTCAGCTACGCGAAACTCGGATACTGACGCAGACATCATAAGGTCATTAAGTGCACAAGTGTCACAAGTGACACAATGTGGCGCAAGATGGAAGAAACTTCATTTCTGCGTTCTTCATGAATCCCCGTCGGAAGATTTAGTAGTAGGTTGACAAATTTATGTAAATTACATAGGTATACATCAGAAACAACAATAAATCCAACACATAATACTATAGTCAGTCAGAAACAACACCATTACTCAACAACTCACAACTCCATCCACACATCTATATCTAGCCGCTCTGTATAAATTACACTAAAGCTTAAATAATATCGTCTTAAGGCAACCCTGCATTGTTATAAGAGATGACGTGGCGGATAGCCGTCTGATGATGGATAGACCCGCGAAACATATCTCGGGGTAATTTGTGCCACCCGACGCACAGTGGAACGAATGTATGGGAGCGGTTGGACGTAGACATGTCCGAAAAAAAAGAGTAAAATTATGCCAAACTAATGATGCCATCTTATTCGATTACTTAATGCCTTCATAACTTGTGGTGATGAATTTCTTCATAACTCCCATATTTCGGGAGTAATTTGAGAAAATGTGAAATTTTACTATGAAAATGAGTGTATCGAGCTCTCTCCCTCCTGATTCCGGGCTTGTTTCAAGTAGCGGTCTCTAATATCATAATGCTAATACTAAGAGCTATATTTAATACTAAGACACATAGTGCGCCAAATGTGCACTTTCTGGGATAAAGAGTGATGTTTATTTTATAACACAATTTTTTTATTTTTTGTTTATTTTGTTGATTAAAACCGTTTTTCTAAAGGTTTACCTTATTACAATAACATTTCTGAGCAGCCAATTAGAGAAGATATAAGCTAATTAGGATATATAATTAGGGACTTAAGGTTTACATATAAAACTGATGCACTAATGATTACTGATAAGAACATTGCTATTATTTAATTACTAAATGGCTCTTAATACACTAATTTAGCATGCATCATTTACTAATTATCACAATAACTAATTACCTTGCAATATTTAACAAAGGATACCTGGGATACCTGGATTTTATATAAATAGGTCACTATTAGTAACTTTAAAATCAGTGTTGATTTACACCTCGTTGTATCCAAGCTAATCTCGCAATGTATTTTCCAAATTTTAATACAAATCTTGATATTCACGTTGCTTTATGCGCACGCGCACATAAAGATTTACGCGACTTTAACTATTTGTTCAGTGTTTTAAAAGATAACAGTTGTGTTCAGTTATGTGAAAGTGCTGAAACAAGTTTAAAAGACTGGTGTCGTCGATTTTGCTACCGCATTTATGCAAAATGGACACAGTCTGGAAGAAGCACAGATAAGTTTCGGAAGAAACATGAGATTTGGCTACAGGCTGCAATTCAATGGCCGGAATTACAGAATGAAAATATGGAACCTTCTACAGAAAATATAAGTGACGTCATCGAGCCCATAATTTCTCCTGCTAAATCTGATGCTTCAACTTGTACACATCCTAGTCCTCGTAAATCTTTTGAGGACCTTAGTAACCGGCAAAAAAGAAGACGCACTGAAGATAGTCTTTCATGCAGCAGTAGCAGCGCTGAAATTATGTTTTCGGCCGAAAGGGCGCTTCAAAAGGCAGGACAAAGCGATACAGCTTATGTTATGAAATACTTGACGGAGAATCCAGAAGAGGCCTCAAAAATCAAAGCCTTCATTGAAGGTAAATCAATTCAGGTACGGGAAATATCCCCTTTGAAGGCATTGGCTCTTTATGTATCGATGAACTTATCGAAATGGCGCTATAACACTCTTCGGGATTTCAACACTCAAGAAGGAGCTCTTCAATACCCGAGTTACTACATGTTGGTTAAAGAAAAAATTAAGTGCTATCCGGCCAAAGAAGATCTCACAGTTACAGAGAGCTCTGCAAAAATCAAATTACAAGCCTTGATGGATTTAACCTCAAGAAGACTTATTAGGTCGTTAGAAACCCCTGTTGATCCCAATCAACAGCTCGTATTGACCAGCAAATGGGGTTTTGACGGATCATCTAGCCAAAGCATTTATCATCAAAGGACGAGTGAAGATGAGCAAATCGATCTTGCTAGTAATTTTATGATTAGTCTTGTACCACTGCGGCTCGTCTCAAAAGGTGTAACAATTTGGGAAAACGAGCGACCATCTTCCACTTCATTTTGCCGGCCAATATTGTTTAAGTTTATAAAGGAAACCAAAGAAAATGTGCAGAGAGAGATGGCTGAAATCGAAGCAGAGATTGAAGCCTTAACTCCATCCACCATCACTGATGGAATTAGTGTCAAACACCAACTGCTGTTGACAATGATTGATGGTAAAATTCATTCCATTATATCCGATACAGCAGCTTCAGTGTGTGACATATGCAAGGCTTGTCCTAAAGAAATGAATAATTTAGAGTTAATCAAAGATAAACACGCAAACGAGGACATGTATAAATATAGCTTAAGCACCCTTCACGCTTGGATTCGCTCAATGGAATGCTTATTACACATTTCCTACAAATTAGACATAAAATCATGGCAAGTAAGGGGTGATATAGCAAAAAGGCAAGTTGATGACAGGAAGAAAAGAGTTCAAGAGGCTGTAAGAAGAGAAACGGGCTTACTTCTCGATGTTGTGAAACAAGGCAGTGGATCCACCAACAATGGCAACTCGGCAAGGAGATTTTTTGAAAACTACACTAAATCTGCTGAACTGACCGGAATAGATGCTATGCTTTTAAGAAAAATCTGTGTGATCTTGCAGTGTATTTCATCAGGAGAGAAGATCAACGTAACTAAATTCCGAGAGTTCTGCTTTGATACTGCTAAGCTTTACGTGGAGTTATACCCATGGTATTATATGCCTTCTTCACTTCATAAAATTTTAATGCATGGGCCAGACATAGTTCAGAACATGTCAATTGTGCCCATTGGTTTTCTATCCGAAGAGGCATCTGAGGCTAGAAATAAAGATTTTAGAAAATATAGAGAGGGGCATTCTCGAAAGCATAGCAGTATCTCATGCAATGAAGATATTATGCACAATCTTTTACTGTCTTCTGATCCACTTGTTACAAGTATCCGTCCAAAAGGAAATAAGTTTGTAAAAAAATCTTCTTTTAAGGAATTTTATGAGCTTACGGATTCTGAGAAAAGTGATATCGAATTTGTTAACATAAATGATTTAGCGGACATCGATTCTGAATTTGAATTAATTGATGATGATGATGATGACGAAGATAATTAAATGATGTTATTGTTTTAAAATGTGTAACTTAGTAAATTAGAGCTTACATCTTAATTATTTATTGTACTTTTAATGAAACTAGGTAATTTATTATCAACTTACTTAAAAGTCATACTCTCATCAGTTCTTGTGAATATTTTTGTTAATATATATTTCTGTATATATATAATATATTTATAGACCTCTTAATAAGTCTGTCTGCGGTTTAAAGTAAATACAAATGGGGAAAAAACGTTTTTTTTTTTAAATTTTCATTTCCTTTTATCCCAGAAAGTGCACATTTGGCGCACTATGTGTCTTAGTATTAAATATAGCTCTTAGTAATAGCATTACGATATTAGAGACCGGTACTTGAAACAAGCCCGGAATCAGGAGGGAGAGAGCTCGATACACTCATTTTCATAGTAAAATTTCACATTTTCTCAAATTACTCCCGAAATATGGGAGTTATGAAGAAATTCATCACCACAATTTATGAAGGCATTAAGTAATCGAATAAGATGGCATCATTAGTTTGTCATAATTTTACTCTTATTTTTCGGACATGTCTACGTCCAACCGCTCCCATACATTCGTTCCACTGTGCGACGTTTCGACGTCGACGCCTTCCGGCCGGTCGCGTTCGACGGGTTGAGGAATGTAGGAATTTATTAAATTTAATTCGCAAGGGCCTTGAACAGTAAAAGGGTTAAGAATGAGGATGCGTTTTGAAGGCTTTGCGTTCTTAAATCCGTTACAATTTTAAGTTAAAAATGTTACCTGAATATTCGAAACATCTCCTTATTGGATGACCAATACATTTGATTGTAGGAGTTGCTAATATGGCAAAAAAAGAAAGGCAACAATGTTTTTTTTCCACTTCTGCAAGGGGGTTTGCCCTATACAAACATAGTCATAACTTATGACCGATCGCTTATGAGCCTCATAAGCGATCGGTTCTGTACTGGCCACTTCTAGTAGACTCCACATACATCACATAGTGTAGGTACCTTCATTAAAATCCTAGCAATCCATAATTAATGTACCAGCTCAACTCAGTCGAACACGTAGGGTTAGCGTAACCACCGTATCCATAATATAACCCGTTCAATGCTGAGCTCCAGTGGCCTAGTTGGCACGAGTTGGCCCCTCGAGCGACGTCACCGCCCCCGTGCACTTGCACTAATGGCCCCGCGGCCCGGAGTCCGGCACATATGTCGGGCTCCGAAGTGTTAGTGTTACAACTTAAGCATTTTTGATGAGAATTGAATTTAGAGATTTTTTGCCTTGATATTTGGAAACTTCTGTTTTGGGATGTGTCTTTCTAGTTGTAGTATTTCTTCAAGACTTGCAATTTATTATTATTTGTGGTTTTTAGTTACAGTCACGGTTACGGTCCCCGAAAAGTCGTGATGCAGCTTCAATTTCGAATGTATTTTTCCATTCGCATCAAGTGTTATTATTATTATATCGCTTTTTCAGTATCCTTTGGTGGTTGTAAATATCGGTTCCTATGTAATAAAAGTCTACTAAATTCTGTAATTTGTTAGATTTATCTCCTGAGCCACCAAAGTATTTACTTTCGTCTTCCTTATATTCTGGCTTTCTGATCTATTTGTTTGTTGTTCCAAGCAATCTGCTTTACCACACAAAAGTGAGATTATGTTCAATAGAGCTTCTAGAAATAAAGTTACAAGAACGTTTATTATTTGTATTTTCTTTTATCTGTTTACTTTCATTAAAAATGTTTCATTCAATGTGTCTCTCGTTTTACCTTTTCTTTAACATTTATTTATTGTTTAAACAGTTACTTGCCGCACTTACAGTTTGCACCAAAGCGTGCAGCAAGCCAACAGCATAGCGTACTAGCTAACTAAACTTAACTACTACCACTAAACAATTTTATGCAATCATTAAGCATAGCTTTACTGCCACATAGTGTCTCCATAAATACTTGAGTACGTTTTTGTAGTTCAAATGCTGCGTCAAACGTTGCGTAACATTGGTAATCATCATCATCATCCGCAGCCCCACTTCACTCGCTGCTGGATATAGGTCTCTCTTTGCTTGAAGCCTAACATTGGTAATACAAAGAAGAAAATATGAGATAATAAAGAATATTAAAAAACTAGCCATGTGCGAGTCGTCTCGCGCACGAAGGGTACATAAACCCAAAAAAAAACGTTTCTTGTATGGGAGCCCCCTTTTATTATTAAATAATTTATATTTTTATCATTTGTTGTTATAGCGCAACAGAAATACATCATCTGTGAAAATATCAACTATCTAGCTATCACGGTTCATGAGATACAGCCTGGTGACAGTAGGACAGACAGAGCGGAGTCTTAGTAATAGGGTCCCGTTTTACCCTTTGGGTACAGAACCCTAAGAACGTACAAAGATATGCGCGAAATGCATAAATCCCATTCCTTGCAGTTGGGTAAAAACATGACCATGAAGAGAATCCAGCCCTGTTGCTGATTTTTTTTAAATACGTGCTAAAGATACTTCTCTAATTACTAACATCCACTTAAGACAAAACTTCCCCTATATCTAATCTAATTTTAGAAATGTTCAATAAAATTCTCACATTTTACCCAAGCGTACACCGTTCTTTGATTATTCTAAACGCTCACACAAAGGAAGGAAAACATCATGATTTGATTGAAAGAAAAAATCAGAGCGTAACAACCTCCCGTAGCGACACAAGTCCTTCATGTGTGAGGACCTGGTTCATGGCAGAATGAGCCGCCAATCAGCTATGAGGGAATCTAATTAATTTAATTACTGTGATACCGGTGAATGCGAAACCTGCCTGGGTAATTTTACGTGAGGTATCGGCGGCGGCGAAGGCTTACGAGTTTTCATAAGGGCGAACGGTATAACAGCGTGTGCCAAAATTCCATAATTAATGAACACTGCTAATTGCCAAATTTAGTCGAATGGAATCGTTTTACCGGGTGTGGGCGCCCTTAAAAAAAAACAAGACTTGATATTCTTCAGAAAGGTCGGTTACATTACATTGGAGGTACTCGGAACCGGCGTGCCTGTTAGACCATAATATGTATGAACGTGAAGGAAGCATAAGGAGTAAGGATCGTAGTGGGTGGCATTCTGTAAAAAAAGCGTGAATTTTTCGGTGAATACATATGTAGGGTATTTGAGTAAACCCAGTAACCCACATGTGTTTGTGAAAAACATCCGGGTATACGGAGTCAATGACTACTATAACAAAATAATCGTACGTTTTTGCTACTGTTTGTGTTATGACTCAAAACTTCTGGGTGCATAATTAATGAGACTTTCGTTTGCATAATAATAACTGCGGAAGCAGAAAACAAATATGAATGTTTTTTTAAAAGCAAATGCAAACACATACACATACTCGTAAATGACGTCGATGACCAAAAGAACATTTCATCAACACCTTTTGAAACATTAAACGTACGGATCATCTCAATATCAAGAAATTAATCTACGCCACTTTTGGTCTTGCTCAGCAGCTACTCATTGCAACAATGCTTGAATTTCACGCACCCAATAATTCCACAGTTGACGGAGCCCTTACAAAGTAACCAGAAGGACGCTAGATTAGCTTCGGTTCTCCTCGGTCCATTTCGGAGACCTTCGACTATCTAATTAAGGCCTCGCCAACCATGGTTTCTTTTGCGTAAAAATCGCATTGTCTGTAACGACCTCATTCCATGGACACTTGTAATTGCGAACGGTAGTTTTAATTACTTTTTCGTACGCTTATTACCTAACGAATGCTGTGTTTCGGCGCGAATTGGGGTTTAGTGTTTTAAAGCGGATGTTGAAAAAAGTTATTTTTGATGATCATGTTTTTTAAGCGCAAAAGAATAACGACTTTATAAAAAAAAGAATAAGGGGGTTATTTACAAGAGTCGCCAAAGCTGTTTCCCCTTTTGAACCTAGAGAACGTCGTGTCTTCTTAGGAGTCACATAAAGACTCGAGGCCCAAGCTATTACTAACCCGGAGCCCGTTTAAGTACTGCAATAACTTAAAATTACAGTACACTACTGTAACTTAAAATTCCATCAGCTGACTTTGTCCAGTCAGAATTCCATTGTAGTCATACTCAGTTTTGCCTTGTTAGGCTGAAACTCGTCATAACTTAGGAAGGTAGTGTATCTACGTGAAAAAGAACAGCAGGAAGTCAGTTGCCAAAAAGTGTGGAGCCAAGTCAATATTTTATATGGTACAATACAAACCCACAAAACTAAGTCGCTTGTACTGGCACAGTTTTTGTGAACTCTTGCTCCTCTCATTTATTTTGTGGTACGAATTCCATTGTTTTTTGTACAACACTGAATTGTGAGCGTTTATCTCAGTTTGTCCTCGATTTTTTGTCCCTGCATTACGTATATTTAGATTAATAGTGGTGTACTGGTGTAGTAATCTTTTTGGTGCTATGGGTGTTACAGCAGTGGTGGTTTTTTCTAGTAGAAGTTGCATTAACAATCATACAAACCAACATCACTTTATGAAACGTAATTTTCACCAGTATCGTGCTTTGTAGCGGTTTAATCATAAAACCCTGTTCATTAAAGTTCGTCAACAGGTGTACTTATAATTATTGTGTGCGCTAGTTTATTAACCTTTTTCGATCATATTTATGGCTTCGCCAATTGATGTGCGAATCTAACGTTTCGATTTCTAACATCAAAACTAAATTAAACACGTCAAGAACCAGTATTTTACCATACAAATCATTATCCTCATGTTAAAAACACTAATATCTAAGATCAATTTCGTTTTAACAACCAGATGCAGCCACTACCAATCAAGTGAAATTAACAGTTAATACATAAATAGTTTGACACAAAGAGCTTAGAAGATGGATGTCTAGACAGCTAATTAAGCCAGCGTTATTAATAGCTCGAATAGCACGCTATATTTAGCGTAATCTGCTATTTATTAACGTTTCGTTGCAGTTCGCTTTGATCTGGATGAACACTTTATTTCTTTATGTGTTGCATGCGTGCATGCCTAGTTAGTTTGTTAATGGTTCAGAAAATATTCGTTTTTAATTATGTAGATGGTTGCGGTTTTCATGAAACTTTTATGACTGTCTTTATGTAATTAACTGTAACTGTTACAGATATTAATAACTTGGTTTGATTAATTAAATTGATTTAAAGAATCAACATCATCATCTGCCTAACCTTTTCCCAACTATGTTGGGGTCGGCTTCCAGTCTAACCGGATGCAGCTGAATACCAGTATTTTACATGTAGCGACTGCCTATCTGACCTCCACAACCCAGTTAGTACTGGGTAACCCTTAAGTAAAACCGGTTGTCAGCCTTTTTGGGCAAGTGACTACTTGTAACGACTGTCAAAGATCTACAAATGACAGCCAGGACCAACGGCTTAACGTGCTTTCCGAGTCACGGAGGGAACTCAGTATGTAATGAGTAATCACCCATCCACAGACTAACCTAGGCAAGCACGGCTTAACCTAAAGATCGACCCGAGCGGCTGAACGAATATGTCTCATATATTAAGATAAATTCATTTTGTTTTCGGTAAAAATAATGAAAGTTTTATGACAGACAATGCAAATTGACAATCAACCTATCCTCATTACTCATCTGCTAGTTTTACAAATTTAACAAATTGCTGACTGAACCCAAGCAATCTATCATCGTTGTCAATGTTGTCATAGTTCTTAATATTTTTTTTTTTTTACCAACACACCGCCATCTGATCCCAAACTAGGCAGAGCCTGTACTATGGCAACCAGACAACTGATAAACATACTTAAATATTTCTAAATACATACATATTATAGATAAATTATACACCCAGATACAGAACAAAAAATCGTACTCATGGCACAAAGATTTGTCCTGTGTGGGAATCGAACCCACGACCTCCGTCCTAGCAGTCAGGGTCACTAACCACTAGACCAACAGGCCAATCAAATTATTTATTAACTGCTTCGTTGTTTAGTGGTCGTAAGCGCTACTGGTCTGCATGGGGTTTTGGGTTCGCGTCCCTAGGTCGAGCAAAGTGATATTGATTTTTTTTTATCAGTAATAGGCTGGGTATAATGTGGGTGTACTACATGTACCTCTGCTTAGCCCTGCGGGGAATACAGGCACAATGTTATATTTATGTGATTAACACAGAGCCTAATAAAAGCAATACCTACCTACAATAATAAAATCAACGCGGAACCGCCACAGTCTACGATTAGCGCAACTCAGCTAAACATAGTAATAGAACGCGCATTAAATTAGCATAGTTCGACTAATTAGCGTTTGACGATGGCACATTAGCAGTGCAGCCTCCAAGTATTTGCGCCAGCTGTTGATTCTAGTATTCATACCCTGGTTGGTGGTGGTTTTACCTGGAACAAGATTAATATTGGGTAAAAAAGTACTAGGTATAATATTATAAGGAAATCAATCACATTTTGACCGCATCCGAGAGCTGTCAGTATCATAATTACTAACAGTTCTTCTCTTGTAAGCCGTGCATAGGTGATATTCGTCCTAAATGGCGCCCTGACATTCAAATATCATGATTTTCAGAGCCATCCGTTTGTCCTATTGTGGTGAACGCGGTCGTACCACAAACATATCTCAGCGGTGGGCGTTGTCAGTAATATTAATAACTTGCAACACAATATCTGTAGTGATTAATGATTATTGTTGTCATGTCCGCCTCCCAACAGTCTTCTATACTTTGTCCTGGATTCCACATTTCTCATAGCTCACTGGATTTACTTATAAACAAAGGTATATTGTGCATTTGAATCTTCATCTGCATAGCCTTTTCCCAACTTTGTTGGGGTCAGTTTTTAGTTTCTAGTCTTACCGTATTCAGCTAAATACCACTATTTAACATGGGCCGACTGTCAGTCTGACCTCGACAACCCAGTAACTAAATTGGTATCGGAACCGGGTAATATTGAGCATTAGAATAGAAGCAAAGGATAGAGCTGTGTGGAAATCACAATGGTGCAGTGCAGAATTCCACTAGTTTTAATATCCGGTTAAGTATAATCACACCGGATATTCCTAAGACAGTAAAAACTATGGCAATTATCATAACTTGCAGAGAACAGTTGATGAAACCGACAATAAAACAGCTTATTTAATTTCTTTCAAAGAGATATAGGTACACAAGCATGAAATTTTGCTAATAAAATAAAGCCGTTCATTTTGATGAGTGTGTTCACCCCCTTATGTGATGGACCAATATTCCAACGTGTTTATGGCTTTCCTAGAGGTCTTGAAGTCTAATAAACTAAAGATTCATAGATATCAATAAAGTTTTATTTAGAGGTTATAGCATGATGACTGAGGGTGTGGTATAACATAACTTAGAGGCTCTTGATAACCTAGATTTGATACCCAGACGGGAAATTAATGATGATTACAGCGATGTCGGCACCATTTTGATCCAATTTAGAAGAAAGAAAATCAATAGTAGTGCTGTCTATTTACTCCTCATTTAGAACCTTATACATAGTACAGTATGTGTTCTGTCTTAGCTTATCGGTACGATCAATTTTCAATTTAACCAAATGTTTTCTAGTCAGGTGTACCTCAACAAGACCATCCTTTTACTAAGAAAGCAGTACCTAACTATAATTTCCTCGTTTCGACTGCCTCGTTGGTCTAGTGGTCGCGAGCGAGCGAGTCCTGGGTTCGAATCCCAGGTCGGGCATAATTCTCTAGGGTCCTAACAAACTGAAAGCGAAGACTTTAGAAACTCGTACCCTATTCTAAAAGCATTTTATCGACTGATATTTTAAAAATAAGAAATTCTAAATTCAATTCTCGCGCTCAATATTTGTTATGTCGTCGTAGAGAGCTCGGCAAGCGATTGCTGGCCGATATGAAACGGAGACGTGAACGAAATACCGTTAAGGACGCCCGTCCATCGGTTTACATGGCGAGAGGAAATTCGATTTTACTGGGAGGACATATTCATATTATGTTATGCAGTGTCACGCTCCTCCCTCGAGATGTGAACAAAATCTGAAACTGGAATCACTGAAGTAAATATCTACTGTAATAAAATTGTCTTTCTTGAAAAGCGTTGCAACATTTTTACATAATTCTTTGAAATTTTTTAACAAGTTTAGGTTTAGGTGCGATTTCCGAATTTATTCTAGCCCATCTTCGGAGTAGAATCTGCTACCAAAAAAGAACATTTTCTTTGTTTTAATTATTTTCGTATATGGCAAGAAAAAAGGTAACTGCTGAGATGACGAGTAATAGGAAAGTATGGAAGAAGACATGCGCCGACCCCAATTTAAAGGGTTAAGGGCAGGAAATGATGATGATATGGCTACTTTCAAGTTTTTGGACAATATCAGGTAATGTAATAGTGGATAAAAAACCTAATTAACACATGACAAGAGAAATCGGGTGAACGAACGCCCAGACCGATTTTATTTTACAAAGTCTAGAATTAGATTCAGACTATTTGAAACTCGGGTAAGTTTGTGATAATATCTGTTTGTATTTCCAACAAGTCAAGTTTGTCTCTGTGTAGAGAAACGTTTTGAATGTTAAAATGTAGAAACTTTCGAGTAAATAAGCTAATAACTAGGGTACAGTTATTGATGAGAATTCAAGATGTCTAGACAACAATAAGCAATTCTCGCCCTGAAACTTTGACTATTTTCTGTCATAATTTCCTCTCAAAGACACAGAAAGATAATAATTCTTCATAAACCACAGTACTCCATGCTTTACACAACTCTTACATCTAGAAATTTAAATTAATATAAAAACGCTGCGAATTCCAACTACAGAATTTCATTTCATTCATTGAAATTCCGTCCACCTACCATTCAAAGTATACAAACATACAAAGTTTTATTTATGCGTGTTATTGTGCAGCGAGTTCCCGCAGCGTTACGGCAGCGTGGCGGCTGCGTTGCGGCTGCGTGGCAGTGGCGGCGCATACTAAACGCACCGCAGATAAATGGCGCGGTTCTTAAGCGCCATCGTGCATGCATGCCCTTTGTTTTGCCTTTTTATTTCATAACTTGCCCACAAAGGATAGCGGGAATTTGTGCGCTTTGGTGCAGCAAAATTGTTGTTGGGTTATGCGTGGATATTGATGGGTTAGATACTCACTCAACACACACGGGTGTTGGTTATCAATTTTAACCTTTATATATTTTTAGCTTAGCTTATCCTATCTTTTAGGAACCCCCATTGAATGATTGATCTAATGGCTATGGTGAAACCAAATAAACCACTAGTTAGCACGTTTCAACAATATATACGAAATCACAATGAGCAATAATCATCCTATCCTATAGATTAGGGGCTCATCGATAACGGACCATGGTGGAGTACAAAGCGAGAGATCTAGGTCTAATGCATCAGTGACAAATATAGCAAGAAATCTAAATGGCATTGAAAGACTCTTCGCAAATAATGATCCTGGAATTACACCACTTTCCAGTCGCGTCTCTTATAAACTGGCTAATCTTATCACATAAGATTCAATTTTTATTAAACCGCAAAGGAGCAAAGAAGAAGCTTTTACTGATAAAATCCAGCTTCTTTCACACATTGCTACACATAGGTGAAGTTTAAAATAATTGGTGGACAAATCTGGAGCTTGACTCGGATTGGCTTGGATTCAATCGTGCGTCGTGCACTATTCTATTAGACTGCAAGCTATCGGCTTCGGGTAACGGTGGTCGGACTAGAAAACCGTTAGGAAAATATGGTGCAAGAGAGGAACTTGCAGCGGTATTGGGAAAACTTGCTTAAGAATTAGTAGAAAATTAAAAATTATTTCAAAACTTAACTGTCCGTAATTATCTCATTGAAGAGTTAAAACCTCTTCTCGTAAAAAGAAGGAAAGGAGGGATTTTAGATAAGATAAATAAAAGTATCTTGCACTTTGAATTGAATCCACAAATCTACATCAATGTATATGCACATAATTGCTTTCAAAGTGTTCTAAATTGCTGGATTAGTTTGTAGTTTCCAGGTCTCCAGTATCAAGATCAGGATTTGGTTAGTTCAGTCCACAGAACTAGAACTTGAAATATTATCTCCTAAACTTATGCTAACTTCAGGGCCAATCTGATTTACTGGTGCGTTTTCGGTAATCGTTGATGTTTTCCTATGTCGAAACTCGCTTTTGTGGAAGAAAGTAGTAAAAGTTCTCAATCTCTAAATATTTTTTACGTAAAATATTAACGTCCCTTATCACCCTCACCAAGATAGCAGATTTTATACGACATTCATTAAATTGACGACACTTCTCACGAGCGGTTTTTGTCGCATCACCTTTTCACTTGGGCACGGCAAGCGGTTTTAGATATAACCGTAACGGCTCGGATCCGAGTCAGCATTAACTTTAACGATTCGATCGTTGCCGACTAAGATAACTGGTCAGCAATGCCTTACTTACGTCTTCGTATTTGTTAGTGTTTAGAACTTAGAGTTAAAGAAGCATTTGTTATAATAGCATGAACTGTTAGTTTATTACCGTTGTTGTGTTTTATGTCGGTTACTGTGTTCTGCTGATGACTACTGGAATACTGGACGACCACACGCATGTCTCTTGGTTGGTTTTTGCTCCTTTATTTTATGGTTTCTGTTTTTGCATCAGTTACTGAAAAGCTAGGCACATAATCCTGTATTTTTGATTTTGTGTTTATTTTATTTTGTTTTGCATGTGATGAAACAATTTTCTGTCCTTCAATCCTTTCTTCATCTCTATTACCATTAAAACAATCTCACCTTTTTTAAAGCAAATAATGTAGCTTAATTTAATCCACTTACAGAATAATTCATAAACTAGCTGATACATAAACTAGTGTCTTAAGTATATCTATAACTTTTTTCAAAGTGGTCGTATCTATCTTACCCGGGGGACGCGTCGGGCGCAGTTGATTAAAGAAATTAATTGTTTATCGTCGACGAAGACGTGCTGCGAATATATTTAAACTGAAAGACTCTGGGAAATTACCCAGGGTAAGGTTGGTACATTTTGGTGAGAGGAGAGGAAATTAAGTAAAGTCTGATGATTCCTTTTACCTTACGTTTTTTTATCCAGGGACTGCGCAGTGGAAGTAAGATAGGTACACATTCCATGTTAAATACTGGTATTCTGCTGCGTTCGGTCTAACTAGAAGTCGACGCTAACATAGTTGGGAAACTGCTAGACAAATAATGATGCCTACTCTTTCTACTAAAATAACTTTAAAAGTATAATTTCCTCGTATCCAGAATGTGTTGCACATTTTTAGACATGCCTTTTGTATATATTTCGGCAAAAAGCTGCACAGTGCTGTAGAAAGAGCATGTCATAATATATATTGCACAACAAAAATATGAGACAGCACCTGTTACCGGGACATTTATATTTACGTTCCAAACATGGCTCGCGGAATTGTTACTATGCCGGAAGTTCACAACCCTAAAATGCGGGAAAAGAATATTAATCATACTGTCCAGTGATGGATAAACGGGGGAAAGCCTGTTTGTTGTCCTGCTTCGGGGATATAAATATTCTGATAACAGGGCTATCGGTTAAAACCAGGATAAAGACTAAAATATTTTGAAAGAAGCCTGCTAAAGACTATGGATATGATGGCAATAAGAGTTAGGGAATACCAAACAAACGTTGAATGGACTGTATGACAGATGATGTAGCTAGTAAAGAGGTAACTACTGATATGAAGATTTCTTCAACTTCAACTTCAATTTCATTTATTTTCTCTTCACAATAATGGTTTCCTTAAAGATTAATGTATTTGTCACATGTTATATTCCACCATTGGAAGAGACTGTAGCCTGAAGTAGGCTTTTGAACAAGCCTGTGTTACAGGTCACCAGCAAAACAATACAGAAAGAGGTTTAAACGCGATCTTGTGCGAAACATCATCAATGGTACCAAGAAGATCACAAAGAGACAATCAGTTAAAAATTAAAACTTAAAGACTTAAAACTAAAAATTTAAACTAATATTAAAACCAATACTAAAAAAGGCAAAATTAAAAATGAAGGCTTTGAAGAACAACATAATCCAAAAGATAAATTGCAATACCTAATCACCGTGTTTCGTGATCACAGTATAGCGTGCAATACCTACAGCTGCTTGCCAAAACCAACAAAACAAGAAGAATATAGACGATATCAAAGTTGAACAGCCAGCCCTAACAAAGTCCCGAGTAGTATATTCACCCGTGGAAAATTTCGGTGTCGCCCGGACGTGACACTTCTTTCAAAGAACGTAGGTAATATGGTTATGGTAGAATTTTACCGGCGAGGCCACCACCTCGGAATAAAAAATAAAGATATTGATTTAGTCAGTGATTTGGTTTGCCTGGAAATCTTTATGTGAATTCATGAAAACAACGTCCCACCAACCTCCTTTCTAGAGAAGAGAAGTACTTATTATTTAAAAATATTTTATGACGGTTGTTCTTTGTTGGTGGTTCGTTAAGAGATCAGATTTTAGTAGATGTTTACGGTATGAGGATGTGTTAATTAATTAGATCATAGGTCAAATAACCTTTGTGCAGTAAGATGCTACAATCACACTGAATGGCTGTCAGTTGTATTAGCCGACTACATCAGATAAATGACCTGCCTCGAATACGTCATATTTGAAATTAGTAAATTGGCTACTGTTATACATATATAATCAAGACTTCAAATAGTAAATTATCGAATGTCAAAAACACTTTCATCGAATAATTGAATGCAATACATCTGAAATTGTAAACGAATATATTTTTCTATTGATGGTTAGGTTTTCAGAATCGCGTTTTAATTATTAGCTAGGTTGTTTCTGACAGTTCATTAACAAAATAAAAATTGAAAATTGTGGAATTGAAAATTATCTATTTGAGATTATAAATATTTAAAGCCTTTGGAAGTTCAACGTCTTCCAGTTCATGAACTTTAACTTTGGTGTCGTTTCTCAATCAATTATTAATTTTCACTATTGTAAGTTCTAGAGCTTCGTCCAAGTGGGCGTAGTCATTTTGCCATTGTTCATTCTTTTTGCACTTAACTCGATTGCTTTTAAGTTCATAAAAGGGCCATTGTAAGTTAAAATGAAAAAGATTATTTCAGCGGGGAAAATTAGGTTAAGTTTAGTTGAGCACTATGAAGATTGGATAACTGGCATTGGATTTGGCAATATACAGCAATAAACTTATGCCAAAGGGATGATTAACTACCTGTTAATTGCAAGCTCTTTGGCAATCTGATCCAAAGGGCATTTCACGCTTACTCGATCGTAATATCCTTCAGCTTCTAACCCTAACACTGCGACTCTCAAAAATTGCGACAAAAAAACTTTGCAAAAATAATTTCTAACTCGGAGATAATGTTTTCGGAAAGAATTTCCCAGCGGCTTTATTTTCGAAGTCGCGGTACATATTTACATAGCAGGGGACTTAATAACAAACGTTGCCTGCCGCATCCCCGCTTTGTCTACGGAGACTGTCGCTCCCTTCATTTTTATGTGTTCATAATTCCCCTGCCTTTTAGTAACAGAGCAGACATCCTTTATTTACGTATTTGCCTCATCCCTTATTGTCCTTTTTTCATATCTACGATATTACAGCGTTTGTTCATATTCATTGTAGCATGTTTTGCTGTGTTTCAGGGGAATTGACGAACTGTAACGTTATAAAACAATGATATCAGATTCAGCCTGTAATTTTGTAAACAGAAGGTTTTTATTTTATTCGCTGAATTTTATTTTAATTAGGTTTCAGTCTGTTTATAATTATAATTATGAATTCGTACACAAAAGGTTGTTTATTATAATATAAAATACACGTTAATATTTTATTATATTTAAGATAAAATCTGTCCAACAATTTTATTTTAGGTTTTAATAAAGATTTTTTTTTAAGAAGACTTTACAGTGTAAATGTAAAAATGTGTGTTTTGTTAATGTACCTGCTTTATTTATTTATACACACATATTTCAATTTCCACATCAGTTTCGCTTCAACGTCAAAATTATTATTCCTTTATCATGATCAATCACCTCAAACACAATATCCTACAACATTTATAATTCAGAAACAATACATACATACATAAACTCACGCCCTTTTCCCATGGGGGTAGGCAGAAACTACAGAACGCCACCTGCTACGATCCTTACATACTCCTTTTGCCTCGTCCACGTTCATACATCTGGTCATACACGCACGCCGGTTGCGAGTACTACGCACCTGACCTTTCTGAAGAACCTCACCAATGAGGTCAGCGTATGTTCTTCTAGGGCGTCCCCTCCCGGCGTTGCCACTCACATCTGCCTTGTAAATACCTTTTGTTAGTCGCCTTTCACTCATCCTCTCCACATGACCAAACCATCTAAGCATACTTTTTTCAATTTTTGTCACTACATCTTCTTTTAAGCCGCAACGTTTCCGTATAACCTCATTCCTCACTTTATCATTCAGAGTTACACCACACATGCTTCGCAAGGAACGCATTTCCACAGCATTAATTCTACTTTCATGCCTCGTTTGCCATACCCAACACTCACTTCCATACATAAGTGTAGGCACCAGCACACCATTGTGAACAGCCAGACGAGCCTTATTTGACATCGACTGGTTGGTCACAATCGTATGTATAGCACCATTCACTTTATTTCCCGCATTTAAACTCTTTCCAAGTCTTCGTCAATCTTTCCATCTCTTGTAAACATACTGCCCAAATATACAAACTCATTCACTTGCTCCACACTCTTATCATTTATTTTCACATCACACACCGATACATCCTCTTTTCTTTCAAACACCATAACCTTGGTCTTATTCACATTTACATTCATCCCTTTTCTCTTAAAAGCTTCACTCATTACAGTTACCATATCTTGCAACTGTTCCGCTGAAGATGCAAGAATAACTTGATCATCTGCGTACAGAAGGCATTTGACAGGCAACTCATTCATCCTCAATCCACACTCACTTTCTCTTAAATCTGTCAAACAACTATCCATGTATAGGTTGTCAGAAACAATATCCTGCCGAAATTAAAACCAACGACAACCAATTTGCGTCCAAATATCATTTGTGCCCACATTTAAAACAATATATTTTTACAGCATGTCCTAAATCCAATTTAGCGGTAAAATCCGGGGCCATTTCTCTCGTCTATTTTGTTTCTCATACATTATTCAAAATTATTCCGAGTGAATTACATGTTGCCAGTGTGCGAGTGTGTGTGTACGAGTTTGTGTGACATATTGTGGATATTTTGTCTTACGTGTTTTATTGCAAGTTTTGCATAATAAATGTGGGCAGGTTAATGCGGGCGCGCTGCCGGAGGGTTAACTGGGTAAAGCTAGGTCTTTCGCTGTAACCTGGACTTAGGTTGGAACTATTTTGTTTATGGCTGTAGGTTTTGTCTGTATTCGTGTTTTCAGTTTGTCTGTAAAGACAAAATCAAAACATTTATTTCAATAAGAATTTAAAAAGCATTTTAGAACCTCAAACTACAAAGAAATATAGTTGATTTTAGTATAAAGGGGAATTACGTTAAATAGTTTTCTGCACGGTCATCTGAGAACTGTGAGAATCTCCAGTGTCTGTATCAATGATCTTACATCTTGCAGCTGCTCTGTGTGCAAATCAACACATGATTGTACTAACATCTGGAAATGAGTCTAATGCAGTGGATATCTGACCCGTAACTTTGGTGGGTCAAATACACCACTGGTATTTGTTAAAAAGAAACAAAAGAAAGTGTTTAAAGAATGTCATCTGTGCAAACTACCAGATATAGTCCCAGGACATCGCAATTCATAACAGTACTTCGATATTTATACATATTGCAATAGTCGTTCTTGCATATATTTCCTTTATCATGTATTCTGGTGCAATAAGGATTAGCTAATGCTTGGTAATAGCGACCACTGACCAAGTGACCACATTATGTTAATATGTTTACAACGCTGAGGAATAAGACGTCATTCACCGAAAACAGGTCATGTAAATTATCTTTTTTTTTTAAATAATTATGGCTGTTAAATGTCATCGTTTTGTTTTAGTTTGTCTGCACTTGTGGCATGTGCCCAAATAAAGGAACTTTTTTTCTTTTTTCTTTTTCTTGTCTTAGTTGTCATGTCGACTTAAATATGAAATATCCAATAGATATTAGATATAATGATCCCAGTTATCTTCAAAAGATGTTTGCCTTAATATCCTAGCCACTGAATTATTTCATCGCCTAAACTTCGGTGACAGTACCAAAAAAACTTTTACCAACCCTATACCCGGCTCCAGTATCGACAATTCGCAACAATACAACGGCAAACAGGCGATTCTGACAAGGCATCAACCGCAGGGTATTTTCGACCGCGCATGTGATGTTTTCGACCTCACACGACCAATAGATGCACATACATAATTAATCGAAAACGAGGATATCGGGTTCACAGCAGTTTCCTATAATAACGAAACAGGGAACAGAAAACTCACTACAAGGAAAACTGAAATTTGTAACAAAACCATTACCAAAAGCTTGAATGCACTTAAGCTTCCAAACGACAACTTCGCCTGATCAAATTCAAACCCGAAACGCTGCAATGTTTTTTGTATCCGGCGTGATAGTTCTGAATACTGATTCTAGATAAAAGCTCCCAACTTGCTAAGCTTTATGAATAGTAAATAGCCGGTGTGGCTAGGCTTGGCTTGCATTTCCTTTGCAGAAGACCGTTTCCGCGGAATTTTCGGCGAAAATTAATCTGCGCTACCTTTCTGTGTTCTGTAGCTTGTAGACCTATTTTTAAAATAAGGCAGGGCACATACGCAGAACTTGCAAGACCCATCACAATCACGCAGAATGACAAGCTTTTAGAATGATTATTCTAAGGTAAAAGGAATGTCAGTATTCGCAAGACTTATCAAGGTAATTGAGACGTAGCTGAGTGTTGTCTGAGATTATCCAACTACCGAGCTTTGCATGTCGTCGGCATTTCATAATCCAGCAGTTGTATAAGGTAGCAGTCATAGCCTGCCTAGTGGTGTGACAGTCGGATTGTTAAGTCCTAGGTCTCGAGTTCCAACCCAACGCACGCACCTCTGATTTTTGAGATTCATGTGCGTATTGTATAATTAAGACTTGCTTCGGTGAAAGAAAACATCGTGAGGAAACCAACATGCTTGAGAGATATTTCTTGACGGCATGTAAAGCCAAGTCAGAGGCCCATGGGCGGCCTAAAAACTCTGACACCAGATTTGGTACTAAACACACGATAAAGAAAAGAATTCAGCTAGCGTTTGCAAACAAACGTTTGTACAACGACGAATCATACAACACCGAGATCACTTGTTACATACGAGTAGGTTTTCTGTAAGTATTCTGTATAACAGATCTGTAGTACAAACAAATAGGTCAGTACAATTAATGGGTACCGACAGATGCCGTTCGACACCGATATTTAATTCAATATGAGTTCCGGTACCGATGCGAATGGAAACGATGTGTCAGCTTATTTTCACGGCAAAGTTATGAGCGGATTAATGGGTGATATAGTTCTTGTTGATAGGATTAATTTTATTTCGAGTTTCGCTTGCTCCCACTTAGAGGTTTGATCTCTAGGACGACAGACGTGTAAATAGACTGCATTTATTTCGATTGCCTCGTTAGTCTAGTGGTTGCACGCGCGACTGCTGAGCATGAGGTCCTGGGTTCGATTTCCAGGTCAGTCAAAGTGTTATTGGGTTTTATCATCAGAATTTCTCAGCAGTAGCCACAGAGTCTGGATTTGCGACGTGTTGATGGCAATAGGCACGCCCCCTTTTACATAGAACTTAAACATAACTGGCGAAATGTGGGTGTGTTATTAGGTACATATCCGCGTAACTCTTCGGGGATTACAATCGTGATGTGATAATTATGTTATGTTATTATTGACTTTTTCAATGAAGAAATGGAATAAAATCCTTCATGCAGGATACTTAATAAATAATAAAAGACACAATGTAATCACATGTAATGGTGTGTATTCTGGCGATATTACAACATGATGGTACAAAGCTTTCCTACCATACTGGTAGCTGTACAACTGATTTACACTGCGTGATTGCAGACTCGACATGTCTTTGCTGAATACTGATTTATAGTTGAAGCGAGAGCTTCTGATTCTAAAAATTCTTGGCGTAAATTATTACAACCTTATATCAGCTTACATTTGCCTGTTCATACACATTAATGTATGAAAGATACTTTGTCAAGAATTAACTGCAATAAGCTCTACAAAATTACCTTACCTTACTGCTAGATTAGAACCCAAGGAAAAGGCATCCCCTACCCGGGTCCTATTAATAACCCTACGCCAAATTTCAGTCACGGCGCATCCCCTGGTCCCAACAGCCCGGGACGACGATTAATTCTTTAATTAACCCTACAGCAGCGGCGCGGGTCATTGGCGCCGCGAATTAGAAGAAATGGCGCCGAGATAACTCTGCGAACGCACTCGCCATTTGTCTCCATTCAAGATGGCACCCAGTTAAATAGAATAAAAGGAATTCTGGACCGTTAGGAAATATTATTAACTCGCTAGCAGTGTAAACTGAGCGCCTCAGTTATGGGCATTGCGGAGATAGTTGGAGTTGTGGTTCAAGAGTATTTCTATTGTATTCTGAAGTTAGCGGGACGTTATTCTAAGCCTTGAAGTATCTTTAATATAGTTGGTCTAGGCTTCAGATTCTCGTTGTAGCATTATTATAGCGGCAGGTGGTCTCAAGAAACTTGTCGATAGATTCTAGAGTATGTGAGAAGTTTCTTGACTTGAAACTTTTACTACGTTTCTGGAGTAGGTTTTTCTGATTTATAAATCAATCAATACTACAATTTATGTGCAAGAAGTGGTTGAACAAGTGAGGATTAATATCGTAGATCAGCGTAGATCATAATGATAAGCTAGTTATCAACCATACACACTTTCAAAGCAAAACCGCAGTATTAGTCAGTACCTCGGGCCATTTTAACTCCATATCCATACTATTATAGTTTGTATCTTTGTTTTCTATGCGTTCCTATAAACCATTGATCCAAATGTGATGAAACTTCGGAGGGTCCTTCTGTTTACACCTGCGAAGGTTGAGAGCTTAAAAAAAAAAATTATATATATATATATTTACGTGGCATTGCAACGCAAGCCGGGTACCGCACTGTGTATTATAAATGCGGAAGTAACTCAGTCAATCCACCTGTAAAATTATCACGTTTGCTGATGGGATAGAATAGACATAGGATACTTATAATCCCGGAAATATGTTCCCATGGGATCATTTCAAAGCTCCACGCGCGCGAAGCCGCGGGCAAAAGCTAGTTTCCTCTAAAGCCAAAACTATCTAAGCAATAAATTAACCGTAGATATACGATTAGATGTTAGATGCAAGTATATAAGGTAGGTAAGAAATTCCTCAGGGCCCGACACGGCAACCAGCTACCGTGTCGGACTGACATTCTACGATGCGGAAGTGGTAGCGCCATCATTCCAAACATGTATGATAGATTTATAAAATTGAGAAATAAGTTGGTTGCTTTAATATATCTTAATATTGTGTTATTGATTGAACGATATAAGGTGCAATAAGTATTTATTGTGAGGAATAATTACAATTTAGATCAGCGGGATCGATTGTTGCACAGATTTGAAAATACTTGTACGGTCTAAATCTAATGGTACCTAGTGGCCAGCGAAGCTTACCGGCTAGCGTGCGATAGTTAGACGACGAATAAAATATTATCATAACATTTTAGCAGTAATTACAACTCGCTGGAATATGCCGCAGACTGGTTGGTAGAGGAACTGAGGACCCTGAATTACTGGTCTTAAAAGCTTAGGCAGGCCAAGCGCTTGGTGGACCGACAATCTGATCAGAGCGGCAGGCAAAAGTTGGATGCGGGAAACCCAGGGCGGGTAAAGAGGCGTGCAGTGGAGGAGACCTACACTCTGCATTGGGTAACTGGTTGAAGAAATATACCAATCGCTGAGGCTTTTTTTTCTGCTTTTCTGTCTAAAGTTCTAGATCAGGAAAAAGAAGCAAAATTAATTCTGCGTCCCTTCTGTCTGGATTCTGCATTTCAATTACAAATTAATTCAAACCGGAGCTAGGCGCGAAGGTTCCACGCTAAACGCAGGCAACCCTCTCCCCGGGGGAGTCGCAAATACTTCGCTAAGTAGCGGCAATTAACGTTTAGTCTACGACGCGAGTGTACGACACTTGAGCCGCAATATGTTTCGCGCTGCTAACTTTCAAAGAAACTCTATTGATGTCTGTGGAAGTCTGCACTCGTATGATGGTGAGGAGTTAATGACTTTCCTCCCTTATGATTACTCAGACGTCGTCCTTAGACAACTATGTTTATTCTGGTCTAACTCTAAACACACCTTCTCTATTTATATCTATATTTACGAGTACGCTATATCATAATCTGCCTACCTTTTTCCCTGCACATTGGGGTCAGGTTTCAGTCTAATCGGAAGCAGCTGAATATCAGTAATTTCCATGGAGCGGCTGCTAATCTGACGTCAAAACCCAGTTATCGTCACCATCACCATCATTCTGCTGTCCTTATCCCAATTTGTTTGGGGTCGGCGCAGCATGTCTTATACTTCTCTACTACTCGTCATCTTATCAAGCACTTCCTTTCTTGCCATATCATCCTTCACACAGTCCGTCCATCGTTTCTTTGGTCTTCCTCTACTCTTATTTCCACCCACATTCATGCTCAATACTTTCCTCACGACTTTCATCGTATGATACCCTTAAGTAAGGCTGGCTGTTAACTTACCTAAAGGGTTAGTCAGTCACTTACTTGTTTATTTTATTTACGCTGTAATTTTGTGTTCTTTAATTCCACAGTTATTCTGGTAAAATATGTGTGTCACTAAATCAAAATCATTTTAAACCATGGTAATAAACCTAACTAACCAATTTAAATGACATAATATTTTATGAACATGTCTAACGATCCTTTCGCTTTACATAATTATAATTAGTATGGGAAAACGGGACCTGTGAACCCGGCGCGACAGAGGGTTATGTATGCGAGGACGTCGACCATATTTCAACTTTATTACTAAGGACATAAGGGTGAAAGTGACAGACCTTCAGTGAACTCGGTAGTACTCATAGAACAAGGTGTTCCTTGTATGAAGGCGCACACGGTAATAAAGTTAATTAAAGACTGAGAGAACTTATTTTTTTAATACAAGGTGTGATTTTTCCTGCCAGGGCTGCGGGACTGTTCGAAAGAGATACCGCGGCCCTGGAACACAAAGGGCAAGGAAGGAACATGGATGGGTTTTATTCAGTACAAGTCTGACACTCCCTTCCGCTCTGCCCGGAACGGGAGAAGTCATTTGATGAATTCCCATCCGTAATAAAAAAATGTGTGATTTTTATTTATAATTATTTTTTATATTACAAAAAAAATATACTCCTTATGGTCACAGTACACAGCAAATCGGAAAAGGATCGTTATTTGAGTGTTTATATATTTATTACGGTATGCGTTGGAAAAACAGATGAAAGATCATGTTTGTGAATGGCCCTACCAACAGAATTATAAGTTGGATTATATCTGTTCAGTGGACCTAGTGCGAGTTTTTATCTCTGACAAAACTACTTGACCGCGTTAAAGTTTAGTTAAAGTAAAGTTTTGTATGGAATAATGGTGTAATCCCATTTCGACAACAGACGGCGCTAGTTCAGTTTCAGCCGATACAAATTGCTCCTCTGTACCACTTCATTATAAATCACATCTTAGCTAAAACTCTCTCAACCCAATTTCACCCACCGCAAAAATCTCTGGCACAATCTCTCCCTATTCCCACCTGCATGGATTCTTTCACTCCCGCACCAAATCTCTAAACAACAGCAATAGAACAATTAAAGAGCAATAACACGCCAGCAGCCGCAGCTCCCGGGCAATAAATTGCACGAGCTAAGCTGCACGCGAATGTTGGCAAGATGTATACGAGCCAGATTATACTGCTATGCAAATTCTGTAGATGTGAACTTAGGAAACTTCGGATATTAACATAGCTCGCGGTGGAGGGAACGATTTTCGTAGGCACGTGTGTGGTATTTGTTTTTGGAGTATGAAGTACTGTGTTGTGTGTTTATTAGCGGAGAATTCCTTGCATGAATTGATCGTGCTGTTTATGTTAAACAGGAATAATGACAATGAACTACTTTTTTGAAAATTATGAGTAATACCGCCGCAGATTGTTGGTTTGCATTAGTAGGTCTTATCTAATCAACAAATATGTCAACATTTTGCGTAATTGAATGTGCAGCTCCGAATGAATTCGCAGGAAATGCTTAGTAGACACCTACTCATACTACGAATCATGCTGTATTAATATCAATGAGGTATTTCTGACAAATATTTAACATTGCATAAGTTCTGCGAATCTGCGAATAGTTGATGTAAAATTAATAAAAATCACTAAATACTATATATATACTATAATAGCTTTTTCCTAACGTTACTGCTATTATAAGTCTGTCATGCTCTCCACTTACCAACTATTACAAAGTAGGCTACCACAATTTTTTTATCAGTGATAGAACTATAAGACTTGTCTTAGGTCCTTCTCTTTCCCTCACAGAAGTAATATAAAAATAATACTGCTATGGTGGTGGTAAAGTCCGAGACCTGCAATGCTCACCGCGTGCACCTGAGTGACACGGCAACAGTTGCGCTCAACATAAACTCCGCTCGCATCCCGCATGCCTAATGCCTTCCGTGACGTTAGACTCGATCGTGTCTCATGTGGAAACACTTCCGCATGTCAGAGTTAATATCAGTTAAAACTTTTGGGTTACAGCCGTTATTTGGAATGTCATTTAAAGTTATTTCGAAAGATAAAGTTGCATCCTCCTGGGACTGGATCCTTTTATGATTTTGTTTTTCACATTATCTTTCTATCCCTCGTCTGATATGCCATTTACCAAAGTAAATATATTAACACAATAATGTATCAACCTTTTCAGTTTCAACATATAACGACATAAAGAACCAATCTAGTACTTGCTACCTCTCTTAATCCTATTAGAATGGATAATTAAGACCGGCTTAGGAGGAATATAATCTAGCAACTAATTACTTCGCCTTTTTTGTAATAGATTCTAATCAAATCCCTTTCTTTCATCAATCAATCAAGCTCCAATACTAATTATACCTAGGTTTTTTATCAGCGCGCAAATTACTGAAACTCCTAATTCTATTGTTGCGAAAGATATCTAGTCTGATTTCTATTTTTACTTAGATGGGAAACTCGTTTTCATTAACTTGAGAGGATGAAACTTTAATGGATATTAAGTCTTTGCAAATTCCCGCTTCAAAAGTTGGTGCCAATGAAAAACGACCAATACTTAATAGTTGGAACCCTTCCAGCGGAGATAAATGCAAATCCGATAAGTGATTGAAAGATGGTGGTGAATCTTTTTCAGTTCAGGACATTTTTCGAAGTATGAATGGCGTTGCGATTAGAGAGAAGCCTGAGTTGATCATATAAATTAATTAATAATCCGCCGATCATTTGAAATTGTTTCAAACAGAAGTTTCCAAAAACTCGAAATATTGGCATCAGCAGTTTCTCTTGGATTTGGTGTCGGCCTGTGTGAGTTTCTGACTTGTGTTTCAGTAAATGCAGTCTATATTAATAATCCCGACATAATTTTGCTTTAAAATCAAGAAGCAGTGTCAGATAGTTACTAAATCTTTTAAACTTCAAGGGGTTTCAATCAATATCAATCTGGTGAAGAGTGGCAGAGCGTGTTATGTACAAATTGATATTGACTCGATTGGCGGCCCGGGGTCAATCACCAATTAGAGCGAGTTTTTAGCTGATGGTGTCGCAACGTTGTTTCGCAAGCTATCGATTATTGGCAACGTGACAACTTTACTAAATGTTTATTGATTGAATTGTGGTTAATCTTGCGCAGTTTTTTAATTTAATAGAAAAATTGGCATTGTCATTGGGTTTGGAATTAGTAGTACAAAGATAATGATTGATAAGGGCTGATGGCAAAACATTTGCAAGGGTTACAAATGAAAACTTAACTCGAACTCGAAACACCATCAAGATACGTCCATCGCCACTGACGACATTGTAGGGAGAAATAAACCGCTATCGTCTCTCTGACCAACGACATATAACTGCTGATAAGAAACTGAAAAGGGCCACGAAGGCTTTATGGATAACGTAAAAAGACAATCCAAATAACAGCCAATGGTGCATGGTGGAGATAACGGAATACGATGGTGTTTTTCAATGGTTGAATTTGTTGTTTTATAGTTTTGGGTAAACCTATAAAGTATCAGTATCATAGGTAAAGTTTTCAAGAAAATGCGGTTTGTATTGCTCACTTGTTATGACCACTTCCATGTTTTTAGATTTTCTGTTCTGTGGAAAAACTGGATCCTCAGTTTCCTTTTCTAGTTATATAAAAGAACACACATAAGAAATGGTTTCCAACACGTCATTGTCAATGACGTGACGTGACGTGTGTTGTTGTGTTGACAATGCCGTGTATCTTTCGATGATAAAACTATAATATATATTAATATATTATAGTTTTATCATCATATCATACATCATACTAATACTTTAATTCAAAATACCTACTATTTTGAATTAAGCTAAGTCTAGAGCAACACGGGTAGACTGCTATGATGACTGACTCAACTTTTTCCCTCGGTATGCAAACGTCTATTGTCTCGTATTGGTCCAGAAAATAAAAGAACTCCAAAAATTCTTTTTTTGTACGGCCGGCTCCTCTTTGTGGTTCCTCATCAAATCTTAAGATAAACCTTCTATCCCTAGCTGTTCTGTGATCGCAATCCCTGGTGAAATGAATTAGGCAATTAACGGGTGCGGCGGCACGACAACAGTACCAATTACATTGTTAGTTAGAGAACACTTTATGTGCCAATTGTATGGTGATCGCGGATGGGAAATATGGCACTGCTCAGTTTTCGGTAAAGTGATAGGTACATAAAAGAGCCAAAACATCGAGGGGATTGGATCGATTGCCAGATATTATGATTATGACGGTCAATTTAAATAAAATAAAACGGAAAAATGGTTTTAATATCCATGAAATGGAAAAATTTGACTGTTATTTTTATGTAATTTTTGTTTGAACATGATTTCGGGTATGAGGCCACTTCACAAGTAGAAGTACAAATTCCTGAAAAACCAAAGTTCGGTGAAAGAGAAGCTGCCTTGAGGACACAATAAGAAAATATAAAAACATCAATTACAGCTCAGTCAGAATTTTCTTCGTACAGTCGATCAAGCAAGACTTTATTCAGCACCTGCCGTTGGCCTCAGATATGACGAACTTATATGTATAGCTATAATGTATTGTCAAAACCCGACACATATTTTTACATACATGGGTAGGTACACGCTAGGTAGTAAATTGAGCCTCAGGAGCACATGCTCTGGATGGATATTGCTCCGAGCTACGCACAGTGATGGGAAATGTGTCTGACATTATTAATGGTTGCAGTGCCTACTATACTATTATCTAGATGTCGTATAGGCTTGTCTTAAGTAACTTTGACTTGTCCAGTTTTTCTCGTAGCGAACTTGGAAGTTAGGAATTCGGTTTACCTGTAACAAAGAAAATGAATTGATAAGAGTGTTGTCATCGTATACTTTAGTTACTTCATCAATTTGTGAACAAAGAATAATTTTATCAACTTCATTGGTGTTAATACTCAGCAGTAGACAATGATCTGAGATGATGACTATGGTTAGTGTAGACAAAAAGAGAACAGAAATAGCTAAGTTTTTAGGTGTCTAAAAGCCATGTACTCGATGAAAGTTCTCATTGATAAAAATGACGAACTTACATCCGTTATTTAACTCCTTTAGAAAGGATTTTTTCTCCTTTAGAAATGTATCCCCACATTTCTAAAAATCTTTTCTTGTGCAAAATGTCATGCTTCTTGATCCATCAGATTAGGCTAAGTCTATGCCTTATCTGTCACTGAATTTAAGATTTTAATTAAGTAGTTTTAAGCAGTACCAAAACTTTATTTCAACAACAGAACTCTCCAAATAACTGGCACAATAACAAGACAGTGCAACCCTGAGGCTGTAAGCAGAGCGGAAATTGAAAACGTAAACAGTAGCAAAGCGAAATATTTTATGTGCAGTCGTAAACTTGTAACGATTGCGTCTGAAGTTATAATATTATGTGCAAAAGGAGTAGTATTTGTATAGTTTCCTTGTTACCATGAACTCTAGAGACAAATAAAAGAAAGAATTGATTTGACGTGTGGTAAGAAGCGACACCGATATTTATTTGTTTCAAAATCAAAATATTTTATTTCACATAGGACCAGATGGGCACTTTTAAGTCGTCGACAAAAAGGTGCACAGTTCGGGTTGGTCGTTTCCTATGGAGAAGAACCGGCAAAAAATCCTCCATGGTTAATGGTAACTTTTCTCACATCATTTGGTATTACAATATTATCATGTTACAGCATTAGTACTTAAGTATGGGGGAACAATGTAGGCCCGACAATAACTCGCTGCGTATTACACAATAAATGTAATACAAGATAAAAAGTTGAGAAAAGTTAACAAGCATCTGGGAATCTACAAAACCTGAAGTGTTCACACAAATAATCGGTAAAAAAGGTATACAAAGGTATATATATTGTAAAATACTATAATTAAACAAGTGACACAAATGTTGTCATCAATGCTGTAACTATTCTGAGCAAAAGATGCATAAATGATTTGAAAACTATTGTAAAAAAGTTTGGTTGGAAATTAGATTGAGAATAGTTAGAGACATCCACATATTTGTGCCGTTTATGAGCTACCAGTGAAGCCGCATGCACAGAAGGAACTAAACCCAAACTTCTTTATCTTCAACGTAGTCCTTGATTTTGTATATGCTTTCATTAATAATTTGTTCTAGATTATAGTTACAATCTCAACCTGAATATCTATGAACTTGTTTGACCCTTAAGTTAAGCGTGTTGAAAAAGATGTTTGTCGTCTAGCTTTCGTCTCCAAATAGGTCACTACGTCATTTTATCTGAGTTTGTCATCACCATCAGACACGACTTAAGTGTTAACAATTGGAATGGTGTACATAATAACAGTATAGCAGTGATAGCCTAGTGATGTGACCGTCGGACTGAAAAGTCATAGGTCTCGAGTTTCGAACCAAAAATCATTTATATCGTTTTGGCTAGTTTAAATCTAGTTTTTATATTGTATTACGTTTGTCTACTGATTAATAGAATACTAAATGTTAATTTTAAAATTCATACCGCACTCTTGGATTGTGAGGTTTTATACGTCTTGGCCAACTACACCTGGCAGGTCAGACGAATATTGGCTACAACAAATATAATCGTAAAGCGAGACAAATAGGTCTAGAATTCTAAAATAGTTCTCTATAAAAGAAGTCGCTTACGTACTACAACCAGTTAACGACGAGATTTCAGTAGCGAGCAACCAGAATGGTGAAGTCCTCTCCACTAAAAGTGGACTAGTGCAAGTGTCAAGTGGTAGGGCGCCGACGCTCTGACGCGTCCCTCCACCTCGCGGATGTCGCAACTCCATCCCGGGGCTCCCCTAAACGGAGTTTGGCCCGGGACTCCTGTTCTCTCCAAGCTTCCCGGGGCTTCGCTAAACAGACTCGCCCGGGAACTCATCTCCACTTCTGCGATCGCCTGCCACCGAAACAGCCAGGACTGACCTGACGCCTGTTCGGTGAAGCCGCAGGACCAGGTGCTCCAAGGGTTTACCCCCTTCTGAAAAACAGCAAGTAGACTTTCTCCACCTACTACCCCAAGTTCTTGAGTGCGTGTAGTTAGGTGTGTGTTTCTTATCAGACTTGTATTTTTTAATTTACCTCCCTCTTATTAAATTTAATTGTACTGTCTACCTTCTACTTTTATTTATTTGGAATAGTAGACATGACATATTCTATCTAACAATCCGGCTAGTTAAAACCAACTATGTTAACGCTATCAAAATCACTAAAACAGATACCGTCAGAGTTAAGTTGAGACTTGAAGAAGACACGCTATCGTTCAAGTTCCACCGTAAATCATCGACAAAGCGTATACATTAGCTGAAGTTGTTTCAAATATCAGTATTGACTTAGCCTAC
The DNA here is from genome assembly GCA_950005105.1 of Lycophotia porphyrea. NCBI lineage: Eukaryota > Metazoa > Arthropoda > Insecta > Lepidoptera > Noctuidae > Lycophotia > Lycophotia porphyrea. The sequence continues at coordinate 12,916,695 of OX465391.1, read as the reverse complement.
AGGCTATAACGTAATATCCTCTCAGACTGCGTCTCGTGTTTGCTTTGCGAGTGCCTCCTTCCGTGTGTCTAGAGTTGCTATCAAATATCTGAGAGGCCATCGGATGTTTTGTTTGGCTGACGTTACGAAAAGTTATCTTGCGTATTGTGTTACCTAACCTGGAATGAAAGGAAAACAGAGGATGTATTCGTTACAAACTTTGTGTTAAGGAGAGTCTTTGCGAAGTTTGGATAACTTGGAGCTGCGTGGTACGGTAATATAAGAAGACGTCACTGTGTTCGATGGTGGAGAAACGAAATCTTTTGTATATTCATTGTTCGATGTTGCTATTACACTTTCATAAAGGAACCGAGATTGGACGAATTTATATTAATCAATTCAGTCATTCGCAGCTAATCGTTGAAAGACTATTTTTGTTGCCTTCTGTAATTGTAACAATTACTTGACCACCTTCTGAATGTAATGAAGAAAATTCAAGCTCTTTTTCTAACAAAAATCTGAAAATGAACAGCTGAAATGTGACTCACATTTAGGTATTTTAAGTACCAGGGTACCAGAAGTTATAGCATATCTTGCCAATCGCGAAAACAGCGCAACTTTCCCATGCCGATAGTTTCTGCCTCAACAAAGTCTACTTGAGCTTCACCGCCCACAATCTCACTTAATTAAAGACAGATTGCTAAACGCCAGTCCATTGTCTTCGAACGTAGTGACGTCATTTCCAGTCCACTACTGCACGGATGAATTGGGTGTCTTCCAACCGGTTTTAAGTGGCAATCGAGGAAAATAGGTCAGAGATGTGAAATTTGCCTATTTTAGGGATGAAACCTGACTTGGTAAATCCTGAGTCAACATGATAACATGGAAAATGTATAGGAGTGCATGTTGTATGTATTACATTAAAATATGGAGTTTTTAATACTTGATTGTGATAATGTTTTAGACGACACGGTTGGCGTAGTGGCTGAGCGATCGACTGCTGCGCTGCGTGTCGCGGGTTCGATCCCCGCACGGAACAAATATTTGTATGGCCTACAGGTTATTAAATATTTGTATGTTCCGGTTCTGGCTGTTTGTGTATGTAGGTTTAAATGTGAACGCACCCACAAATCAGGTGAAATTCCTAGCGTGGGGCAACGTTTTTTTAAAAAAAGCAAAGCAATGTGGCTTCGGGGTTTACATGATTAGATCTATAGATATAGTTTCTTTACGTTTACTAAAGTTAAAGGCAAGATCAAGGAAGGTATTATAGAGAAACTAGCACAAATAAATACCACTTAAAACGTATACTTCGTGAGTCACGTAGTTCTGACTCTTGCTAACATCATTGTTAGGTTACGTTAAACTGCGAAGTAATTTACTGCTATGCTACCCCCCTATACAAAATATAAGAATATCCTAGAAGGCTTTACATGCAAACAGTCATATTATGCGTGTTTCTGTTTACACAAAGAACTTCCAATCAATGTATAGAAAAATCAAATAAAAGCTAATTCTAATAAAAACCCTCCTTCTTCACCGATAACAATAATTAATTATCATTAGCAAGTCGCAGCGATGTATACGCCGGGGGACTGTACGTCGTTTGTAATCAGGCCTGACCTGGATACTTCTTTGTTCGCAGCTGAATGAGAGCCGACGAGCGCAGGGTTAATTGCGTGGCTGGTACACCCGCCTTTGAAGGGTTACAACTAATGCACTGAGTCCGTATGTTGATGTTGTCATGCAAGGGTTTGTTTTGTGTGTTTAGGGTTAAGTTGGGCTAACATGATAAAGAAAGGGGGAATGAGTTGGTGAGAATGTGGCTTCTTCTATGACGATAACCAAGCAGGCAGTTGTTCCGTATTTTTATTTTATTTTTGAAGCTTTACTTACTTAGTATTTATGCCCGTTTTTAGGGTTCTGTAGTCAACAATGAACCTTTATAGTTTCGCCTTGTTCGTCCATCTGTTTGTCTGTCCATAGCTTAGCTCAAAGACTCTTAGTACTAGAAAGCTGTAATTTGACATGAATATCTCGAAAAGTAAAGTTTTTTAGGGTACCTCCTGTACACGTAAAGAGAATACTATTCGTCCCCATGGCGTGGGATGTCGTTGGATAGGTCTTTAAAAAATATTGCGAGTTTGTTCAAATAATTTTTCGATTACGGGATTCGTTTAAGAAATATTAAGCTTTACAGTTTACAGTGCTATTTTTCGTCAGACTCGAGTGTACCCCCCTCTACCAGCTAAAAGGTTGTGTTTGCGAAAAATTCACTGTGGTAGTAATTTAACGAAGTTAAAAGGAAAACTGTCACAGCTAAATAGGCTTTACAAGTTTACGAGTAATAGTCGACCAACCTATAAAATGTACTCAGCTAACATATTTTCCTAAACATAATGTATTGGAGCACAGGTTTTTCAACTGCAAATGTAAGTTTGTTTTATATTATAACATTAAAAATCATCTTTCGGAGGCAAATCTGCATATTTTTATGGGCGCCTACGGAAACCTACATTGTGCGTGGCCTGATACGCATTTGGCCGGTTTTTCACATATGATTGCAAAAAGATAAGCCAGTCAATTTCGGTAAGCGAAATTAATAATCTTTTAATACGATACCCGTGACCTTTATTCAAATAAAGGCACATTTGAAAAAAGTCTTAATCTCGTATTTAATTTATGAGTCAATTTACTAACGAGAATGAGACACCCACGCAACACACAGATAGAGAATTAATTACAAATGAACGAATCCATACAGCGAACATTAATGAGAGAAAGAAAGTCTTGGAGTTATTTTTCAATTTCGTGTACTTTCAGCACCAGTATGTTAAGTATATGAAATATTTAAATTTATTTCATCATCATCATCATTTCAGCCGAAAGACGTCCACTGCTGGACATAGGCCTCCCCCAAGTGTCGCCACATTGACCGGTCCCATTCACATTCAGATAATATCTGAATATGACAGTGAACTTTCAGTCTAATCTCCCTTTTTCACACGAATCGAGTTTCTGTATAAACAAGCATACATACATCTAATCTCACTCATACAAAAAGTAATAGATATTCTATTTCTAGATCTGCCATCTTATCTGCTGCTAATGAGACAATTTAGAAGCGGATTACCTACTATAGTTTGTACGAAAGCAATAAAAAGATTTTTCACAAGAATACAATTTATTACGACATTGTCTTTTGCATATGTAACTGTCTTAGGCGTGATTATTACTTATTAAAACTGTGTTAATTTTTTTTTTTTTTAATCTATTTTTGGGAATTTTATTACCCTGGCGGTGTCTAGAACTTTAGAGAACCTGTCTAGAAAAATCATACGTAAACATGGACAGTGTAGTGTAATAAAAACGTTTTTTTGTCTTTTTATACATACATACATACATAAACTCACGCCCTTTTCCCATGGGGGTAGGCAGAAACATAGAACACCACCTGCTACGATCCTTACATACTCCTTTTGCCTCGTCCACGTTCATACATCTGGTCATACACGCACGCCGGTTGCGAGTACTACGCACCTGACCTTTATACTAAAGTGAAAAATCTTATTCAAATACAACTTCGTGACTCTTTATCAATTCATATTCCTGAACCTAAGAAAAAATGATGATGATTCGTAAAAGGTTGCAAGATCGACTTAATTTTTGTCAACAATCGTGCATGCCGCATGCATTCCGCAAGCTCGTTTTTTCAAGGTTTAAACAATTTATTTTAACGAGCATACACTAACAGGTAGCGGTTTACGAAATCTTTTACGTTTCAACACCAATTAAATTGTTAATGAGAGTTTCGTACTCACGTGCAAAACGATATCTTCCTTTAGGCTTGTTTGTGGTAACAGGTGTTTCAGTGGTGTATTTAAATCTGAACCTTTTATTATAAATCGCAAGGCTTTTTCAGATGTTCTAATAGAAAAACAAACAAATACCTTTCAAAGATAGGTTACCCACCTGTGTACCAGCCGTGTAAAACTGGGAATACAGTAGGTTGGTTATGTTAACTAAGAAATAACATTTATAAGGATCGTATCACGTGAAAACCATACAGAAGTCGTAGTAGACATAATACCATTCCTTATAGGTTTAAATAGGTTACTTGACTCATGACTGGCTAAGACTGCGTCATAAATGTCATAATACAGATGAGTCTATACGCTTTGATGTGTTGAAATTATCTTGATATTGGTGCAATAAGATTGCAATCTTCGTCTACCGAATAAAGAGACTCATTTATTTATGTGCAACTTAAAATAAATCTTTGTCCAACCGTGAACAACAATAGAGTAAGTTGACTTATTTTTTGTTTTTTTCTTCCATTCTCCTTTGTCAACCGTAACGCTATCATTTCCTCCTTTTTCTTTCAAATCATTCCTCACACAATCCATCCATCGTTTTCTTGGTCTTCCTCTCCCTCTCTATCCATCAACATTTATATTCATCACTCTTTTACTCACATGCGATTTTTTTTAGTTTCACCAAAACTCCAGGGATATTAAACACTCACAAATCGCATCAAATGAATCTCTGCAATCAAATATCTGTCTTCTCAATCCCAAGGATTGAAAACCTAGCAACAATATTGTACTGTAAACGTGTTCAGTGTTCAAACTAGTAATGTATTCGGTCTATTCCCTCTGGTAGGTCCATTAAAGGTTTCTATCTGACTGGCGATCAAAGGATAAACATGGACGATCTAGGCTGGCAGACCTGTTACTTACCACCGTCTAAATATGTTTAGTTTCCCGTTTGACTGACTGACTTAAGCCGTTTGATTAGGCTTCGGAATAATCCAAGGAATATTTACGGACACGATGAATTTGTAATTAGTTGTTCTCATTTCTCTTGAGGTATCGGTATTGGTAATTTATTTCTTGTATTGCCTTTGGGGCAGGTGAAATTCCTTTCTGAAAATTACGAATTCTGTAGTATCACGATATCATCTAAGTATGGAGCATAATAATCATAATATAATAATAATTGATTTATAGTACCTATGTAAGTCATCCTTTATAATCAATAACAATAATAGATTTACTAGCTCATGCCCACGGCTTCACCCGCGTGAAGTTCAGGTATTTGTCCCATGGGATGGTAATACCGGAATATAATTTTTCATTTCGAATCATTTTTTTTTGCAAACAAAAAAAAGTACTCTATGTACTAACCCAAGTTATAAACTATCTGCGTGCCAAATTTCATCCAAATCCGTTCAGAACAAGTGAGTTTGGAAATCTTTTTCATGTGACGTATTAAAGTTATAAGTTTATTACTATATCTGTGAAAATTGATGGAGCTCTCTGTACCGTACTTACCTTTTATTTTGGATTAACGTAAAATATCCTTCATGAACGAAATGGAGCTCCGAGATAGACAAAAAATAATTAGAACATAAGAAAAACGCCTGTTAAAAATAATTGTGTAAGTACAAATGTTAATTAAAGATAACCTGGAAAAGCTTGTCATTTTCCTAGGGCAACTTTTAATAGTCAAGTAATGTTATAAAGTGGGTGCTACGTAATTTCCGCTCGAGGGAGACAGGGAATCGAATTAAGGACACTTACTAAGTTAATTTTAAAATTATTTCTAGCTAACGTGAGTTTGTCAGTATTTATAGGTTTTTCACTCTGAACTCGTTATGTATGCGGGAATTGTAGCAGATACTTATTTTATAAGTAATGAGCATGGTACCATAATTTCATGGTAACAATATGCTTAAACTTATGCGCATGTTACCAGAAGCCCAGAGAGGTCCACTGCTGATCACAAGCCTTTGTAAGCTGCTCTGCAACAAGGGCTTTGAAAATAATCATCATGTGCTGGCAATTATCAGCTGAATGCATCTTTTACCTCGCATTCCGATTACTCCAAACATAAAACATAGACAAGAATATCGAAATGCAGCAAGATTAATTTCTAAGCCTCCCAACGTAGGCAAGGCTGTCCGAGTGTCCGCCACACCAAATTACAAAGGAACAATGCAAAACCTGAGGTTAACAAATTAAATTTTCCGGACAGTTTAGAGCCTACTTCTGAACTGGGGCGTGAGATGTAAAATATAATTAGGGGTAGGCCGGTGAGACGTGGGCAGATTGTATTTGTTTTAACCCCTAACGTGTCGCGCCCCAATTAACAGCGGGCTTCGTAAAAATATTCAGTGGCGACGTCAAAGTTGGTTCGGCTTTTTGTTTTAGTGTTATAATATGCTAAATTAAGGTTTTTGGGGTCAATTTTGAGTGTCAGGTAGAAAGTTTTTGTGTTTACTAACTCGACAAAGGACCTAAATATTTGGGACTTTTATTACTTGTAATGGTACTCTTTTTCCTGGATTTCACGCGACTCTATCGTCGATTGCTGCACATAGATGACATAAGCTTATACCGTACCACAGCACCAGACCTTTTTACACAGAATTTCAAGCTTATTATTTTCTTTTTTCTTGCAACACTTCCGACATTTTATCTCTACTTATACTAAGTACCTGTCCTCAACCTTTGATAAGAAGCTTGACCTCCAAAAGTTTGTAATGCGAAAGTCTGGTTTTATTTACCTTAATCCCAACGGACCTAAAGAATGACGATAAAACTTTTAGAAAACTCAAAGTGCCTACTAGCAACTTATTTACTTTTGTTAAAAAACTGGTCTACCGGACCTTTGGGAGGAAATGTTTTTCTTTGTTGTAAGATACCGCTACGTGTGTAGCTGAAACATAATATAGCATATATATTGTTTGCGTTTTTTCTTTAAAAAAGGAACACCGTCACCATTCTCAAAGGTCTAAATAAAACTTCTGTACCTTGAAACTCACACCATTAAGCGTATAAACAATATGACGTAAGAGGGTTAATTTGGGGCGAGTTAAGCCTTCCGACCTATTTCTCCCTTACAAGTTGCACTGATACTGCCACAGACAACTTTCTACAACCGTGCACACATCCACTACTTGGTAATTTAGAATTCTAGGAAAAAATAAGAGGATTTCGAATGCGGTAAAATCTTCGGATGTTGAATAAACTCTCTTAGTTTACTATCTTAGGTATACTCTGTGGCGACCTATTTTCGCTCAACAATCTTCGTTGATTCCTGTGCTGTTCTCAGCAGATCCCTTTTTGTTCGTATCTTCAGATTGCAATTAGGGACCCAACTTATCTTCTTACTATTTTCGTTTCATTTATTCTTGGTCTGCACAAGAAACTAGGTGTTTTAATTAATTTGCTGATACGACGTAAGTTCATCTTGTTTGAGTTGAAAGGTCAATTCTATATCGGTGTGCGAAAGTAATTATTTCGGGGCTTCTGTATTTTGGGAAACCCATGCTTATTTGGAGAATCCCGTGCCTTATTTTAGACATATCACGTTTATAATCGATTAGGGTTTTATTCGCGTGTGTATTTGGGGAATGCCCGAAGAAGTCCCTTATGAAGGGTTAATGGAGCGGGAAGCTGATTCCAAAACTTGACCATGACTAAATTATTTGAAGATAGACAGCGTTCAGAACAAAAGATCTTGGAGTAAACTACACAACTCTGTCTTCAAACTTAGTAAAACATACAACGGCCTTCCGAATTGGATTCATAAGGCTTACGAGGATACCCGTCTCTAATTTACATAGGAAGGCTTTTTTTCGAGTTCTTTACATCCCCTTGTATGTATATTCAATTGTAAGTTTTTTTTTCTCTAAGTAAAAGATGGACAGGAAAAGCCGCATGCTACGCGAAACCAAGTTTCTAGATAATAGAGAAAACTAATAGAGGAAACTTATAATTTTATTTTCCCTTCTGAAACACTAAAGGCAAAAAATTAAGTTTTTTTTTTATTAAAATCAAGCTGGTATGATAAATTACATCATAATTTACAAACAAAATCACCTCACATCGAAAAATGTTTTTAACCTCTTGGTGAAGTTGAAAAATCCCACAACCAGATCAAGAACAGAGATCGGAGACCATACAGGAGACCAATGAGGCAACCATTGAGAATTTAATTTAGTGCAACTGTCGCCATTTGTTAGTTTTATCTCGAACTACCCTCCTTTTATTTGTGTATCGTTCTCATCGTACCCTTATCGGTGTTACACTTTTGTTTCAGAAGGTTAGCCCAACTTGGGACTGTTAAAGCTCTTTTTAGTACTTTTTTGTATCGATTGGGGAAGCCTGCGATTTATGAGAGTATAACGATTAGGGGATGTTGAATTTAGATGTAATGGTTTGTTTTGGTTGATTCTTGTGAGATAAAACTGGAGTAATGCGAGCCATATGATGTGCTAAAATAGTAAAGGCCGAATTCGCTGCCAACAACAATAACAAAGGGAGAAGATGGGAAGGGTACAGAATGTTCTGGCGCACTTTGGGCGGTGGCTTTTTGTCATCAATACTTTATTAGAACCCACCAAGCTCTTGTATAGACTTTCTGTCGGTACTCTTTACTGTAATTTGGTAATTTCCATGAATATTTCCGACCCGCGCATAAATACTTAACTTTATTACCAAGCCACCAACTTCATTTCCATTTCTATTGACCTCAGCAGGTAAATACGAAAGTCACAAACTTTAGTGGGATCATATAAAAACTTATTTATTCCTTTGTACCGAGTACTTCTGAGTATTAATTTACTCTAAGGTATTTTCAATTTTATCCTAAGACATTTGCGAACTGTCGACGATCCCCGTTGATTCATTAAACGTTATTTATTAGATAGCCTCGGCGAAACTTCGCTCGTTTATATTAAAATTCGTAATAAGTTGGTAAGTTTAACATTTTTGTTTGAGAACTTGTTCATATCGATTCTGTCTGAGACGGTAACGTCATTTTTGTTTGCTTTCAAAACGCTTGATTAGAAAATATATTGATATTTATGTATTGGAAAACTGGAAAAGACGACCTTGTCGTTGTTAGGTGACGTAAGAGTAGACTTGGCTACTTTTTCAGGTGAACTTATAGCCACCTATTAGGTGACGTCATACTGGCATCATCAGCCTACGTTTACAGGGTGATCCCCTAAAGTGTACTTGATGTTATTACCTAATTTTACCTATGTCTAGCAGTCCATTATCTATATTTGGGTTTAGCTGACCCCTACACATTAAGTAATATAGGTATATACTAAGTACCGGTATCGTCCTACTGTTTTAATTCTCTTCTTATTTACTCAGTTTGTTTATCTGCAATGATCGCATCTTGGTCATTCCTACAATAGCTTTTGTTTCATTTTCTGGTCCTGGGCAAAATCATAAAAGGATAATAATATGAAACGTTAAAATTCTTAAAATGGTCACAGTCGCATTTAATATTATGAATGTTTTGTTATGTAAGTATGTGTATTGTTATTATTTTTTTATTCTAATTTTGTATGCACGTCATGCGTCATGTCTCTGCGACAAATAAATACTTTTTTCTTTTTTTTTAATTGTTACTATGTGATTCTGCTAAAGCGGCCATTTTAAGTCCCCTGGTGTTTTAATGGATTGTCGATTTTCATTTAATCCTTACCTAGTCATATTTAAAGTGTAATTAACTCACAAATAACGAGTCAACGATATAGTTCAGCTTCATTAGGCAGTCGGTGCTGCTGGTTGAGTATCAAATTTATTGTATCTTAATTAGAATCTGTTACCGCCATATCGCGTACATCATATCAAAGGCGAAGCTAATCCGGCCCGTGTAATTACTGTTATCATATTCTATATCCGCGGGGCGTTATTATTATTACGGTCTAACCAAAACACAGACTAATTCCACCTATCAATGATTTTAATTTTTTTTTGTTTGATATCAATGATTTTAATATAATTATTGTAATTGTTTTAGTGTTTTTAGCTGGATATATGCCCTAGGTCACTGGCTTGTAACTGCTTTGTTGGTCTAGTGGTCACAAGGGCGACTACTGAGCTTGACGTCCTGGGTTCGACTGGTTTCTCAGTAGCAGCCACGCAGTTTGTATTTGTGCCCGGCGGGCAATAAGGTCGCCTCTAAAGTTTAACATGGGAGTTAAAACATAACTGGCGAAATGTGGGTGTATTATGTATTATGAACACCTGTGTCTAACTCTTCGGGTATTACAGGCGTTTTGTTATGTTATGTCCTAAGTCACTTTATGGTGGGCCTAAGGCCTAAGTAATTACGTCAACCCCATTTAAGATGAAGCTTAGAGGGTTTATTGAACAATTTTGGTGCTGGAGCAATGTAAGAGAAAGATATAAGGTAGGCTAGCGTCACCACCTCAATCAGGTTAAGAAGCGGGGAGACGTCCTGCCAAATTCCATTGTGGTTAAGTATAGTGAGTTGTTGACTTATATTAGGTGTTGATCTCATACTAGTACCTGAAATAACTGAGCGAAAAATATGCCGCAGCTCAGAAGACAATCACTTAATTAGAGCAACATCCACGTAGTTCATACCTACTACATCTCTGTACTAATCTTTTTACCTAATAATCGATAAAATTCAGCCTCCCAATACCTCAACAGCCTATCGCTTCCCGTAAAACATTGTTATCTGATTCTGAAGCCAATTCTGAAGCCAACGACTTAACTCGTCAATATTTCTATATGGACATACTTCGGTAGGCTTCGGCAAGCTTCGTTGAGCTTCGGCAATACATCTGTATTGTACCCTCGTTTCCTTGTCAATTATTTGGGAGAAATATTCCAGCTTCAGGTGACGTGGGTCGGTTGAGCGTAATGTATACGTGATAATTGATGTGATAAACTAATTATTGTTTCAGTCGTTAGTCTTGAAACAAAAGAGATTAATTTAGAATGGGTTACTGTCGAAGACAAAATTACATTAAAATAGGCAATTGGTCAATATGGAGCGCCTATATCCAGCAGTGGAAGTGTTTCGGTTGAAATGGTGATGATAGTGAAGAATAGTATGGTCTGAAATTATGTCAATCAGAATAACAACCGTATCTACACTATAATCATATTATTATACGATCCCTTTTGTGTTAGTTGCATTCGCTTATCAACAAACGAGGTTCAACCAATATCCGAACTTTAATCCATTACTGTCGGACGTGGAACATACCAATATGTAGTTGTAAATTTTAAATATTTTCTACCCACATTTTAGCGTTTGGCATGGCAATGCAAAAAACTGGAACACTTTTTTATTGGTGTCGGACATGTCCCGGCTTCCTAGGGTTACGGGATATTGATCCCGTAACCCTAGGAAGCGAATGGTGATGAGAACGGTGAAATTTCTAGGTAAAACCAACAACTGGGACAACTGTGGATAGGAAATAGGTGAACATTTTTTTGAGTGTGGATGACACAGAAAAATAAATGCAAAGAATAATACAGTGACAAAACTTGACAATTTGGGGTCGGGTTCCTAACCTTCCGTATAGCTAAATATCCATAAAAAAGGATCCTTTAGTCTACCTACCAGTGGCGAAGGTTCCATAGAACTCGATTCCTACCGGCTTCCCTTTGAAAAAATGGCACAGTCAGACAAATAATATAATCACATTAAAAATATATAATCCGGCTTACCTCTTACAAAAATTAACCCTTCGCTTCTGCTACCTACTCTATCGTTTTTTTTTTTATTCTCGGGGTCCGGTCTCAGGGTCTTGTCTTTTAATGTTAGGGCTTTCATTGGATTCACGGCCTGAAGACTGGGCCAAGTTTAATTAAACTTTTATGAAGTTAACGTTGATTTTGATTATTTTGTAGACAAAATAATCCTGATAGGTACTTAGTCATAAAGTTGAGACTTTCGATTAATCTGATTATCATCGTCTTTCTGTCCTATCACAATTTATTTGGAGTCGCTAATCGAGTAAAAAATTACAAATGTACAAATGAGAATTAGATATCGAAAACCATATTTTACCGTACCGCAACGATCCCCGCCAGCCCTAGCAGTCGCATAGTATTGAAACGCTGCGCGCGTTGAAACTATCATCTCCATCGCATACTCATCAACTAACGCTCGTTCAACCAACGTTGCTTGTTTATTTGTTGTACTGGTATAATCATTTTTGTTTAGATTGATTTTATTACTAAATCGTATAATTACAGAAGATCATCTTAATACTATTTACGTCATCGCCAATCTAATAGTCTTCGTCAAGCAAGAATTTATTAAACCTTTCTTTGACTCATTAGACTGTTGTCCTTGTTCCACTGGAATGGGTATAAAGAATGATTTCCTCTTTAACATTTACCAACTTTCATTATAACCTCCTCTTTTCCTCGCATTATTCCTCGCAGATTATAATTGATAGAGTTAGATGTACCTTCTTGCCTCTTAATAATATATGGTATGGGTGTTTTGAAGTTCTTTGTTCTAGCCTCAGGTTGCCTACAATTTTGCATTCTATGTTAGGCTATATTCACGAATGTACAAAAGAGGTCTGGATTAGAAATTGGCAATAACACTGGCAGACGAGTGATTGTATTAAGATGCTTCGGTAATCCGTAATGGGTTTGTTTTATGTTAATACATTTTACTCACAAATACCCACACGAAAGACAGCAGTAAAATGTCCCTAAGATTACTTGTACATTTTATTCCTATTTTATGGTTTTCCCACATCTTGCAATATACAGAAATTATTCTGGAATACGAGGAACATAAATGCTGAATGTGAATTCCTATGAATAATGGCTCTCAAACGTTGTATTTATAATTTTCTCTTGTTTCTAACGACTCACTTGGTTGTAAGAGGAAATTTAATAATTTTCTTTATTGCACAGCATAGTGTTACTAATTATACTACGTTTTAGAACGAGGCACTAGCAGAAGCAGTGCTATGAAGATGGCACATTCATGGACGCTTGTTTTAATGAAACTATTTCAATAAATATTTATAAACTTATAACAAGTTAAATTATTTGTTGACATTCTGTAATAAGTTAGCTTGAGATTCAATTGGGCAATTAGTACGTTCCACTTCACATATTTAACTCAGTAGTTTAGTACCAAACCATTTAATAGTATCCAAATCATTTTGAAACATGATAATTCCCTAAAATTCAATACCACACACGAAACGCCATAGGCCATTTAGCACATACACCCTGCCTACCTACAACTAAGCAATTATAGATCGCAATGATTGTACGGGAGTTGGCTTTCGCGCACGAGTATCAAGTATTCCGTAGGGATTCATCAAGCCGTCCATTCCCGCTTTGACGGATGTTTAATTAAATTCAGGCCTCGGTTTAACGAAACAACACTACAAATTCGACCTCGGCACCTCTTTGTTTCTTCAATTATTATAATTTCAAAGCGACACCGCGTCATGAGAACTTGAGTCTGTTCGGAATAGACTTGGTAACCAGTGGACTGATTCCTGTCAAAGTTTCACGAATATTAATTAATGTTATTCAGAACAATTGTAATTAAATATGATGTTTGGGAATGGTAATAACACAAAGAGTTTCGAATTGAAACGAAGTTTCGACAAAGAATATGTTTCTGTTCTTTCGTAACAAAAATAACAAGGGAACAGACAATACTTGGTTGTTAGTGGAGCCAGCGTAACTACAAGTGGGTTTAATAAAAGAATGCCCAGTGGAAAATGATAGGGCGTTTTACCAACAGTACCGGTTTTAAAAGATGCGCGAGACGAGAGCACATGACTTTGTGGCCGCGCGTATGCGCTATGGCTCCAGTGTTCCACGCGCGCACGCACGTGAGTCAGAGCGCGTTGACCCGCGACGCGGAGCGGACGCCTCTGACACATTAGATACCGCTTTAATAACACACTGCGATAATTTTACAACCGGTTCCACGTACATGGGACTGTATTATTATGATAATTGAAATGGCTACTAGTACGGTTACTAGAGTGTAAACAAGATAACGGTAACGTGGCTCCCGACTATGTAAAGTAAGCAAATATTTATATTACATATTTGAACGCCAGTCATAATGTTTATTATGTCTCGAATATAACAAAAAATAATAAACTTTAAAGAACTGTCAAGTGGCGTCACGCTGGTCACGCATGCTGTAGAAAATAGATGACGGATGACGAGTCCATTGTGTCGAAATTTGACTTTCCCTTTTGCCCTCGTCATTTTCTAACCGGTAAGAACTTTCCAAGGAGAAAATTCAACGTCGAGCCCAGTAAGGATACAATAAAACGATAAAGATAAAGTGATTATAATAGAGAGATATAGATTTGAAAATTGGATACATCAATCTTTTTTTTTATGTTTCAAAATCAAATTATAAGATGCAAGCAGAGAAAGTAAAAGAAAGCCAATGAGACGTGACTGAGAAATACGTGAGGACACTGAATGACGTAGAAAGCGACACGGTAATTTGGTTTAGACCTGAAAAAGGAAATTGTTTCATTGATATAAAGGAAGGGGTTCCTGAAAACCCTGGATGGCATCCAATTACTCATATTTCCGGCCCTGTTACATTAGTAACAGAAGACGAAAAGGAGCCGAAATAATTTTCCAAGAAAATATTTGCTCGTTGGAATAAAAGCGAATATTTTTATAACGAAAAACCGATTTATGCGGGATAAGAAATTTCATTTAGAAGGCAGTAACTTAGTTTTCTAGGTAACTGGAGAAACTGCGTCGCTAAAAATAAAAATTGTAGCAATAAAGGTCAAAAGTCCAATCTAAGCTTCACTGAAGCGAGCTACTTATACTAATTCCAATTAGTTTTTTTGCGTCAAGACGCAAAAAAACGAATAGTAATTCTTTGTGCCTGTTAATGAATTGGGATATTTAATTATGCATCAAATAAAGAAAGAATTTCATGAAGCTTGTATTTAGCTAAATCCGTAGCAGAAGCTGATGTTCCAAAGTTTTGGAGGAGCTAGACCAAGACCCAGACCAACAATTTAACGCAATGTTAAATGAAAAATATATTTTTTTATTATAAAAAACCTCAAGTTCCAATGGAAAATTTTTACTTTATCAACGGTACAATACGGCCACAATAAAGAAATCTCGAAACGTTGATGTCCAAGTTTCTTAGTAAGCGTTCTTATTTCACCTGAACTTTGTTACGATACAAGTTCGGAGAGTGCCTGTAGAAACTATTTTAAAACGACTTTTATATCACTATTAAAACTTTCCAAGGGTGTTTAATAAACGGTCGCCGGAAGACCGTGAGATTTTATGTCCCGAACTCCCGAAGGATATTGTTTGGTTTTTAATTTTATTGCGGGTATTTGAACATTTGTCTTGGTAAGAAGTGGAATGTGGCGAGTTGGCGACTAACTTTTGTATTCAAGTAATGTTCGAATATAAAATACAGGAGGAATTTAAAGAATCTCGATATACTTAAAGTAGTTGTACGGAGTGTTGTGTTGTACGGGCTTACATGCAAATGGATGTTGTTAGAGTAAAATGATCGGAATCAAACGTTAAATCACTTGTGATCCAATAGGACCTGAGGAAGCTATACGGAGGTGAAACACGATGCCTGTATTGACATATCGAATTAATTAAGCACTTAGCATGCCATCTGATTCCAATTCTGTTAAACACAAACAATCGACAAATTGTGTATGTTACTGGATATCCTCATTTTACAACATAATTATAAAAACAGAGTTTGTTACCAGTCTCTGTAGATTGGACTTAATTATTTTTAGGATTTAGACATAAACGCTACAAAAGTTTTTCTTTCTCTTGAAACCGTAGGTGTACTTTATGACCAACCAACAACCTTAAAATAATAATAATATATATATCATTTTTAGAAGCATTCATATCTACAACTAAAACCATATTTATTATTACTATAGTGAACCTTAAGAAATTTTAAAAACAATATGTTACAAATTAATCTGTATACGTATACAGATTAATTTGTAATATATTGTTTTTAAAATCTCAGAACATGATAATAATCATAAAATAGTTATTATAAAGAGCAGTCTAATATAAAAAATAAGAAAAAATAATTTCTTCCAGTAATTTGTTATTCAGAATAACAAATATTTTTTCACACATGACCTTTTTTGTCATTTTTTCACTGCTGGGGATGGGCTCCATACAAATTCTCCGATTGTTCTTTATGTTAAGCATATGAAGTTAGTTTTGGTGCAAGTGTGCCTAAATCCCAGTACACTTTCTGGTCTCAATCTTTCCTTGCTACCACCGCACCGTCAATGAGACTATAAAGGAGTCCTACCAGTATTTATAGCTATACTATTACGCATAGTGTCATAGAACTGCTGGAATTCCAATCGCGACCTTTATTGACCCTAATAGCGGGCGCCGATTGAATCATTATAGTACTCCATCGGTATAGATCCTTTATTGAGCAGATCTATTTTTATAGCGTCGGTAATAGATTTTAATTGAAATACTTGCGTTGTTTTCGTTTTTATTACTTTTTGGAACATAAATGTGAAAGCTAGTAACTGGTCATGATTGCAACTAATTTCACTTTCGACAGTCCTTTCCTCGATCTGTTAAACTTATCTTACGGCTTTCATTAACATTTTTGGAACTTCGTAAATGTCTAAAAACGATGTGTTAGATGTGTAGATAAGGACCAAAACTTTTTGAAGTCTTTTTTTATCCAAATGAAACAAAATAATTGTATTTCAATTGAAAGCCTTTAACTTAAAAATACGCAGTGCGAATCACCAGCTCTTTCCATTCGCAGGATGGAAGGCCTTAATTTTAAAAGCGTAGTTTATATCAGCATAAAATTCCGGAATGTTTATTACCGAACTCAATTACGCTTTAAAGCATTATAGAGCACATATTTCCGTTTAAAGTTTATTTGTGGAAAGTTACGATTCGGCGTAATAACTCAATCTACATATTTATCATGTTGTGTACCCTTGATCCGGCACTTTTTATAGTTTATTGGGAATTTATGCCGGAATCGAACCGGGAAAGATCCATTGCGCTACCAACATAAAATTATTATTTGGTTTATGTTCTGTTCTTGAAGGCCATTATTTTATGATAATGGTGGAATGTAAATATTATAAAAAAATGCCTGTTCTACTAGGTACATGTTCAGTTCTTACAAAACGATGCATCTCTATCAGTCAGAAAAAGTACCTGAAACAAGAATAAATATTCATTAGTACAATTAATTTTCCTGAAAGACAACCAACTGCTCTTATTTAGGAGTGCGAACATTTCAAACATAACAAAAATAAAAGGAAACACGGTATACGCAACGCAGTTACACGTCAGAAATAAGTTCTGCTTCTGTGGTCTGAATTCTGAAAGAACGAACATTTATTGAATAGTCTCTGAAACTATGTCGGGTATTCCATTCATCCACACTGCAGTACAGAGTAACGCTGAGCGAACGTGCGCTCTGTGGCGGTGCAAGTTATAAACTGACGATATCCCCTCGAAATAAAATGATATGAGGGTAGTTATGTAAATTGAAGTAGTTTCCGACTGATACTTGAGTTTTAAAGCTTTTTAAATAAAGTAGTGTTGGAAGTAAAGTATTCGAAGTTGGCGTTATGGTTCGATTTTCGAACACCTTCGATATGATATTCAATAAATTAAGGTTCTTTATTCGAAAATCTAAGTTAAAACAAACAAATAAATGCTTGTTTGAAGTTGGAATTGCATTTAAAAGAAGAAGACCATTCAATGAGAACTATGCGTTGTTAGTTTTTTTTTTTATCTAAATATTCTGCAAATAGTTTACAGTGAACCGCTTAAACCATGTACCTGCTGTTAGTTACATCGAAGTGTGACAGTGAACGTTGACAACTTTATCACAAAAGAGTAGTCAGTGGACTCATCGTTCGTGGACAATCAACCGCCAGAACCATACTGAAATAACAGTTTTAAAACCACTATTTAACATACTGTCAGATAGTTAGTTAAATTGCAAGCGCAATATAATTTTTTATGTCAACTATATTTTGTAAACTGACAACCAGTCTGACCATAGGGTATTGTTTTGTTTAGTATCTGGGTGGTGAGATAGCCGATAATGCTGAAAACCAGTATTTTATATGGAGTACATTAACCCCATGTAAAATACTCGTATTCGCAGCCATCGCCCGGTTGGACTAGAAGCCGGCTAGGCAGATGATGATATTATGTCGTTGTTCATGCATTTGTTATGATAGCAGGCGCCCCTGTCGTTATGTCAGTTCATAAGTTCATTTGTCAAAATCTGTGAGCTCGTTTATTAGAATAGATCCATTATGTACACACTCGAGAGGGTGGAAATAATTATCTCAAAGGTAATAAAAAACGGGGACATAATGGCCATTTTCCTTGTTTTTTTTTTGTTATTCGCTCATAACATGGACCTGCTGAAGTCACGTTGAAAGTTGACAACTTTATCTCGGTGTGGATTGTACTCAGTGAGCGGTCGCGGACATTGAACCACGCGCTAATGTTATTTTTACGCCTGGCTACCGTTCGCCTCGCCTCGACTCGCCCTACCTCACCGAGGCATTGAAAGGCTTTCTCGTTCGACTAACACTTTGTTGTCGCTGAGGCAATGCCTAAAATATTTATTTTTAGATGAAAAACCATGTGTTATTTGTATTGAAAGTATTTGGAAAGAAGATTTGGTTCCACTTGTTTGTTTGATTGTCATTACTGCAATAATCAAGTAATAAATTGAAGATTAATTTTAATTGCTTCATTTCAGTACACATAAATCGTCAGTAAACCGCACACGTAGCAATTTATCATTCAGGATATTGTAAGATAATAACGGACAGTACAAATTGCGTACTATCCTGAAATGTCACCTGTGTGATGCACGTGTTTGAGTGTGTGTGTGTGCTTCGAAAATGTTGAGTCAACTCACAACCCATAAAAACATCGGCAGAGGGTATAAAAGGAAGGAGGGAAGAAATAATACCTGTAGGCTTTTATTTATATATTTTAAAATGTTTTTTACATACTTACATAATTTAGAAAAAAATAAAATATATTTTTGTCTCACTACCGAAAACGCGCTTACCTAGCTAGTGTCAATAATAAAGTCAGGCATTTAACTCTGTAGGTACAGCCAAGCACATCTACTGCTATCAACTACACACAGGACATAGATTAGGCCGGCGGCGCCGACCGGGCTTATCTAACCACCCTGGTGATATATTCGCGCACATGATGCATGTAGATACAAGATACAGCACAGTTCGGCTGTTAGGCTACTGACTCATAAAATATAGTCATATTATTTGCATACGATTTGGGTTGCCGAGGAAGCTTTATTTCATGTATAAACAGTAGTGAATTGGGGATGTATCACGACTGCGTACCTTTTCGAATATCTTGGAAGAACAATAGTGCAGTGACACGTGTAAATTCTTATAATTCATTTAGATTGAGCAAAGAAAGTGATAAATGTAAATAAGCATTTAGTTATACAGTAAAATATAAAGGAGAAACTGTTTTTCACTTCGAGACAAACGCATGCAAATAACTAATCTAGAACAAAGGGAATCCTTGTGGGCCACTCAGGCACTCACCACAGACAAAGGAGAACGGTATTTTCTTTTTTTATGCAAAAGAATCTCATATTAATGTTAAGACAAAAGAAACGGATTGTTTAAATTCAATACAGAATTAATATGTTCAGTAGAGAAATTAGAGTATATAAAAGGACTTCTAGGAACAGATGGAGGCTAAAACATATCAGGTAGGTGAAACTAGATTGCTTTTGGCATTTGATGACAAACTGGGTACTGGGAAATGCTCTCGTTACCAATGCATAGAAAGGTCCAACTTACTCGATTCGAATATAGCTCACTCCCTTACAAGTCCTCCCTATAAGGGCCTGTCTCCCAGCAGTGGAACATTATAGGCTGATTGATCACACAAAGAAGACTGTCCTTAGTGTCCTTGCAGGTAAAGTTCACTAGCATTTATGTTCTCTTCAGAACATAGCAGAAAAAACTCAAAGTATCTAGCCACAACCGCTCAAATTCTTCATCACTTACAATCCTAAAAACAAAATCCACCAACTTCACATACAGAAATGTACCAACAAAAGTAACAGGGTTTCAGAAAAGTATAGACAAAACGCGTAAAACTTTCTAACTGCACCATCAGTAGCAGCATGCGGGGACATTGTTTTCGGTTCACTTCCCGGCTTGAACATTTGTAGGCTCGTACGACTACTGTTATGTCTGTTGAACTGGCAGACAGTGTGCCTATGTGTGTGTGTATATGAATGCAGTTTGTCGATGGTATAGGTACGTGTTCCGGAGTTTATAGATCGAATCAGCGTGAGAGTTGAAGAATGGTGTAAAGACATTAATCTTTTGACAACGAAGGACTTCTGATTTATGATACCAAAGAGAACATTCTCTTACATCTAGTCCCATTAAGTTTTCCATTTCAATACCCTGTAGGCAGGCACAGTTTCAGGTGGTCAAGTTGGACATAATAAAAGGACAGTGACCGGCGACGGGTTCCGGAGTATCCAGCCCACTGAACATAACGGTGATAACGTAGCGTTACTGTGGTCACGTCTGGAAACGACTTTATGCGAATATGTTGGAGTTGAGCAAACTTTCTTGATTTGATTTCAGAGAAGCGATAAGGATGATGCGGTTCCCACGTATGTATTTCTACTGTATGGTTGATCGGGCGTAGTTTACAGACACGAAACTTACATGCTCAAATACTCAATATACTACTACATATTTGTAATTTGTATCAACAAACATCAATAAAAATGTCTCCAATATTTATTATTGAAAGATTTGTCCAAAAAAAAAAGCGTACCAATAAAAAACTAATATCACCAAACGAAAAATCTAATAAAACGCTGAAATATTTCAACGGCGAAGCAAAGTAAATAAAACTTTACATGGTTCGCTACGCATTAGGAAAATTGCATGTACTTAGTTAAATCATAACATGGAATATTGGCATGCCTACAGCAAGATAGAAAATCGATTTTCTAATGCGTTTATTTTCAACAGAGATAGTTGAAGCGTAGTATAATTGACCAGACGACATTGAAAGGGTGGTTGGACTCGAGTATAGACTGCAAAGTCTACTGGACACTGGCGACGAGACGTGTTGACGGTAACGCGACAATAACATTTCAGTGGCGACGTCTGAACACGGCGTAATTCGATCAAGATTCAAGAGAGTGTGACAACGTGTGTTGAAACACTGAGAACCGTTTAAAGCTTTTGTATTCTTGTTTTTGGAGGCGAATCTTATCTGACGAACCGCAATACTAAAAGCGATTGAAAGTTTTCAAGATGAATCGGAAAATGTAGAAGTAACAGCTTTTACAACAAATATTTCTAGGACTGCGACGGCTTTTGGAGGCAGCATGTACTGAATTGTCCACAATGCAGAATACCCCATTATTTGGAAACGTGGCCTATGTAGTCGCGATGAGCACTGAGTAAACGACAAAGAAGAGATAACTAAGGCCTACGAAATACGTGGCTTCCAGCCACCATAGACGCGGACCTGTGGACGGTGAGTAATGGGCTAGCTCGCCCGTCTTTTGATGACAGGCCGTGTTGACGGCGCGTTCCACGCGCGCCTCAAAGAGATGTCAGCAAACAGGGAGGGCAAGGGCCGATGCCTGCCAGGGCTGCGGGACTGTTCGAAAGACATACCGCGGCCGTGGAACACTAAGGGCAAGGAAGGAACATGGATGGGTTTTAGCCAGTACACTCCCTTCCGCTCTGCCCAGAGCGGGAGAAGTAATTTGATGATTTATTTCCCAGCCGAAAAAAAAAAAGCCCGACGAAATATTTGACACTTTTCTAAACGCTTTTTAACTGCGATGCTGATTCGACATCCGACGTAACAGGAAATAATTTTGTAAATCTACCTATATCAAACATCAAAACAGAAAATGCTACAGTATCCAACATTTATGGCTGACATGATACAAAGCGTCAATATTAATTTGTGTCATCGTCACCCCGACAGAGGGTTCCCCTAGTTTTTATCCCGTTGAGGTTCTATCACGAATTTCAAAGGCCAAATTCAATCAACGACGTTTGAGCCGCAAAATTCTGGTACGGAGAGCTGCCTACTCAAAACTAGGGTTTCGGTCTGGTATGTACTGGTATTCTACCTTAGTACACGTAGACCTGCGTTGCTAGAATAGAGTAAGTATTGCTTGTTAAACATTTCACTAACGTTATCAAACGAAAACAAAAAAAAAACAACCTAAATATCCTAATAACCTTTTATATATTATAAAAGATCTTTTTACTTTCAATCCGAACCAACGCCGACTAAAAGTTCATTAAAACTTTAATTAACTTTTACCTGCACTTGACTTTAATTCAAAGACACCTCTAGATTTAAAACCAATTATTATTATTATTTTTTTATTCAAAATTTTTATTAAAACATCAGTTTTTCAAATCTTACGTCAAATCATCATCATTATCCTCTTGCTGCTTTTATCTAGTACTTCCAAACATTCTTCTCTTTCAGCTGTGATGGGCTATCATCTCAATATTCTCAATGTTCAAACCTTCCGGGCCAATCCAACTATCTCTGCCATATCTTCTTCCAGAATCCAACTATTTCTTCTTTGCTCTTTTCCTAGTCTTATCGTCATGCAGATTAGTTCTCAAAGTTTTCCACAGGATATGATCTCGCGTCACCTAGAACATCTTGTCAGCTGTCTCCACCATTAGATGAATTTAATCACATCGCATCGAAAGACACATCTAAAAGTTCTAAAATAAACTCAAGACGTCATTGCTCTTGACGTCAAATCAAAGGCACTTACGGACGTCTTTCATTCGTCACAAACTTTAGCCCAAAATTTCTAAATGCCGTAGCTTGCATCACCCCACGATCCAGGACATTTCGTCGGCGTCCCCACCAGTAGGTGACTTTAATTACAGTGTAGCGAACGATAAATCGCTCCGGGGAAGCGGCGCGCCAAACAGACTATGTGCTGTTTCATTATAATATTGAGTTTGGGGTATTTGTGGGGTGGGAACGTGGAACATAAAATAGTAGACATGCGGCACATATTATCTTTTTTAATATGGTTGAAATATTTCGGTTTCAGATTATTATGGACACCAAAGCCTTCCAAACCACCTGTTTTCTTATTAAACCCACTTCAATTGTCAATGTCAGTGTGTTACAAAACTGTGCATAATTTTGAAGATAGCTCTTAATTGTCCCAATTTTTAAACACAAACCCTGGCACCAATATGTCATAGGTGCACTAATTTACAATTGAAATTCATTAATTAATTTAAAGGTTAAGCAAACTATTTGATGAATATCAATTCGTGTTGCAATCCGGAATCAATGAGCATTTAATTGAAATAGCGATAATGGATAAATATTGTATAATTTTATTATTGAATAAAATGAACAAAGGTAGGAAATTATAAATTCAATTGTCAATTGCATTTGGCAGACTACTTTGGAGTCCGGACTAATTGTCGGACGTAGGGTTGCCAGATTTCATTAAAAAAATCCCGTATACACGGTTATTTAATCCGCGGCATGTTGGTTCAGCGACTGATAGCTTTGTGTTGAAATGCAAATATTTTTTAAATGCTAATTCTAGCTGTACCACCCATTGTGGTAAGCCAAGATAAAGGATTTATAGAAAAAAAACGTCGAACTACAATCAAATAATTTCACTATAATAATTCCGAACTCCGGGGATTTTGTAGTGATATTTTTTTTTTTATATTTGAAGTATCAGTTCGATATCCCAGGAAGCTTATATATTCACGTGGCACAGTGGAACGAATGTATGGGAGCGGTTGGACGTAGACATGTCCGAAAAATAAGAGTAAAATTATGACAAACTAATGATGCCATCTTATTCGATTACTTAATGCCTTCATAAATTGTGGTGATGAATTTCTTCATAACTCCCATATTTCGGGAGTAATTTGAGAAAATGTGAAATTTTACTATGAAAATGAGTGTATCGAGCTCTCTCCCTCCTGATTCCGGGCTTGTTTCAAGTACCGGTCTCTAATATCGTAATGCTATTACTAAGAGCTATATTTAATACTAAGACACATAGTGCGCCAAATGTGCACTTTCTGGGATAAAAGGAAATTAAAATTAAAAAAAAAAAACGTTTTTTCCCCATTTGTATTTACTTTAAACCGCAGATAGACTTATTAAGAGGTCTATAAATATATTATATATATACAGAAATATATATTAACAAAAATATTCACAAGAACTGATGAGAGTATGACTTTTAAGTAAGTTGATAATAAATTACCTAGTTTCATTAAAAGTACAATAAATAATTAAGATGTAAGCTCTAATTTACTAAGTTACACATTTTAAAACAATAACATCATTTAATTATCTTCGTCATCATCATCATCATCAATTAATTCAAATTCAGAATCGATGTCCGCTAAATCATTTATGTTAACAAATTCGATATCACTTTTCTCAGAATCCGTAAGCTCATAAAATTCCTTAAAAGAAGATTTTTTTACAAACTTATTTCCTTTTGGACGGATACTTGTAACAAGTGGATCAGAAGACAGTAAAAGATTGTGCATAATATCTTCATTGCATGAGATACTGCTATGCTTTCGAGAATGCCCCTCTCTATATTTTCTAAAATCTTTATTTCTAGCCTCAGATGCCTCTTCGGATAGAAAACCAATGGGCACAATTGACATGTTCTGAACTATGTCTGGCCTATGCATTAAAATTTTATGAAGTGAAGAAGGCATATAATACCATGGGTATAACTCCACGTAAAGCTTAGCAGTATCAAAGCAGAACTCTCGGAATTTAGTTACGTTGATCTTCTCTCCTGATGAAATACACTGCAAGATCACACAGATTTTTCTTAAAAGCATAGCATCTATTCCGGTCAGTTCAGCAGATTTAGTGTAGTTTTCAAAAAATCTCCTTGCCGAGTTGCCATTGTTGGTGGATCCACTGCCTTGTTTCACAACATCGAGAAGTAAGCCCGTTTCTCTTCTTACAGCCTCTTGAACTCTTTTCTTCCTGTCATCAACTTGCCTTTTTGCTATATCACCCCTTACTTGCCATGATTTTATGTCTAATTTGTAGGAAATGTGTAATAAGCATTCCATTGAGCGAATCCAAGCGTGAAGGGTGCTTAAGCTATATTTATACATGTCCTCGTTTGCGTGTTTATCTTTGATTAACTCTAAATTATTCATTTCTTTAGGACAAGCCTTGCATATGTCACACACTGAAGCTGCTGTATCGGATATAATGGAATGAATTTTACCATCAATCATTGTCAACAGCAGTTGGTGTTTGACACTAATTCCATCAGTGATGGTGGATGGAGTTAAGGCTTCAATCTCTGCTTCGATTTCAGCCATCTCTCTCTGCACATTTTCTTTGGTTTCCTTTATAAACTTAAACAATATTGGCCGGCAAAATGAAGTGGAAGATGGTCGCTCGTTTTCCCAAATTGTTACACCTTTTGAGACGAGCCGCAGTGGTACAAGACTAATCATAAAATTACTAGCAAGATCGATTTGCTCATCTTCACTCGTCCTTTGATGATAAATGCTTTGGCTAGATGATCCGTCAAAACCCCATTTGCTGGTCAATACGAGCTGTTGATTGGGATCAACAGGGGTTTCTAACGACCTAATAAGTCTTCTTGAGGTTAAATCCATCAAGGCTTGTAATTTGATTTTTGCAGAGCTCTCTGTAACTGTGAGATCTTCTTTGGCCGGATAGCACTTAATTTTTTCTTTAACCAACATGTAGTAACTCGGGTATTGAAGAGCTCCTTCTTGAGTGTTGAAATCCCGAAGAGTGTTATAGCGCCATTTCGATAAGTTCATCGATACATAAAGAGCCAATGCCTTCAAAGGGGATATTTCCCGTACCTGAATTGATTTACCTTCAATGAAGGCTTTGATTTTTGAGGCCTCTTCTGGATTCTCCGTCAAGTATTTCATAACATAAGCTGTATCGCTTTGTCCTGCCTTTTGAAGCGCCCTTTCGGCCGAAAACATAATTTCAGCGCTGCTACTGCTGCATGAAAGACTATCTTCAGTGCGTCTTCTTTTTTGCCGGTTACTAAGGTCCTCAAAAGATTTACGAGGACTAGGATGTGTACAAGTTGAAGCATCAGATTTAGCAGGAGAAATTATGGGCTCGATGACGTCACTTATATTTTCTGTAGAAGGTTCCATATTTTCATTCTGTAATTCCGGCCATTGAATTGCAGCCTGTAGCCAAATCTCATGTTTCTTCCGAAACTTATCTGTGCTTCTTCCAGACTGTGTCCATTTTGCATAAATGCGGTAGCAAAATCGACGACACCAGTATTTTAAACTTGTTTCAGCACTTTCACATAACTGAACACAACTGTTATCTTTTAAAACACTGAACAAATAGTTAAAGTCGCGTAAATCTTTATGTGCGCGTGCGCATAAAGCAACGTGAATATCAAGATTTGTATTAAAATTTGGAAAATACATTGCGAGATTAGCTTGGATACAACGAGGTGTAAATCAACACTGATTTTAAAGTTACTAATAGTGACCTATTTATATAAAATCCAGGTATCCCAGGTATCCTTTGTTAAATATTGCAAGGTAATTAGTTATTGTGATAATTAGTAAATGATGCATGCTAAATTAGTGTATTAAGAGCCATTTAGTAATTAAATAATAGCAATGTTCTTATCAGTAATCATTAGTGCATCAGTTTTATATGTAAACCTTAAGTCCCTAATTATATATCCTAATTAGCTTATATCTTCTCTAATTGGCTGCTCAGAAATGTTATTGTAATAAGGTAAACCTTTAGAAAAACGGTTTTAATCAACAAAATAAACAAAAAATAAAAAAATTGTGTTATAAAATAAACATCACTCTTTATCCCAGAAAGTGCACATTTGGCGCACTATGTGTCTTAGTATTAAATATAGCTCTTAGTATTAGCATTATGATATTAGAGACCGCTACTTGAAACAAGCCCGGAATCAGGAGGGAGAGAGCTCGATACACTCATTTTCATAGTAAAATTTCACATTTTCTCAAATTACTCCCGAAATATGGGAGTTATGAAGAAATTCATCACCACAAGTTATGAAGGCATTAAGTAATCGAATAAGATGGCATCATTAGTTTGGCATAATTTTACTCTTTTTTTTCGGACATGTCTACGTCCAACCGCTCCCATACATTCGTTCCACTGTGCGTGGTGGCGTCCGGCCACCGTAGACGCGGACCTGTGAACGGTGAGTATGGGCTAGCTCACCGTCCGTCCATAGACGATTCGTGTTCCACGCGCGTCTCAAAGAGATGACAGAAAACAGGGAGGGGCCCGCAAGGGCCGATGCCTGTCAGGGCTGCGGGACTGTTCGAAAGAGATACCGCGGCCCTGGAATACAAAGGGCAAGGAAGGAACATGGATGGGTTTTAGTCACTACAAGTCTGACACTCCCTTTCGCTCTGCCCAGAGCGCAAGAAGTCACTTGATGATTTCCCATCCGAAAAAAAAAAATAAGCTTATATATGAAGCTTATAGATGGAAGATGTTTCAGTCGTCATTAGCTTGCAAATCTAATCACACTGTTATCCAATGGACAACTGCATTCTATTTGTAAGTGGTCAACCCTAATTGGTCCGACCGGATTTATGCTTTTGTAGTGTGCTAGTTTGCACAGAGCATAATATTATCGATCCCTTAATCCCTGATACCTGTATCGGTGGGAGGATCATCGATTTAGGTCGAGCTCGAGTTAGGAATTGTATTGATATTCTCGAACGAACGTCATAATAATATCTACTCGTGTTGCAATCCGAAATCAATGAGCATTTAATTGAATTAGCGTTAATGGATAAACGTGGTCTGATTGTACTCAGAACAATGAATGAAATACACTTAGCAAAATTCAAAAGCGATTTTTTCCTGAAATAACGGTTTCTACTTTGAGATAAAACTTATTGCGTAACAATATTGCTTCCAAAATACTATGTTCAAATGTAAAACGTTAATCAGTAGGAGAAAATTGCTTCATACATTTCATTGCCCGTGAAGTCGTACAGCTTGAAAGGCTACATTTAAAAATAAACTACGAAGCAGAAAAATCAAAGTCCATAATAGTCCAATCCAATTCAATTCACTCGATTATCTTGAGCAAGTTGCTAAAGAGAAGTGGAATCACTTCACTACAACTTGTCTTGACCAGCGCTGACCTTGTGGAACAACTAACTTAAATTAAAAATGTCGGACGCCCACTTCGTTTCTTTGCTCTCAAGTACCGTATACCTATTAAAGCTGGATGTAGCATTGTGGGTATAGTGTATGGATGAGGTAATGAGAATGGAGTGCTAATTAAGTATGCAGTAACGTATGTTGAAGGAAACGTGACATTGACGTTAATATTTCTGAAATTACTTTGTGATATATGTATCTTAAAAACACTATGTCAGTGGTATTTCACACGCTAAAAGATCTTTGTGCAGCTATAGAAACGTCTACCATACGATAAAACGCTTGCATATCAAGCTACTACAATCTGTCAAATTTCGTTACAAGATTTTCAACTTAATCGCTAAAGCATTAGGTACTAGGTTGATCGGGAAAATCTGACAGTTTCGGATAGCTTGATGTGCTGGCGTCTGTACATACACAAGAAGTAGCGTCTCGTTATATGCAAGAGAACGAAATCCGGATAAACGGTAGTCAGGTAGTATACAAATCGAAATGGATCCAAATAGTTGCTTAACTCAATGTGAGAATGAAACTTGTAAAACCAAAACATACCCGCGTGAAACTAGTGTCGAAGAAAAAAACTGATATTAGTAGAAAATCAAGTGATTAAAACAGTTTGGTCAGGACAGACTAAGCTCGCACTGAGACCTTCATAGTTCCATGACACGTTCACTCCATTTCTTCTTACTCCGTGACTATACAACACAAAAGGCGAAATAACGGGACAAATTGACACATAGATCAAACTAAAGTTAGACAACTTTCGCTATGTAAGAAGAAACTTGAAAAGGGGGTGTAGGTATGTAGTCACAGTACCTACCTACATGCATGCATAGATGCCCAAAATACCAATACGGCAAGCATAAGAACATATTTTTGGGCAAATATGACTTTCGATCATTTCGTTTGACGGACTTCCTTAATTAGAAAATGAGAAAAGCAACAGTAAATATATTGTCACTTTCAAATCTATTTTATTGAATTACCTTTTTAACCCTTTACGAGTTTGAAAATTATACTCATGGTTATGGAGGCTTTAGGAACCGGAATGGAGACATGGTTCATATGATTTATTGCATTTATTCAATAGTTCGTATCGAAAGTTTCTTTTTATGTTTCTGATATTTTTTTTGATACAAAGACATCGAATGTAACCAAAAATGTTATCGACATCAAATTGAAATTCCAGAACAAAACCAATTGTTTTTTTTTTTAAACAAAAAATGAAAAAGCTAAACCTAGGAGATGTAAAGGCATTACAGTCACAAAAATATTTTTTAGATATAAATGTTATATTGCATGAAATCTCTGTTAGATTGCATTTTGGGTCCAATGTCACGTACAATATTGAAGGTTTTTGTGGAGATAGAGATCACACAGACCCAGGTGCTGTTGACCTTACGACTCTAAAGGAATCTTTAATAACAATTTCGAGGTCTGGGGTATGTTTAAGGAATGTTATGAGTAGGCAGACACCTTTAAAAATAAGTCAAATTCGTGTAATAGTATTCAAGCAAAGGCAAAGCCTCGAGATTAAGCAGACTTTCGTAAGAAAGTAGAGGATCTTTTTAGGTTACACAAAGATTGTTTTTCACACAAAAATTTTATGTTACCTACAACATATAAACAACAAAATTCTCTGAATTCAAAATTTTATAAACAATAAAATAACCTAAATCAAAATCAATCAAAAAAGAGTAATTTGTCCAAAAACTGTTTTCTAGATTATACCAAAAACTATATCTATCACAACAAAAACATAGATCAACGGTCTAGAATTTTCCTAATTAAATACAACACGGCTGCTTGACCCATTACTTAAAATAATTAATTTACGAGTGGTCACAGAGGGGACCGCTAACGAATTCATTGAAGTGGACAAATTCCACGTCGAGGATCGGGAAGCAATCTAAATACTTAACACAGTGCTGGCGCAAACTAAATAAATTAAGACAGAAGGCCGAGTCTACACGAAGGGCGAAAATGCACGCACAGTACGCGTACAGCGAGCGCAAGCGTACTTGGTTAGCATTTGTTTGACATAGTTTTGAGACAGCCGGAGTTACTGTGCGTTCGCACTGACCCACATAAAACGTGCTGAAATCTCTAAGTTTTCTCCCTCCTCGTAGAAAACTTTCCCCTTTCAGACAACATGTTTTTATGTGAGCATTTCGACCTTCGGCAGTCAGCACAAGCAGTTACACGTCTATGAGCGTGCATTTTCAGTCGTTGCATGGGGCTCCATGCCTTCTGTAACTATCTACTCCGTCCTTCTGAGGCCCTGAGGAGATAGATGATCACACCATGTGTATGTGGAAGCACATTTGTTGTCCCAGGATTTCCTTGATTACAGTTAGTGTTGTCTGAATTAATTACCGTTTTTGTGGGTAGACTTAATGTTTGATGTGAATAGGAGTTTGTTTGATAGCAAGAGCAGAAGTTTTAACAAGAGATTTAGGGGATTACTGTTTGCAGTTAAATGTTTGTTTTAATTAACTCCGACCTTTGATGTAGTCAGTAAAGATCATCGTTTAATCTACTGAACATTGACATATTTTGTAGTTATTCAATGTATAGAAGTGCTGAAAGTTGACCTAGAGAAATCATTCCTATTGAACTAGATTTAGAATATAAACGATGGTCTGGCAAACTGCCACTAAACTACTAACTAGTGCTCCGTTATCAATATTTAACTCCTCTGTGTTTATGCCAAATCATTTCATGTACAGTTTTGGCAACAATAGTAGCTAACAGATACTAAACACTTTATTAATCATTACCCACTAGTTACAGATAGTTATTCTAAAAAGGTTTCCATAAGGTCCTGGGTTCAATTCCCAGGTGGGCCCCGTATTGGGTTTTTCCATAAGAATTTTTTCAGAAGCAGCCCGTAGTCCAGTTGTGTGCCCGCTTGATTGGATAACCGGCGAAATGTCAGTGTGCCGTGTACAATGTATTAGGTATACCTCGTGTGTATGTTTCCAAGGATGTGGAATTACTTGGAGATTAATAGCGATGCTATTTTCGTCTCACGCCGAGAATATTAAATTCTCGATACGACTCTACAGTAAAACATTACATTCACAAAATCATTCGCACATCCGAATCCCCCTTAAAATAAACGTTGGCGTTAAACGTTTATTTAAACATCTTTAAACGAGGTTTATCACTGAATTTAATTTTGAAATGTAAGAGTTCAAAGATGGTACAGGATGAGATTCGAGATTTTTCATTAGTAAACGAGGGAGCTTTGCTCTCACTAGACGTCTGTGTTTACCACCCAGGATCCAATCTAGCTATTTGCTTGTTCCAGACTGTCGCTGCATTACGAACTACAAATAAACATCTAACTACTTGTGCCGTCTAGTCTTGCAGACGTACGCTCGGAATACTGATTGGCTTTTTACCGGCCATGTGAAAGTTACTAAGTCTTTCCTTTTCCAATAGATCTTCATTGTAACTTTTCTGCAACTTCAGAAGTATATATAAAGCAAAAACTTCGACCGAAAATAAATGAGGAAATTATGTAACCTACTTTTACTGGAAGCAAATCGCCGCGACAAAACCTCTGGGTAAAATACTTTTTGGTGTCGAACTCTTTATTGGTGCGACCGGCCACAGCGAGTTATGTGACGTTGTAATGTTAGGGGTTGCCGGTACGAATAATGTTACATAATAAAAGAGTAGCTATGACGTGTTTTGTGAGTTGCTGACGCCATGAGGTAACTAACTGATACGCGGAAAATGTGATTTGTTTTGAAATGATTCGCTTGAAGCGTGAAGTTTGTACTTTGTTTACGTAGGTGTTGATTACATAGCTTGTAGTACAGGTACTATGCGGAATCTAAGTTAGTTAAAACAGTTAAGTTCACAATTAATTTGTTGCTCTAAAAGGTATCTATGATAATTTTTCAAAAATAACTATCTAGAGAATCATCATCATCATTTCAGCCGAAGGACGTCCACTGCTGGACATAGACCTCCCCCAAGTGCCACATTGGTCCCGTGATCCCATCAATAGAATGCTTGAGGTTGACGGCTTGAAGCATCATTATACATAAAGTTAATTTCACAGTTAACATCTCGCGTGCAACTGCAATAAACAACAATTCACGCGCACAAACAAGTAATCACATCATTCCCTCTGCTAAGAATACCTCTACCATGAGTTTACACAGCCAAAACTCGCTAGCGTCTCCGTAAATTATTTGTATGAAATATTGTACAGCGCCCCTAGCGGTCACAGAAAGAATTAAAATTCGTACCATTAGCACTATAGATTACGATAGGTTAAAAACCTAACGTATTCTATTCGATAGTCACTAACGTTTTTCTGCTGTCACCATATACAACGGTACCATGAGTCACTAATTTCACTGAAGCTATCGAATAATACGCTTACGATAGTGGTTACGTAGCTCACTAGCATTTTGACGAGTGAAACATATGTTTACATTAAAATTATAATACGTTTTTGAGTCTATTACAGTGAAAATAATGTCTGCAAGAGTTTATTTAGCGTAGAATATGTGAAATTGAAGACCAACGACGTGAATAACGTGAATTTCAAGCCAAAATGAGAATTCATGTTGGATACCAATTGAAAAATATAAGTGAAAGAAAGCTTTACAGACTCTCTAAAGAATCATATAAATTTAGTCAAATCAAATTCATAACTATATTTTTTTCTTTACTTATTTGTTGCATTCCTCACGTCTTTATTTTGGACACTTGAACTTAGCTGATAAGCTGACCTAATACACTTTCAAAGTTTCAAGTGGACTTGGCCTGAGTTGAGGGGCAACTATTTGGGAATTTTGTAACTCTACGTTTTAAATAATTTAATAGAAAGTAAATTAATGTAAGTCATCTTAATGCGTCAAAGAATAACAAAAATCCATCCTCACAAACTTTCAAATTAATTTAATAAAAACGTAAATTATTAATTAATTTATTTTATATATCAATACATACAGTAAATTGAATAGAAAGTTGAAACATACCTTTCCATGAAATCCACCAACAATTAAAACTGTGAGACATTGGTCCTCATTGTATAAAATAATCTGTTTGAATACTTTGAATCTAATTGTAAAGTAAACTTTTAAACCACAACGTAGCTCTGTGACACAACGTCAACAAACAAAATTATAAATTCAAACTAGACGACGACAGTGACATGTTATAAGGAATAAAAATTCAAAAACCACTAAATACCTTAAGTAGTCCACTAACCGTCAACTTTTCTAATTCGTCGGTTTATTTGTGATATTGACTGTCTTAACATTTTTAGCATAGCGATAACAGTACATAATGAGCATAAGAGCCGTTCTCTATTCTTATTAATAGGAAAGAAAGAAGCAAAACATAAGTAGTGAAGCATAGACGAAAGTATTCTAATGAGTAGAGTGAAGTTAGCTAGACGACACGATCTATCGAGCTTACCTTATCGCCTGCGTAAGACTCCGTAAATCTCATGGTGCAAGCATTATCGAAATCTATTTGATCCACGTTAGCACGCTAGCGAGTTCAACGCTAGCGAGTAAGTTTTCGATGACATCTCATGGTAGAGGTACTGTATGGAAATCTATTTCGAACATAAACCGTATCGAATACGTCGAGCAAGTTACTACATCGAGAACTTTCACGAGTCAACAACGCAGTAACCATAGAAACAATAAGAGAAAGGTAAGCCACAAATCATGCGCCCGCGTCTGTGGGTAGACACGACGTAAATGGAGACAGACTAGAAACTGATGTTTGAATTTGGTCTTTGTTTTATCAATGAAGATTTACGGGTAATTTTTATTGAGTGTGTTCTAGAAGAGAATATTGTTAACGTTCGTAAATACTCAAATCATGAGAAGTACTTCTTCTTCTCATTTGCATGATGATAAACTCAAATAATACTCGACAGGGATATAGCCACCTGCACAGGTCTTTCGTTGGCTTTGTTTAAATAAACTGATATAAAACACGTCCGTGTCTTAGTTACTGTACCACTTCTTCATATTATTCCTTTTTATAATAAAATCAGAAAAATATTTATGTTCCCATTTGCTAATGTCCTCAATTTATTGTTTGTTAGTATTGTTACGTCAATCGGCAAAACCTAATTTTATTGTAATCCCCCAACCCAAATAACATAATTAAATTTAAATAGCAGTTACTTCCAAAACAACAATCTATATCAAAATCCATGCAGTAATTTCTGAGATTACCGCCAACAAACAGTATGATATTGACATTGAGTGACGTTACGCAAATAGGACAAACAGTGAATAGACGACTACAATCATATTGATTATAATCAAATCATTATCTTCTGAGCAAAGATTTCCTTCACTTGACTTATGGCTTGAGGAAAGATGACTGGAGTATCTGTTCCTAATCAATATTTAATGTGACGGTGACGTCAGTATGACGCAGAACGATGTGCCTTCTGTAGTCTGGTGTCTTCCCATCATTAGGGCTAATATTTATATGGTCTCTCAGCTGGTATTTGTTGTGTCTGTTGCTCGTTTTATGTACACTACCGCGACACCTAAATATACCGTCAAACGGGGTGAATAGGACTGCAGGGGTCAGGGGTGAATAGAGACAAAATTTTGAATGGGATTAGTTTAGCTCTCATCAATATATTCGAGATAAGGAGACCAGGGGACCCGTAGCACAGGGTTTACTTAGTATGGGCTGCTGTTTCCCATCCTCAAACCTTTGGAATCTTATACTGTGTACATTTTAATATTTGTGGGAGAAAATAAATAAATTTATTATTTATTTAAAAATAAATTTATTATTATTTATTTACTTAGTTACACTTAATTATTTAGAGACCTTGTTGGTTACATATCATATCAATTCAACGTAAAAATCCCTTTCAAAGTTTTGTCTCTATTCACTCCTGCAGTCCTATTCACCCCGTTTTACCCGGTAATCGATACATGTATACTAACAATATAAAGAGATAAAGTTTATAAGTTCAGATGTTGGGGATAATTTATGAATTCAAAAAATTATATCGCTGATGTACACTGCCAGGGCTGCGGGACTGTTCGAAAGAGATACCGCGGCCCTGGAACACAAAGGGCACGGAAGGAACATGGATGGGTTTTAATCAGTACAAGTCTGACACTCTCTGCCGCTCTGCCCAGAGCGGGAGAAGTAAGAATAAGAATAGAATAAGAATAATTTATTGTATAAGGAATTACATTAGAAGTCATACATAAAGATGCCACATAGAATGTGTTTGTCACGCGCGGGCGAAGTCGCGGAGTATTCCCATTTGAACACCATTTGGTGCTCTAAGCATTGGTGCTCTTGAAATCGGTGCTCAAATGGGAATACTCCGAAGTCGCGGGTAAAAGTTAGTGTCTAATAAAAGCGCACTGTTTAATTTTGAATTCTCGGCGCTCAACAGGATTCTATAGGCGTTATTAGCAAGTTTTTTATGATACCTATGACAAAATAGGTTGCCAAAAAGAGCCTATTGGGTCTAAAATAAGGTGAAGAAAAGAACGCTTTTCAAAGACAACTTACCAAATCTAGCTCCTTTCTTCTTCTTCTTAGCATACCGATGGCAAAAAGTCTAAATAGTATGTTTAGCCCAAAACTCCTTTAAAAGGATCATACTGCCTACTCTGTACAGAGACGCCTGGAAAAATATTAATAGTTACGTAAAATGAAATTGAACGTAAAAAAATACCAGCATATTTTTGTTTATTATACAGGTCACAATTACATGAAATAGCGAACAACACGCGACAATAATGACTCTTTTATCCAATTAACGTACAAACGAAATTCAATAATCTGTTCATAACATTATATGTACATACCATTTCCTGCCAATGTCAATCTAAACTCTATTTTCATAGCGTTAACTTTGTAGTTAAAACAAAACACGGTAATGAGAACGAAAGTTTTGATGCGTGGAACGTTTTTGCAGTGTTCAATTAGCAATTTGATACGTCGATTCGTTTCCGATATTTAATTAAGCAGATGCTGCATCTAATTATAGATGCTAGTCAGCGTATTGCTACTGTAAGCGCAAACGTATTTAATTATATGCATTGACGAATTTGGTACTATGTTTTTACTTCACTGATGTATACATTATCTTTACTGTAAAATGGGGAATAATAACGCAAGGATCTGGGAAACGATAAATCCCTCCAGTTTTCTCAGTACTATCCCCTCTGTACCTGCCAACTGTTAATATTAAAATCTGTAATCCGGAAGCAGACTAGACGGTTCATTATTGAAAATAACGTTATGCAACCAGAGAAAAAGTAGACTGCAGACAAATAATAAATGCACAAAGCAAGAAACTTTTATTGAAAAGCCTAAAAACATATTGTGTGCCCAATTTAACTGTTAATGCACTACAAATGCTCAGATTCGCAAAAATATTGAATTTTGGCTACGGCCATACTTCCCTATTCAAAACCAGATTTAGTTTATGTAGTAGCTCTTTTGTCTATATAAATCCGATTTATTTAGCGATGCAAATATTACCACGGAGACTGAAAACTAATGATCTATATTCAGATGTATTTGAATAATTTAAACGTCAATGTGAGCTAGTAATAAACCTAAATGATGATGAAGCCATTATCATAAATGCCAACGTCATGTTAACACAAACCTTCAAAATGTCATTAACACAGTTAATTGGATCTAGCAACTAGCTTAAAATAACTACGTGCTACCAAAAATATCCATCGGTTATTTTGTGCTCATCTCCATTTGACAAGTCCGTGAAGCCAATTAGCCCCGACCTCACGTGTAAAGTATTCTGTATATTTTTGTGCTCGACACCACATAAAAAGGAACAGAAGGTGAAATGAATGCTCAAATGGTGCTTAGGGATACAGGTAGTCAGAGGCCCGAAAGTCTTACAGCCAGTCTTACCAAGAGGTACCGTATGGAGGTCAGATCGGCAGTCGTTCCGTGTAAAATACTGGTGTTCAGCTGCGTCCGTTTTGTGTGGAAGTCTTAGGGTCGGCTTCGAGTCCATAGATGAGAAAAGGGTAGGTAGATGATGATGGTGTCTAGGTGTTCAATTTCTACTCTAAATTAAGAGATATGAAATTGATGCTGCTTGTTCATGCTATGACGCCCTAAGCGTTCAAATGATAATGATGATCTTGAAATGATGAGGAACTTTGGTAATTTGAGTATTTATATTAAAATATTTCCATACATTTAAAAAAAGAACTAAAGCCAACCAAATTTTCAGAGATGATTCAGAATCCGTCAGGCAAGAAATTTTTCATCAGCAATTTAACAAAAATAACTGTTTTTTCCTACAAAAGCGCAATACATACACGGTCAAAATGTATAGAACAGCTGATTTTTTTTTAAATTACCAATTAAAAATTTCTTCTGGATCTTGAATCATCTGTGAAAATTTGGCTCGTCTTTGAAAACTAACCCGGTATATGGGAGCAGTGGTATAAGTGATACTTTTGTACGAAATTCTTTATTTTGAGACCCCCCCGCTGTCTTGTCGTCACCATTCATTTCTCGTATCACGTAGTATCTCGGGAGCGTGACGACTGACGTTGACTGCCTATACTCATTCTTGTACGTCATGTCAAAGGGCAAACAGATTTAAATTGTCTTTAAATTAATTTGTAATTACGTTTTGAGGTTGATGACCGGTCATCTAGGTTGATTGATGTTTGGTTGGTAATTTAATCAATTTAATGATTCAACGGTTCCATTTCATGAGGATTTCCTGAATCCTTATGCATTACGCCTTATTAACATGACTGCGCAAGTCTAGTCTTTCTATCTGTCCGGTAAGTTTTTACGTGAAACTACTGAATCGATTTCGAAAATAATATTTAGAAAGATAGCATGTTATTTTGTGAAAGACATACCTATTAACATACTTTTCCAACCAATTCTGTTTTAAATTACAAAGACGAAGAGCTGCGGGGCAGTAGTTAGTAAAATTCTTTCTACGAATGAAGCTTTAAAAAAAGTTATTTTTGTGTTGTAAGAAGTACGTTATCGCTTTTACCAAGAATAATACCGTACAATTTTTATTTCGGTAAATATTCCATTCTTTTCCTCTCTTTTCCTCTGCCAAAGTGCACTTGAACCTGCTGAAGTGGTCCCATCCTCATTTGATCAGTCTGTCGCAAGCCATTTTACTGCTCATCTCTAATTTGTGCGTGGAGAACGTTTGCGACCTAAACCAATCTTCTTTGATCGGGACTTTGATATAAACACCTTAGCACGTTATAAATTCAGATAGACAAAGTTCCTTAAGCGTTCAACAGACCTAGAATAAACTATATTAAAACAGACTATCGCACTTTGAAAAAAAAAAACAGCTTCGGAAAAAAAGTCAGTGTTTTACCAATTATTATAGCCAAAATTGTTTTGTAAACGTCTGACGTCTGTGCACATTCTAAATCAAAGTGTATTGTGGTAAATTCATCTGTCGGAAGTCAAATAATAATACGATAAAGATATCAATCACATATGGGTATCTACTTAATATGTATAAACTGTCAACTAGGAAACGGGGGAAATCAATGGATCGATTGTTTATAGCTTCGCATTGTCAAGTTTAACTATCACAACCTTGGTACAAAATATTATCATAAATTATTTCACTTCGCTCCTGTTATTCAGGGAAGCAAATTAATTCAACAGACACTGAATAATTTATCGATATGTCTAAAGCAATAAACAAGAAGAATAGAATTGCTTTTGTATTAATAATAAAATAGCAATATGACCCTGAACTCGAGTAGGTTAGGTCATGCAAATGAAATCCGGTGCAGATTGGCTCCTATTGGTTTAAATTGGCTTCGCTGACATATGGGACCTTGCAGCACCAATGAACCGCGGTTACTAAGTGGTTTCAAAGAACATTAGTACCACAAATCGATTTTCCCAAAGGTTTCCATAGATTTCCTAGTAGATAGTTACTTTCTGTAATCGTTCATGCATGAAAACGTTGAAGCGGATAACATTGTTAGTACCGAAAGGCATATCCATTGTTCCGTGCTCTCTACGTGATTTCTACCGTGAATTTATATGTATTTCGTGCTTTAAATCGTAGAAATCATTACTTCATATTTTTTAAAGTCAGTTAAGACTGCAATCCGACCAAAACATGCATCATTATGATGGTAGTTATCAGATCAAGGAAAACTAGTGCCAAATTCAAGTCCTTTAAAAAAACCGCCATTACACTAGAGGTTCCTTTGCAAAGGATATCGTACAACTCATAACTCAGTCGGTAGTCTATTTCACACCTTCCACATTTTTCGGCCAACACGTTCATATATCGTCGCACAGGGCATCACAAGAATGTCTCGCACAGACGGACGGACGTGACGGAATTATACGAATTCATAATGGGCACAGGTCCCTTTTCTTGCCGTAGTTTTTTTCCAGTTACACGGAATGTTTTCGCTCTAGTTACACTCTATGTAGATACATAATGACGACCGGTTGTTGAGGGGTCACGGAGAGAAGTTACGAGTGTGATTACTAGATCCTCCAACGTCGTTTTGACTTCTCAGAAATGCTATGACAGTTCAGAGTTCTTACAATTTAATGTAAAGATAACTAAATGTAGATGTAGAGGAGTACCTCGTATTTCTCTTAGAAATACAGACGAGATATTAAACTACTATTCATAATATTCTCGCCAGGTTAGCGTGGTTATGCATGCAAATGCTTATAATCTTATTACAAAGATATACCTACAATTGCTAGATCTGCCGTGAAAGATGTTCGTTGCGAGGCACTGACTCAATGTTTGCTTAGCAATTTGTAAGTCATTAACTGTATGCAAATAAATAAACAAAGTTAATGGGGGTGTTTCATGACAAGACGTGACATTCTGTCACATATTTTGTCGTAAGTATCACTCATACGAAGTTACGATTAAATTCGTGACACATGTCGTGATATAGCGGTGATTAATTGAATTAAGTAATTAATTCGAATAGAAACCAATGACCTTATTGATTTCATTTACAATTTTGCTTTGATGAAGTAAATTAGACAACATTTCTTTTTAAAACTAAACCGATGTACTGACCACCTGCCGCTAGAAATTTCAATTAATACAATTTGTTAATACCATTTTCCAGTCAAGCCATCAAAGAAAA
Organism: Lycophotia porphyrea; assembly: GCA_950005105.1. NCBI lineage: Eukaryota > Metazoa > Arthropoda > Insecta > Lepidoptera > Noctuidae > Lycophotia > Lycophotia porphyrea. The sequence goes on along the minus strand of OX465391.1, from coordinate 12,876,461 downwards.
TAAATTAGATCGATATATCAAATAAGTTTCCAGTCAAAGCCCACAAAGACACGTCCAACGGTACAACTAAAAGATTAATAATGTACAAAAGTAAAAACTTGTTTACAGCAAATACAATATTGGTCGTAGAAGCCTCGAGCCGCAATCTCGGCGGTAATTAAAAACTCGCCCCAAAGGAACAAACTATGAGAAAGTGGCACACAACAAGCAACAGAAAGGCTATAAGAGACTATAAACTCGTCTTGAGAACTCGTGAAATCCTAGATCTGGGTCTCATCTTGAGTAACTGCTAGTCTCTTGGCACAGTGCTTGCGGTATTCAGTTTGTCACTGTGCATAAAAGCATTTTGACTTACTTAAAAATGTGTTGATTATGTTAAAATGAGCCCGACCCACACAATTGTGTCTGTGTAGCTCGTATGTGTCAGACAAGTATACACATCGAAGTGAAATTATTCTACAAAGGGCACAACACAATATTTGGATTTTAGGATCTATTTTAAATCACGTCTTACAATCAGTCTTACCAAGGAGTATCGTATATTTCCCAGTATATACTGGGTTGTGGAGGTTACATTGCAAAATAGCGGTATTCAGCTGCATCCATCCATATTTGGTTAGATTGGAAGCCGACTCCAACATAGTTGGTAAAAGGCTAGGCAGATGATGTCAATGATGATAATCTTTAAATCACGCGTACAAAACAATTTATGGAATGCTAAGCCCAATAGTTTCGCTTCCCGTGAAGAACAAGCATTAAGTAGTACAAGAAGCAAGAAAAAAGCAGCGAGGTCCAACCTCTGTGGAAGTTAAAATGAGTTGTAAATGTAAGTGAAGACTCAGTTACCAACAGGTGATAATGAAAAAGTTAACTGTTACTGAGAACTCGACAGGCTTTAGAACACAACTAGCAAGCGTCGGAGAAAGGATACAATCAGATTACGACGACAGTAGTTTAAATAGACGATGTTTTGTTTTTTTTATTCTGGGTCGCAATGTCGCAGGTAATCTAAGTCGAAAAGGGGATGAACGAAGACAGTCACAATAAAAGAGACAGTCCAAAGAAAAGATAGATGGCTTGTGTGAAAGTGCGGCTTGCAAGAAAGTGAATTCTGTAATGATTTTTATTATTTTAAAATAACTTCAGATATTTTCATTAATTTCCTGTCCACAGTTTGACGTGCCTGAAACAACAAACTGAATCCAGCCCAGACTAGTCTGGTTCGAACGTAGCGGATGTAACAGTTTTGGCAAATGATTGCGCACTTATGTCTTCTTGCCGACAATTTGAAGATTTTATCATCATTGAATGAGGTATTATGAGTCTGGTAGATTCTAGTTATTGCTTCAATGTCGAGGTTCTATGATTTTGTTTATTTAGATAGTTCATTTAGGTTGTGTAGTGCGTGACTCGTGTTTGTTATTTGTGTGCTCCTTTTGATTTAAGAAACGCACTTACGACTTCTCAGATACCAATAATTGTTAATGTTGGTCTAGTTGGTTTAAAACGTAATTGCAGTTACGTAATAGGATTGTTTTTTTAGCCTAAAATGATACAGAGCACAGCAAGCATACGAATCGAAATAATGGTCCTTACTTACCATCTCTAATTTTTGCCAGGACCTTCTAAGGTCAAACCTAAGCGTAAATCAAAAATAATATTAGTAAAAAATAACAATACATTTTCTAAAGTAACAAGGCATTCGCCTTGCTAGGATAAAGAAGCCATACTTCTCAAGCTACCCGCCATTACACTAATCGCCTAGCCATGCACGCTGTCAGACAGGTTCCAGTGGTTCCACCTGCTAAACTTCACAGATGTTAAACTCAGGTTAAATACATTAGTGACGTCAGTGTCGTACAGTAAACTCTAACAACATGTTTTGAACACGAGCGTGCAATAATCCGCAGTTGAACGGTAAATGGTGCACTCCGTCGCTCTCAGACATGAAGCGTTAAACCTAAAATGGGTGCCTGCCTTGTTTGTTGTGAATTTACGAAGCGATTCAACTGTGTGTTTTATTGATTTCTGCGTAGGGGTTATAATGAAAATTGAAACCAGTCATTAATGTATCGACGGACCATTTGTAGTTAGGCACAAAAGTAGACTTGAGTACCAAATCGATGTCTAACCAAGTAGTTTTTCTCTCTGTTTGACTTGTTTGACTCTATAGATTTATTATTAAGATTCTAAAAGAGTCATAAATTTTAACAAATTGTTAACCTTATTTTCGTTCAAAAAGTTACTTAACCTCAAAAAACATCACCTCGATACCCTTCCCTCCGGTCTTTGAACTGATTAAAACTCGATACAGATGCCGATACTGTACGTCATTTCCGCTTCCTCCCTTACCTGCAACAAAACAAAACACACGTTAATACAAACAGGTCGAAGGAAAACAAGTAGGCGCCGCGTCCAGTTAAACAAGGTCTCAGGTAAACAGTGGTAGCTTTAGAAATTATGGTCCGAGAAAACAACGGGAATAGGGCTGCCTGAATTTGGCTGGGAATGTTCGGTTTTAACACGTTCTCTGGGCTTCATAAAAAAGCCGTCACACCAAGCCAGTCGGTGGTTCCATAATAATAGACTTGGAGTAAAATGTATAAGAAGTGGACGATGAAATTGTCTATTGTTCAGGTGTTATGGCACACCGCAGCGGACAAAACCAGCAAATGGAATTTCGACTTATATTCGTTGACGAACGCATCTTTAAAACCTGTTCATGTAACTTCTGATAAAAACTTGTTTCCAAAAGCAAAATAATTCATAGCTTAGGCCCAGGTTGACATTTTCAATGAACAATGATAGGTAAGTTTTCCGTATTAGGTTGTAACTGGGCAGCCCTAACTAGAGATCTCAACAAAATGGCTGATTCGTGTGACGTAAGTCAAATGAAGCGTTCTTTAATTCTGAACGTAAACAATTAATGGCCCCTGTTTTTTTACCCCACTTTAATTAAGTTAAGTTTTCGAATTATGTTAGTACGTCGGATTTCGGTGAATCTTACTTGAACTCAATGTCTGTCTATTAGCTTTGTTTTCACTGATGAAAAAACCCTTCGGCTTTTTAGATTTTTCGCGTAGGTTTAATTGCAATTTAAGAATATTTAACGACTTAAAGCAGTTAAAGCCCCTGGGCACTGTTAGTCAGTCTGTGAATATCATAAAACTACAAACGCTACAATCATATTAAAGACATTTCTAATTTCCTTTTCAAATATTATCTTCTAGCTTATGCCCGCGGCTTCGCCCGCGAGGAGTTCGATAATTGTCCCACGGGATCATACTACCGGTATAAAAAGTTTCCTACGTATTAATCCAGGTTATAAGCTATCTGTATGCTCAATTTCATCCAAATCCGTTCAGTAGTTTTTAGGTGAACGAGTAACAAACATCCATTCATCCATTCTCACAAACTTTCGCATTTATAATATTATAGTAGGATAGTTTTACTTAGGCTCCTTTTACCATTATTTTCCTTAAAGCATGAATGAAAAATAATAAAAAGAGCCGTTAAATAACTAAATATTTATAAAGTCATCCAAGAAGCCGAATCGATATATTATAAATTACCAAAAGCACCAAAATAGCCATTTGCGTTGACCTAATAACCTAGATGCGGCAGTTAATCTGAGAACTGTCCGCCCATTACCGAAATGGTATAATCGCATTAGTACTTCTACCTTTATGCTATAACTTATGTAATTAACATTTGAAAATATATTTTAGGATTATATTGTTCCAGTGAATATGTTATTGATTCCACAGGTAAACCTAACAAATCCCTGGCTGAATGCCACGCAAAGGTAGAAAATATTGCAAAAAGGAGTTCTATAAATATAATTTTAAGATAAAACTATGTATTTGAAATAGTTATGATGTGATTTTTGTTTAATATTTTAATTTGAATGTAATTGTAATTTTGATTTTAGCATTTTTTTTATTTGTTTTTTTTTTATTTTTTTATTTTGATTTTAATTAATTTTACCCTTAATTTTAAATTTTATTTGTTAATTTTTATTATTATTTGTTTTTAATTTGTTAACGTTTTAAATCCGTATCTTAATTTATTGTAATGTACTTAAATTTTTTGTTGTTTTTGATTTTGATGTTGTTATTGCAAGTCACCAAAAAAATTTTGAATATCTTTAGATTGTAAGTACCTTTTTTGGCTTTATTTTATTGTATCATAGATAACCATTATTGGTGCATGTTGTGTTAGCCTGTAAGTAATTGTTGCACTTATAAATGTACTATTAAGCAAGTATAATTATAATATTTGGTGTAAACAATTGTTGCCTAACCTAAATAAATAAAAAAAATAAAAAGTAATAACAAAGTTGGTGAAACGCCTAATTTATTATTATGTCCCAGTGCAGGGCAAAGAAGTCCCTTCCCTTTTTCCACATTTCGCGATCTAGTGTGATTGTAGGTCAATCCTTTGCAAAAAAGTCCAACTCATCCCACCATCTCCTTCTGGGCCTGCCGCGTTGTCGTTTCCTGCTATGTGGTATCCACTGAGTGGTAATTTTTGCCCTTTGCTCCTCCGACATGCGACAGACATGACCAACCCAGTTCCACTTCAACCTAGCAGCTGTAAAGCCAACATCAGCTATTTGGGTTTTGGAGCGAAATATAGTTTCTGATGCGGTCCGTAAGTTTGAAGTGATTCATATCGTAGGACTGGTTACCTATCATAAGTTCGAAAAATATTAGACTAAAACTAAACTACGCCGGCCAGCTTCAGCTGCGGCGGCGGTCCTTCAAACCTCCTGCTCCTCAGCTCGCGGGCCACCCTACCCCTCCGCGCCTACGCGGGCTTAAATTACACTCTAGGGGTAGGGCAGACAGGACTGCGTGAAGTCGGTTTTGCAGCGATTCGTTTCTGTCACTAAATTTTGTAGCACAACATATTGACTTCATATGACACTATTCTATTCTATTAAAGGGTTTGGTTTCCGCACTTACTCGCTAAAAATGGACCATTGTGCGTGCTTTTTTTATGACACTATTTTAATTTATTATTAGGGCTACCAAGTAACCCCGGCTACATATTTCTGACCAAATAATATTCCGTAAAATGTTGTTTCGGTGTGGTGAAAATATGGCAAATGAATCATTTGGTAAACGAAAAAAGTCCGAAACAGGCTTCGGCCAATAGTAAAAAGTTATTTTGTAAATCGGCGAAATATAGTTCGGTAAAATAATACCTATAACAAATGATACTTCGATGATCTAAAAATATGTCAAATAATGTATATAGCAAAAAAGACGTCGGTCAATAGTTTTCGGTAAAAGGAAATTCGAACAAAAAACTTTCGGAAAAGTGATCGGTTCCCCGTAGGACTATAGTTACAATTGTAATACAATTTACAATAGATGTTGCCAAGTAAATAAGTTTTTGTCATTTTAATAAGGGGGTTTACTATCCGTAAGGGAAATTTTTCGATAAATCAAAAGAAGGAAATAAAATTGATCTCTACAGACAAAAACGAAGTCAGCAACTTTCACATGACTTTACAGAATGAGTTACAAATCCTTGTGTGTTATAAAAGATATGACACAACGTCAACATCAAAGCAAAGAGAAACCGCACTACTTAAAGGAAACGAATAAAATACCTTCAAGTTCATTCTCTAAAGACAAAAACGAAGTCAGCTTTCACAAGACTTTACAGAATGAGTTACAAATCTTTGTTTGATATAAAAGATATGACACAACGTCAACATCAAAGCAAAGAGAAACCGCACTACTTGAAAGCAAACGAATAAAATACCTTCAAGTTCATTCTCTAAAACTCCCGAGAGATAACAACAAAAAAGTTTATTACTAAAAACAAAAAGGAATTTGTAAAAAAAATAATTAAAAACACGACTGTCATATCAAAAAGTGAATTAAAAAAGGGAACTAAAATTTTAAAACAAGCTACATGACTTTAGTGCTGAAAGAAACAAAAACCAATATTTTCATTGCAGTCGGGGGACCTGTAAAGAACTATTTTAAGGAGCCGTCCCCCGACTGCAATGAAAAGATTGGTTCCTTTTTTAATTCTTTGTTTTTTATTTTATACCTTTTAGTGATAAAACTATATTTTTGCAAACTTCAGACATGATTGTTAGCTTTTCTTTAGTTCAGTTTTATTCAGAAACAGATGTTGCTTAATCGACTTAGGGCGACAATTTTAAGAAAGAAATGAAGCAAGGCTTTAAGAGCGAGCGAAGCGAGCTCGACAATTGTTACATCATTGACTCGAATAAATTCAGATAATTATGTAATTTATGATCAAAATAGCCACATTTTCCATTTTTTGCAACCTTGTGTATGTATGCTGTAATTGCCTATCAAGACCTCGGGGCAAGGGCTCCTAATTTATTTCAGCCTCTGCCTATACCAGTCAATCTTGCGAAAATCCAGCAGGAGTGGCAATTTAGAGGCAGACACTAAACAGACAGACAGAAACTAAATGCATGGAGATAGAAGGTACTACCTTATCCTTACTGAATCTGGTTTATTTATATTCTAAAATTTTCACTAGTTCAATTTATAGTTTGTAATTCAGAGTCCGAGGGCCCCCCTGAGCTTGGGGGCCCCGGAGCACTGCCCCGTTTAGCCCTCCGGTAGCTACGCCACTGCAGTAGGTGTAGAATCATTTATAGCAGAAAAACGTCTGTTGCGTTGCGACGTGTTTTTTTTTATTTTTTTTTAATGGCAGCTCGCTGTTCATCCCAGAGAGGTTGTAGTCTGCTTAACCGGACTATCCTGTGGATGCCTTGACTGTAAAACCTGGAGGCCTTGGCAAAAACTTAAGAACTAAGCGACTACACGCTAAAAGCACCTCCTGTGGGGTACGAGCCTCGGCATAGGGCATCGCTGGGGGAGGATAGCAAGTGGACAGGCTGGATCTGAGTATGATTAGGTAGGGGTTGATTTAAAACTACAGGCTCAGCCGCGCGAGCTGACTCGAGCAAGGGTCAGGGGGGCATGTACCAGGATGTCGCGACGGGCCTCGACGGCAAGGACGGAATGACGGCTGTTTGCGCCTGAGGTTGTTGAGCGAGCTAGTTTCCCTACTGCTCTCCTGGAGGAGGGTAATAGCGACATAGGCGAGAGTATGCCTTGGTCGGCGAATCTGGCTAATGCGCGAGGGCTCGTATCGGACGGCCGATGCGATCAGAGGATTACGGTGCTTTATGGTAGAATCGAAGAAACGCTTGGAGAGGCGCTTCAAAGACTGTTGAATAGTGGGCATTCTAAGGTCTAGGTGTAGGTCATTGCGAACATAGAAAGGGGCTCCCGTGACTTTACATAGAAACTGGTTCTGGAGTACTTGCATCCTATAGGAGTTTTGGTATGTGCGAACACGACGCAAACATATTTCATGATGGGACGGATCACCGCGGTAAAGAGGCACAACTTGCACCTGAGAGACAATATTTTGCTCTTTGCCGTAAGCAAGAAATAGAGTCTACCCGTGTGAAAGAAGCTCGGTCACGAGCTGCAGTGATATGAGGTCAGAAGGACAGATGTTAGTCGAGTGTGACTCCTAGTTATTTGGCTTGATTTTCCCAAGGGATAGGCTTGCCGTACGTAGTAGTAATCGGGCTGGGTTGCGACGTGTTTTTTTTTTTGTGACGGTCATCTCGCAGTTCAACCTAGGGAGGTTGTCGACTGCTTAACCGGGTTTTTCTGTAGATTTCGAAATTACACAACTTACAAACTAAACTACAAAGCGACTACGCACTAAGGGCACCCCCTGTGGGGTACGGGCTTCGGCTTAGGGCGTCGCTGGGAGAGGACAGCAAAGGGACAGGCTGGATCTGAGTGATATTATTTAGGGGCCGATTTAAAACTACTGGCTCAGCTGCGCTGGCTGGCTCGAGCAAGGGTCGGGGAGGGTGTGGACACGTGCTCGCGATTACGGCTTACATATAGGCGCGGGCACCCACCGTGACCCCGCCGCCTCACGACTCCCGCGGCTATCTAGCGGCTAGTGCGCGACCGCAGGCCGGTGTTTTTAACCGACTTTCTTCAAAAAGGAGGAGGTTCTCAATTCGGTTGTATGTTTTTTTTTTTGTGTTTGTTACCTCATATCTCCGTCGTTTCTTAACCGATTTCAAAAATTCTTCTTTTATGTGAAAGGATATACTTCCCGTTTGGTCCCATAGAAATTTCATCAAAATCGGTTCAGTAATTTGGTATGTTTTCACGTTAATTGCTATATCACGCGACGACGCCTGAAGTCTTGCATATTTAATTTGACACACTTCTTGATTTCCGATTGAATTCAAAATCTGCACGCTTATAGATAGTATCCAGGGTCTGGAGCTTGAAGGTGGCCATAGGATCTCCGTGATAAAACGACGTAACCGCAACGAGTTTGGGCTCGTTTGATTCGTCTTAATGAGTAGTTTGTCTTTAGATAGTATCCAGGGTCTGGTGATGGAGCTGTAAGGTCGCCTTAAGAACTCCGCAATAAAACGACAACCCCATCGAGTTTGGACTCGTTTGATGCGTCTTGACGAGTACTTCCTTAAAGTTCTGGTTACAATATAAAAATTAATTCATGATTAGTATGCTAAAAACTCTACAACTAAAAAGGGTAAAATAAAAAACTTTCTGCGAAAAAAAACCGACTTCCAAAAAAACACTAAAAATAAACTAAAATAACTTTTTTTAAATTACTTTCGGAAATCGGTGACAAAAAAATGACAATGAAACAAACAAAGTCACCGACTTCCGAAAGTAATTTAAAAAAAGCTATTTTAGTTTATTTTTAGTGTTTTTTTGGAAGTCGGTTTTTTTTGTTTATTTGTATTACTTATTTGTCTGCAAAAAGCAAGCGTGGAAACGGATAAGACATTTTTTTTCTATGGGTTATTTTCATTGGTTATTGAATACTACCGTTACATTTATTTAATTTATTTTGTTTAGTTATAAGTAAACGAATGCATATTGAATACTAGTGTTCCATTTTTTGGTATGTACTAAGCAAGCTCTAGACGATATTTGTATCCGTAGTCAAATTTTCATGAAAAAAACAAAATATTTCCATATTTTTCATGAACCATGGCTCCCCCTTTATATTTTTTTAAATGTTCACTAAGTAGCCTATGTTACCCGGAATAACTCAACGCTTCTAACGATACCACAAGAAGATCGGTGCAGCCGTTTAGAAGTTATGGTGGAATAAAGAAACTCACAAACATACATACATACATGAACCCTAAAAACATAACACTCCTTTTTTTGGGCAGTCGTGAAAAAATAAAGAAAGACAACCATTACTCGAAAAGCAATCAAAACTATCGAGTGATCCAATTCCAAAATCGCATTGTTTTTCTGTACGAGATCGCCGCGGGCGCCAATCGGGAGCTCCCTGTAATTTCCGTGCACTAACAACTATTGAGCGCGCCATTGTTTCCAATCTTTTTCACGATTTAGCAGTTTCGCAACACGCTTCGCCGGATCCCAACACTTGAGTGTTCTTTTGCGCTCAGAAATTCCTAAAAACACTGCATTTAATCAACATTAAGAGAGGCATCCCCGGAAAAAAGTGTTTACAAAAAGCTTACCTTGCACACGATATTCGTTTTCTCTTTGTAGTTTCGTTGTAAAAAGCTACAACATAACGAAGATAATTAAAATATAATTGAAGTAGAGTTTTGCATTCCCAAAGGAAAAAAACAAACAAATAGATTCTGCGAAAACGAATTCATTTAGTTCACTTTCAGTTAGGTAAAGTTATTTCTGCTCATTAGTTAAAGGCAAAAAATGCTGAGCTGACCAGAGGCGAAAGCGAGGAAATTCAGCAATAACACGACATGGAAAACAAATGTAGCCTTTACAATAAAAACAGTGTGGGGCATAAATTGTACTTTTATTTGGAACGAGCCACGCAGAAGACATAACGAGACATAAAAATGGTCATACGATCGACTGGCTAATCTACAGATCCCGCCCGAGATAATCGGAACGACAAGGGTACTGGCCTGATCGTGACAGCGATCTTCGGAGAAATTTATTGCTCAAGAGAAGCAGTAATTTTTCCCGATATAAAAACTTTCTGTATCTTTTCGCAAACTTACAAAATTTTACAATTGTTATTCAGATCACACGCCTACTAAAACCATTGGCCTTTAAACCTTCACAGGAAAGGGGACACTTAAGGCGCAGGGACCGCCGAAAGGGGTTCGGTAATGAGTCTGGAAGCACTTCAGTTGAGGTACGTTACTCGGCTTAGGAAGTTGTTGCGAACGGGGCACGACTATAAAATGTTGAAAACTAGAACTTGGTATAAGTAAAGTTCATTTAATCGGCAAAACTTTGATGGCTACTGCGATTAAACAAAATAATTACGCCCCGGATAGACACCACAAATCTGAGACCGCAGACACTGTGCTTAGATGTTGTAAATCTCAAACACATTTTCTCCAATCTTGACGCTAACCAATAAACTAGTTACACACTTAAGTAACTCGATTAATTCACAAAGAGGAATAAAATTACAACTGGTAAAAGCGGTGTCACGGAAATAAATAAATCAGTCGATCAAAAACACGAGACCGCGACATCTCCGAATCGTTTCCATTTGAATTTATCTGCATTAACGTACAAATTTTCAAGCACTCAAGTAATTTGTTAACCGTACCATGAGATTTTGGGTGAATCCCGTTCAACTGTTACTCATATCTCGAATATCTGTAGGAATAGCATTATGATTACTTCTGACAAAAGTTTCTACATAAAATTTCCTACATATTTAGTCATATTTATTTTTGCTCTACGATCAATACTTTAGGAGCTTCAGGGTGTGTAAGTTTTAACAGAGAGATAAAAATAGACGATTTAAGAAAACAGCGTAGCCTTTTCAAAATTGTTAGGGTACTTCCTGAAGTCCTAGAAAGCTGAAATTTGGCATGTAGGCTAGTATTAGTACACAAACAACAACAAAAAATCTAAAACTTGGAATTTTTATGTATGAGACTTCGGCAAATTTGGTGCTAGAGGTCTGAAAATTGATATAGAGACTCCTTGTATAAATAATAAAACACATATTTCAGGATTTTTAGAAAAAAATAAAAAGGCAAGAAAAAATTAACAACTTACACGTTTACAGACCCTAACTTCACAAACTCTACACCTCTACAGCTCCTAAAATATTGATCGTAGAGCAAAAATAAATATGACCAAATTTATAGAAAATTTAATGTAGAAAATTTTATCAGAAGTACTCATAATGCTATTCCTACTTATATTCGAGATATGAGCAAAAACCTGAAAAAAAGATACCTTCAACCCCCCCCCCCCCCCCTACACCCTCAGCACACCCCCCACCCTTGAAGACTTTTAGTATGTTCATCTGGATACCGTAAGGTATAACTGTACCAATTTTTTCGGCTTAATTTGACCGTATTATGTGTAGAATAAGAGGTAGACTCGTCGCGAGATCGATCGGGTGAGATGACCCTGTATAGGTGGCACTGTGACCCATTTCCTAAACGGGGCAGCCGGTGTCGACGCATTCTGACTATTTTTGCTAATGTATCAACTAAATACGGTCTTCCGAACAGTAGTTCGGAACCCGTGAACCCATGATTAGAGTAGTAACTCCAATCACGGGTTCACCGGGGCTTTGAAAGTAAGCTTAAGAGCTCGAATTTACAGGTGTGAGTCACCGAGCGATGTTTTTAATCTAGATTACGTACGGTTGAACAAGCTATTTGGTATACACGCGGAAATATTAATAATCCAATGCCGAAGCGTATAATATTCCAAATTTTATTTTCTAAAGCTTTGACATTAAGAGAATGACATTTAATGACAAAAGCTTTATAAAATAAAATTGTAAAACAAAATAACAAACAAAATTATGTACTAGGATTGTGAATATTTCTGCGTGAATACCAAATAACTTGTTCGACCGTACGTAGATTACACTCAGAGAGCCTGCACGTGCAAGTATCTAAAAACATTTATTATCAGGATTAACTCGAGTGTTGAATTTACACAATTTTATTTTTGCTAAATGAGTTTTTCGGGGAATTCTAGCGTGTTCGTTATCGCTCTTGTTTTTCGGCCATCCCATAAATTGAATTATCTATAGATAATGCAAAGTACCGGTCAGCTAACAGGAAAACTTTTGGTCCTTTCTTCCAAATAATCAAACGTACAAAAATTAACTAAGTAATCTATTTTTCATACGAGCATGCGTTTCTTAACTGTACCCAAAATAATATTTCCATGTAATAACTAACTTCTGAAAGACTCTTTATCAAGACAATATATCATGCCGAGATTTTGACACACGCAAATCATGTCGGCTTTCTGGAATAATAAAGCGTCCTACAAAACCAGATACCCAACGTGAAACTTGTCTGTCTGTACTCCACTCCGCCCAAATAACATACTCCTCGCATAAGCCGACACCATGAATAATAGAGCGAACACAGACAGGAAATGAAACACTACGAATAGATGAAGCCTTTATGATGTTAGAAACTTATTGAAATTGTAATTCTATATATGTAGGTCGATCCAGTCATCTAGATCGCTTAGATCTGATGGGACTGTTCAGTTAAATGTGCGAGCTGACAAGAAAGAGCTCTCTAAATAGAAGTGTTAGGTTAAAGGACAATGACCAAGTTTGTATGAGACCCGTCCCCCCTCCAACAGATCTTTCGTATGTGTTAGTAGGTTTCTATGGATCTACAGGGTGTAAACAGACTCTTCACGAAGCCGTCAACCAAGTATTATGTACATCAAAATAAGTAACTTTACGCAAAAATTAGTGCTGGGAAACGACTTTAGCCTAGCCCCGTGTACCATACAATTGAAATTTTATGTGCGCAGTTTCCTACAGATCTATTTCCTGTAATAAGTGTAATTTTAATTCTGTATTTTTTTTTGTTATTTTTTATATTATTTAAATTACAAAAAGGTAAAAATATTTCAAAATGTAATTAATGTGTACAGAAATAAATATAAAAAATAATTAAAATATGTACTTTGAAAATCAAAAAGTATGGCTTATAAACAGTTAATTTGTACCAAAATGTTGGTATTAAAACATGCTTTTTCTCGGAAACCCCACACTTTTGAGAGTTGTCGCCATAATAAAAAATGATCACCTTACTAAGATGATTGACAGTGATACATTTTAAATCTGTTGGTCGATGTAAGGGTTGGGGGGACGTTTTGACGCATCGTCCTTTAGTACGCATTTGACCGAGTATTTATTCAAAGACATTTGCGGCATTTCATGAATTTTAGTTAAGTTAAATTCATATTTATGATTTTTTAGCATACCGCTAAATCAAGGGTGTAAAAAAACTCTTAACGAAGCCGAAAGGCGCACCGCGCGGTTCACCGCGTCATTGCGATCATTTTTTTTGTTCTAGACTAAGACGTAACTAGAAGACTTCTGACTTTCTAGTTACGGAGATATTGGGGGTCAAAGTTCAAACTTTTTTAATGTAAGACTTTTACTTCAAATACCTCCACGACCCCCTTACTATTCAATCCATCTATAAGCACATTGTTTTGAGTGAGTAACATTGAGTCCTACAGTAAAACGTAATTTTCCCAGCACTAATTTTTGCGTAAAGTTACTTAGTTTGATGTACGTAATGCTTGGTTGACGGCTTCGTGAAGAGCCTGTTTACACAGCTAGTTTCCTTCAACAACAGACAGGACAAAGAGACCTATCGTAACCTATGGCGCTCAGACTTGGTCTTTGACTGAAGCACAGAAGTCCAAACTCAATGTATGCCTTGCCTGAGCCACTAGTATTGCACTAGTCGCCGCCGCACGCGTATGATGTATAAATGTGTTGCAGCTACATTGGCGATAAGTCTGCGAAGCTGAAATGGGACTGGGCGGGTTACGTTTATAGGGTGAAGCCGGACAGATGGCCGTCGTAACCGAGACAGACCCAAGAAACGCTGGCGTGAAGATCTAGACTGATTCTTAACGGATTGGTCGAAGTACTACTTGTAAAGAGGATTGGAAAGCCATGGGGGAGGCCTTTGCCCAACAGTGGGACAGAGCAGGCTGAAATAAATAAAAAAAAATACTTTTAGGCATAAGGCCATCGTTGGCTGAAATTGCAGCACCATAAAAGTAGATTTTTCTGTAGTCGCTTAGTATTTTTTTTCATATTAGCCCTCCTGACTGAATTTCGTTCATGTCGGTCTATCTAAGTGGGGAATCGCCACCGACGCAGCAGATATTATAGACCCCGGTAGTGTGCGCAGGCACAGATGCACTATCACTTCCCTGATACTCTTATAGCTATATAACCTTTAAATCAAAGACGTGGTTGCTCATCTTTGATTTAAAGGTATGAAGAAATGCTGAAGCAGTCAGCATTGGAAAATATTCGACAAAGCTCTCCGAGTCACGCACACAAATAATAAATGGTAGTGATTTACACAACAAAAATGTGGAAACAAGTGAATGGATGTAGCTTCAATGCCTCTTGTAGAAACATAATATATATTCCATGTATTAACGTCCCTTGATAAAGTTCAAAACACACACAATGTTGTTCACATGAAGCGTTAGTCATAATAAAGTTGTCTTTGTTCTCATGGTATGGCTTTCTTGGAAACTGTTGTGCCTAACTTGAATAAACTGTGGAAAATATTACATTGTTGGTAACTTAATAAGCATTATGGTCTGGACGTAACTCTATTAACTCCAACTTCTAGATACAACTTGTTTTATAATTCAATTCCCAAGTTTATGTAATTTTATATGTGCTCACTTCGAGGACTAGGATAGGAACTTTTACAGTTGAACTACAAGAGAAGACACTGGTGTCTTACATTTTTATAAGCACTTTTATAAGTGTGGGAATTTTTAGCTGGATAAATGAAATAAAGCTCCTCATACTTTTACTTGTAAAAAACCTTAGCATAGTAGTTGTCATTTATTGTTTGCAAAGCCTAGCTTTTACCTTGAGAATCTCGCATGTCAGGGTGACATTACGCCAACTAGGAAAAATTTAAAATAAATAATCCCTCGCATAATTTGTAAAAATCAATCAAATTATCAATAGTGACAATTAATTCAGTGAAATCAATCGTGTACAGTTTTCGGTAAACACTTATTGTTTTGTAGTGCGGCGGAATGTGGGCTTCAACGTAAACAACAAGCGTTTGTGCGAAATTAATAATTAATGAAACGTAATAATCCCTGAGGATGTTCGAATATCATATACTATGTAATAATGAGAAATACCTCGTTATTATCAAGTTTGAATCCCCGGAATCACTTTACAAATTATGTCTGGTTATGATTACATGTGGCAGAAGAAGGGCGGGATGTGTGGCAGAAGAATTGGGAGGCCTGTACCCCGCAGTGGGTGATTCCGGGCTGACACTTATGATGATGATTACGTGCCTTTTTTTTTCGGATGGGAAATCATCAAATGACTTCTCCCGGTCCGGGCAGAGCGGAAGTGTCAGACTTGTACTGACTAAAACCCATCCATGTTCCTTCCTTGCGCTTTGTATTCCAGAGCCGCGGTATCTCTTTCGAACATCCGCAGCCCTGGTAGGCATCGGCCCTTGCGGGCCCCTCCCTGTTTACTGACATCTCTTTGAGGCGCGCGTGGAACACGAACGCGCCGTCTACACGGCCCGTCGTCAAAAGACGGACGAACGGCGACCTAGCCCATTACTCACCGTCCACAGGTCCGCGTCTACGGTGGCCGGATACCACCACGTGACCCCTGACGCCCGAGGCGTCTCCCTCGGCGGCTGGGACGAGAGGTTCTCTCCCTCTCACGCTCCGCCACCTCCTTCGCTAGCATGACTGCTTCGCAGAAGGAGGTGACGGCGTCCCATTCCCTCTCGCTCCGGACCATGGCTTGGACCAGGGCCGGACGCGATAGGTCGCCGCCGCCGATTGCCGCCACGAGGACACGGCGCTGCTCCGCCCAAGCGGGCAGACCTCCACCGTGTGCTCCACCGTGTCCTCTGGGCGATCCACGCAGTGGTAACACCATGATTATGTGCCTTACATTTGGTTTCCATTTAACTACTAACAGTTTCCCATTTGATACAAAATCAATGATCTTATCAAAACATAGGTAGGTGCCATCATCTCTAAGAAAAAGATGTACGCACTATCATTTCGATAACATCTTAATGTGTTCCAAGCTTATATGACATTCTCGCCCCAAAACCGTCCCAAGCAATCTATGGGAAACAGCCCAGTAGGGAATGCTATAAGCCTTTATGCATGTTACGTAAACCATAAACCCAATTTCTCGCGACATAAAAAACGACCAACATGTAACGTATCTCTGGGATAAAAATAAATTAAAAAGATGGATGTCTAGTTTAATGCCGACAGCGCTAGACCAGGCTGTTTTGTAGGATGGCGATATTGTGCTCAACCGCGACCAACGATACTGCGAAACTGGCACAACACTACACGATATTGATTGACTAACTGTGCAGGTTCTTCCGACTGGGATTTTAGCAATATGACAGTGGTGTGCATGTTAGTCGATAGAAAAAACCCCAGTCATGGGGAATAATCTGTTTGAATCAAGACGCCTGATGGCCTTTTTGAAAATTCCTTACATGTCTGTCAGTCACTATGTTCGTCAAAAAAAATAGGCGGGAAGAGTAATCATATAACATCAGGTCACAAAGTAATTTAAAATACATAAGTGGTAGTACCTGGCCAAAAAAATAACCTAGGTGTCCATGGTGAAGTATAATTATTTCAAATCTTACTACTAGCCTTTGTTGTGTGTTCTACAAATAATACTGTATAAGTACTTCTAAATATAATTTGCGAAGCCACAAAACTGTGTACAAAGGAGGTTAAAATATGATTGATATAAATCATATTTTAACCTCCTCTGTACACAGAAGACACCACTCAGTCATCATTTCTCATTAGTTAATTTTGGTTTTATTACCTAGGCGCTGTATTCTCGGTAAACCAAATTACTTCAATGTCTTTGAAGCTCCTTGTTTTATCTTATATTAATTACGTTTATCTTGTTATCAACTGAATTCATTTAGCTACATCAATTTTCTGAACAAATACGAATTTTCTTACTGTAAAACGATTTGTTAGGGTTACGTACTCGAACGTCGGCGCCAACGGGATCCTATTACTAAGACTCCGCTGTCTGTCCGTCTTCCACAGTTAGAATCTGGAAATTTCAAGTATTTACCATACTTGAAATTTTCAGATACTCTGTTTTACTTAATTTCAAGTACTAGATCGCTGAAATAATAAAAATAGAAGGCCTGACCGCCACGTAGCTTGGACCCTAATTCCGATACCGGTGGGGCATCTTTTATATTTTTAAATGTTCTTTTTTTTTAGATTGTATTTTAAAGAAATATTCAAAACTGTATAAAATGTGTATCAAAATGAATGAAGGAGAATAATAATATAAAATAAAGATTTCAGGACCGTGTTTTTATCGATGTTTTTTGTGGAACCCATCGCGTGCGCGTCCGACTCGCTTATTGCCGGTTTTTATGTTTGTGTAGCATAATCTGATGATGAGGATATTTTGTTGTTTAGAGCAGTCACAGATATTTTGTGAATTATTATTCACTAGAACGGTAACTCGACGTTAATAACAACACAGTTGCTTCCAGTTCAATTACAATTTTAGGATAGTTGATTTATAACCCAATAATTAACATGGAAGGCAAGGATATCCAACATATTTCTTGTTTCCTTTGTTTTGAATGCCAAATGACACTGACTCCGATACGCATGGAAATATATTGATTAGCATAGTTCTAATTATTCGATATTTAAGTTTCACATGAAAACTAGATAATATCTAACATCACATGCCAACATTATCATGTCAACATCTCTCATGTTAACATATTATGTTAACATGTGCCTTATTTTCTGTAGATAAAAGGACCACTTGATTAATGTGCCAGAATTAAAACACGATTTAAAAGAAATAAGAAGTGATTCGCACCATAATACGAAAAAAAATACGCAAAAAAAAAAAAACGTTTCTTGTCCTTGGGTCCCCAAGACCCATTTTAATTTTTAACTTTATTTTATTTGTTTCATTTGTTGTTATAGCAGCCATAGGACTCTTTGTGATCAAGTGTCTACCCATTACGTACACACAGCGGAACCCTAATATTAGGTTTAGGTTTGCACCTTTTCGGTACGGAATCCTAAACATAAAAAAGGTTGATTTTTGGATGCGACAGTTTCCGTGCCCTGAACCCAAATTGGTTGTGATTTTGATTGGTTTTGAAACTGGTTTTGATTAACAGTAAAGCCAAATTAATCGGAGGTGCCTGGTCACGTTTGACGGATCGAATCCGGACAAATCGACGTTAATTGAGGTTACAACCCTGTGTAAGACCGACGTCCACGACCAGGCTTAATTACGCAAGTTGACATCCACAACCGACTGGCACTGTGGAAACATTCACGATTATATAGCAGTCAACTTGTTTTGGGATTAGCTAATTAAAGCAAGACAAACAAACCTATCAAAAGTAGGAACACATAAAATATGTATAATAGAAATCAAATCGCGTTATAAAAGTTGCATTACAATAGTTACGCCTTGAGTCTGTAATTTTTGACGAAAGACATGATTTGTTTCATTTGTTCCTTGCCTCTCGGAAGACGAAGGTAACAAAAAGGCGCCATAAGAAGTGTTAGGAATCACTAATGGCTTTCATAAACAAAGAAAAGAAAAACCGGTACAAATGTAACTAAATTCCGTAACAAAATGTTCTTAAAACCCGTAATAAATCTAGCTTTGTGTGCGGGTGATGCTCAATCAGTTTCATCGAAATTTTATAATGTTACTATTTTTTCAATAAGAAAAACCATTGATTGCAGTTGTTGTTGTAGTTGCAGTACAATTTTAAATTTTCATTCCTCTATTTTTTTGCTGACTCAGAAAAGGAAGTTACATTCCTAATTTGAATGCGCTCAAACATTAAACTTCACTGAGTACCCTCAGTTAAACGCTTTCCTCCTTTGACCCGTCTTTCACCCCAATTTCAGCTCAAAGGGCCAAGTAACATGTTCCGCCCACTTTCATTCAATCCATACAGATTTAAGGGTCACGATTCATATGGTATATAAAGGGACCTGCTCGTGTGATGTGTAGTTTGGGGTAATAATTCATGACCATCATCTGCCTAGCCTTTTCCGAACTATGTTGGGGTCGGTTTCCAGTCTAACCGGAAGCAGTTGAATACCAGTATTTTATATGGAGCGACTGCTTAACTGACCTCCACAACCCAGTTAATACTGGGTAATACGATACCACTTGGTAAGACTGATTGTCAGACTTTCGGGCCACTGACCTGTACAGTATCTGGATAAAATAAGAAATGAGTTCATGAAAGTGTCGTCGGTAACTGAAAAGTTGTGTGATTGATAACCTGTTATCGTGGTATAGTTATGAGCATGTCATGCGGAGCAAAAGGTCGCGAATAAACTTTTGAGTATGAATGTGGATAGAAGAATAGAGGAAAACCAAAGAATTAAACGATGGATGGACTGTTGATGTTGATATGACGAGTAATAGAGAAGTATGGAAGAAGAAGACATGCTGCGCCGACCGCAAATAAAGGGATTGGAATAAGTGCAGGAGAATGATAATGATTTAATCTTTCAAAGCATATTTGCACATAAGTGTATCCTCTTTTGCAATTCTCGTAATCAAAAATTTGGTTTGCTGCAAGAAAACCCAATTCTGGGTTAAGCTCGCCATTGTACATAAGTTATACCATTGCAATTTGGATGTATATTTTTAATTTGTGTGCAATAAAGAATAAGAATATTTATTGTCATTCATATGTAGAGTATCACGTTTCCCATTCATCTCAGCTTGACACACTTTGCTAGACTAATACAAGGCCTATGATACTTGACACAGATTCTACATTTATGAGGAGCACTCATGTGATTTTGGTACTACGCTGGTAATTAAAAGCAACACGTAACAATGTTGAGTACCTACTATTATAATTAAAATATATTATTATAATTTAAAAAAAAGATAACTGAAATTGGTTCACCATTTGAATAATATTTATTCTATATAATAATAATAATATGGGATTGTTTTCAATTCTTATAGTTGTGGTAGGTTAACTCGTCATATTAGGTGTGCCAAATTCAGAAGTTGGTCGTCATTATGATCCGGTTGAGAACATTTGGAGCTAGCTTTAAGTTGGTACCTTTAAGGTAGCCGTACACTCTAGGGTGTAACCTGACAGGTTTGCCTGTACAGTTGAACTGTACAGGTAAACCGGAGCGTGTATGTTGCATAACTGTGCAGGCTCCGGGTACATACGCACTACGGTTTACCTGTACAGGCAAACCTGTCAGGTACACCCTAGCGTGTATGGCTACCTTTAGTCAAATGAGTCAAGATTTAGTTTAGCAGTAGCCATGCTGCGGCTGGTGCAAATCATGATGAACTGGCCATCTTATCAGGGGGTTTAAAATGGCCGCTTTAGCAGAATCACAATAGGATAATAATACTTATGAATTACGTTACAATTCGTAAAATGGTCACAAAGTGACAATTTATAATAATGACTGCGTCTGTGACCATTTTAAGATTTTAGCGTGATTCATATTATTATCATAATTATAATTCTATCAAACCGGCCATTATAGGCCCTTTTTTTGGAATGGGAAATCATTAAATGACTTTTCCCGCTCTGGGCAGAGCGGAAGGGAGGGTCAGTCTTGTACTGACTAAGGGTGCTTACATAAAGAAACAGGTTTCCAGTACAGACAAATCTGTACGGGTCGGTACCGACCGGCGCAGGTATAATATTTCAATATAATCTATCCGCTCACTTATAATGAAACAGGTTGTTACTTGTCGGTGCCGACTACCTGGACCGAGCCATACGGGTTTAAGCATTTAATGGTGTAGGGTGTGTGTTTAATAATATTGAAAATGGATTTGGATAACGAAGTTTTGATAGCCTTGGTGTTTGATAAACAATGTTTATGGGACAAAACTCATAAGTTCCACAGCAACAGAAATGTTACAGATAGGTGTTGGAAAGAAATCAGTTTGGAAATGAAACAGGATGGTGAGTACTTTCAATAATCAGTTCGATTTATTTTAATTTTCTAGTTATAAAATATTAATAATAAAGTATTACCTAATTTAATTATATATTAAGTGATTATGTTTGAAATATTGAACAAAATTATTTCTGACGTTTGTAGCAACATTACTAGGCCGACTCAGTCTTTGATTGTGCCATCTTCGTCTAACAATATTTACCGAAGTCAAGTTTCGCTCAAAACCCTCTTTATCAATAATTATATTGTGCAACAAACACATAGTTTTCACGATCTTATCAGCTAGTTGAATATCCGTTTCGATGCTTTTAGATAACAAACGCCACTTTGAGTATAATCTACCAAATGCACATTCCACTGTTTTTCTCGCTCGCGACAAGCGGCTATTAAAATTTTGTTGGTCCACTGTTAAATCACGCCCCCCAAAGGGTTTCATTAAATATGTTTTTAAAGGATACGCTTCATCGGCTAAAAATACGTAAGGAACAGAGATTTGGGTATTAGGCAAATAAGCGGGCAATGGAATATCTAGTTCCCTTTCATTTAGAAACTGATACAAATCTGATGCTCTAAAGGTACCGCCATCACTTTGTTTACCATAGCCCCCGACTTCTACCATTATAAATTTATAATTGGCATCGGCTACTGCTTGCAGTACCACAGAAAAATATTTTTTATAGTTGTAAAACATAGATCCAGATTTTTTTGGGCACATAACGCGCACATGTTTACCGTCTATACAACCTATGACGTGAGGGAAATTCCAAATATTATTGAAATCATTAGATATTGAATAAAATATATCTCTGGTGGGTGTAGGCATATGTATGATATACAGTTCCTCCCATATTGCAAGAACCGTCTCTTCTATAATTTTTGTTAATGTTGTTACTCCCATTCGAAAATTTTTTGAAAGCGATTTGAATGATTCTCCAGTTGCAAGATATCTGAAAATAAAAAAAAAACACATTTAACTATTACACCCTGTATACAGTATGTAAAAAAAAGCAAAAAATAACGCTAAATCTTGGGAAAGATGATTCTGCTCAGTGCTCATTATTTTATGCAACAGACAGAGGTCAAATACAATTTTGTTGTTGTAAACATCAGGTTAAATTAATTTAAAAATACTTATTTCTTGCCAGGGTTCTATATAAGACCCAACTTGATAATTGGGATTTAAATAAATAATTATTTTTAAATTGATTGAACTGGAAAGAAATAAGTATTTTTAAATTAATTTACCTTGATATTTACAACAATAAAATTGTATTTAACCTCTATAAGAAAAAGTTTTTAAAAATCAGTACTTTTTTGTTTCAGAAAATAAAATAAGAAAAAGATGGAGATATCTAAGGGATCAATTTGCGGTAGAGTTAGGAAACATTCCACCTTCTCGCTCTGGAGATGAGGCAACTACAGTATACCCCAAATGGCCATATTTTAAACCCTTACTTTTTCTCAAACCTATTGTGAAGGCGCGGCTAACCACTGGAAGTTTGATGCGACAAAGATCTCATTCAAATAGTGCTGTGAGCCTTGATAGTGAAACAGAATACACCCAAAGTACAAATGACAATGATTTTTCTCTTTCACCTGGACCAAGCAATATGGAAGAAAATGATGCGAGTGACCAACCAACAGTGTCTCCTGCGATGCCTGTTTCTAAAACCGCTTTGAAAAGGCCGAAGAGAACAATCAATGACAAATTATTGGACATTGAGCATCAAAAACTTAAATTTTTACAAGATAAGGAAAAATCCCGACAGAATAGAACAACAGATGCTGACAACGAACATCTTTTATTTTTTAAAAGCCTCATACCACACATTGAAAAAATTCCACAGCACATGCTACTTTCTTTTAGAAACCGCATTCAAAGCGTCGTTGACGAGTTCGCGTACCAATCTTTGCAATATGGTAACCCATCAAGTTCAATGTCAAACTACTCTCATTTAAGTAATGTTTCCCGTAATAGTACTCCAGAGACCTGCAACCAAATAACTCTTACACAAACTTCGAGTGACAATATTGCTGTTATAAGCAACCGATTAGCCACAGTAGAATATGAAGAATCCACCTGCAACCGACTAGCTGCAGACGAATGCAATCAATCTAATAGCCACCGAGTATCTACACAAGAAAATAATGAATCTCCTCAGAATGACCAATCTCTTACCGAATTTTATAGCAGATACCAATTGTGAAATATCCAATTTGATTTTGGTCCATGGGGTGCCAAAAACCAAGGTTATAGTTATAACTTAAACAAAGCATTTTTAATAAGTTTGTTTGCTTTAAATTACCTATTTTGGAGTAATACTTTAATTATAATTAATTGAATTTTAAGTTGACATGTAACGTATTGTATGTTTTGCCTCTCGCTGATTGTGGCTAATAAATAACATTCACTTAATTGAAATTGTATTTCGGATATTGAAAGTGCTTAAAACTACTTAAAAATAAAACATACTAGCCTACTGAATGAATAAAAGTCAGGGTATTTTTTTGAACATTAGCTGTAGAGACCCCGATTATAAGCGGTATAAGAAGACATTTCATTTTGAAATTATACCAACCAGTATATTACGCATATTTTTATATTAATAAATATTATTCATTACTTACCTAATAGTGATAACGAGTCTTTCTTCAGGTGAAATTGGTTGAACATGCCAGTTACACCATTTCTTAATTAAGCGATATTCGATTTTATTTAATATGTAGTAAAATGTTTCTTGAGTCATCCTTGTATAATCATAAAACTCCTTTTCATCGTCCTTTATATCTTTTAAGAATAAATGATAATATGTTCCATATTTAGTTCTTTTTCTGTTAATATCAGATACACTAACTGTTCTTCTCTTCCTATATTTGACGTAAGTACTTTCTAAAAGTAAAAAATCTTCGTCCGACGAACTGGAGGCCATGATTGTCACTAAGGACAGATTCACCTGTTTCTTTATGCGAGTCAACACTGTACCGATCGGTACCGACCCGTACAGATTTGTCTGTACCGGAAACCTGTTTCTTTATGTAAGCACCCTAAAACCTATCCATGTTCCTTCCTTGCCCTTAGTGTTACAAGGCCGCGATATCTCTTTCGAACAGTCCCGCACCCCTGGGCCCTCAGATTAGTTTGTTATTAGACGTAATATAATCTTACGATCTGCAATTTCCATAAACATTTAACCAACCATGTATGCCAAAACTGTTTCGAGTAAGTAGTGCTTTGGCACGAATTCTAACAATGCCTAAGCCATTAGTGATAATAAGTGTGATGTTATGTATGTTGTTAAATTATGGCACGCATCCAATCAAATGCTTTTATCTTGTTTCGGGAGGAAAAGAACAACAAAAAGTTTTCGTTGCTCATTTTCCTTGTATGAAACTGTATAGGGCAATAAATGGGAATGGGATACACCGGATACATAACATATTTGTATTGCTGAAGTTTCCTAATTCACGGTTGGAATGACCCAATGGAAAGGAAAAGTAGGATTTTATATGATTTTTCATTAGTAAGTAGTTTTTTAATTTAAATTTATGAAGTCTCAATATTATTCACTATCGTGAGGAAAACAAACCAGCATGCCTGAGAGATATTTCTCGACGGCATGCAAAGCCAAGTTAGAGGCCCATGGGCGGCACAAAAACTCTGACACCAGGTTAGGCACTAACCACACGAAAAATAAATAATAATTGTTCACTATTCATTAAGGGATGGTGAGAGACAACCCCAACACAATTATCATTAATTACTTACTGGGGCTGTTTCATTCACACTTGGAAATGTACCCTTTTGAGACACAGCAAACAAAAAAAATCGATAAACAACTTGAGGGTATAGAAAAAAGTCGTCAAGCAACTGGAATGACGCTAGGAAGTAAATTAATTATCATAATTACCTCACCCTCTCATAATTAATATCTTTAACGAAACCCACAAGTGAGAAAGGTGACATATTCCATACCAGAAACCACATAAACCGTATTCAAAATCCCAGCGAAGCAGCAGATTATGACAACATTCACGTAAATAGAAATTTAATCCCAAACATGGAACTTAAGCAATATTCTTCGTCAGGAATATTTGATGTTCAAATAAACAGGGATAAGTATGCTTAGTTTATTGCTTCAGTCGTACCAGGACCTCATACGAGCGAAGTATGAAGATACAATTAAGAGAGATTATACGGATACAAGAGGAGATCGGCAAGTGAATATAATGAATGTCAAACTACTAAAATGTAATCCGCGTGACTATTTATAGGATAATGTATTAAGGCTTTGTATGGAAAAGGAATATGTATGAAGACGTTTCATATACTTAAAGAATTTTCCCAAGGACACAAGGCAGACCAAATTGACTGATAAGATTTACTCCGAAAAGAACATGATTGTATCGTCAAAAAGAAAAACATCAGAGAAAGGTAAAAAATAAATATGATCACAATTTCCCGTTACAGCCATATTCTACCTTACCCGTATCGATTCGTACTCTTCCGCAGTGCACAATCGTACGGGTATACAAAATACGTAGAGTGCAGAGTCCACAGTGAGTGCGGAGAGGGTAAACAACCACCTTTGGTTCGCGCCAAGGTTGCAGCGGTGTTTACGAATCTCCCACCTTTGCGCAGCGCTGCATGCTTGCAGTTACGATAGATATCTGGATGGAAGCTTTTCTTTGAACAATGTTTGGTTTGAATTGGTAATGGATAATGAGCTTTACATTGAAGCATCTTCTGCTTCAGCAATGCACTTCACTTCAGTTAATTTTAATCTTTTGTTACCCCACCCAGCAACACCTAAGCCCTTGGAATATACATTCATGAATTCATTTTGTATACTTATCATAATTTTCAAATTCAAACTTTGAAACAGTAACTGTATTGCAAAAGGGATTTAGGAGATAAGATAAATTAGATAGTAATGGTTTTGGTTATTATAATCTACTTTAGGGAGCTGTAGGGGTCTGGAATGCTGAGGATTAAATTTGAATTTGCACTAAATTAATGGCAGATGTTCTGATGCGAAATTACAGTAACTTATCATACCCAGCTAGCTCGACTGCTTTGGATGCGTATTCAAATATTTTCATGCACCATTCATTGCAATAACAGCAACTTACTTTGCAGCAAAAGAGTAAACACGGAATAAAACCATACGAATCCAAATTTGCACTTCCAGATGAGTATTTTTTCTCGTGTTTACAGATTCGGCCACGTAGCAAATTCCTGGTCGTAATTAATGCATTTCTCGATCCCAAGTGTCCCGATGTCCCGGCCTGTTCTGTATTCATGAGAGGCCTACCGCCAGCACATTACACCCAGATCTTCTTGCAAGTAGTTTCGGATTAGGCTGCCCCACTCACGATTGCGTTTCACTTAGAATTAAGTAGTTTCAAGTCCTCGTGAGCAATTTGTAAGCGTTGCTTCAAGGAAGTTAGGTAAGTTTGAATTGTCAGTTCCTTTGGTTAGTTAGTTTGTACGGTTCATGTATTAATTTTACTACGTTAACTATTGCAAAAACTGTGTTTACATTTTTATCATTATTTTACACTTCGTTCTAAAGGAACTACAAATTATTAGATCCCGATAGATAAGCCTATAAATTCAAATACAATATAATAATCGTGTAACTGACTGAGTCTATTGATAAACACAAGTCTAGGCCAACCTAGTTTATATTTTGTTTCTAATAAAATTATTCGCTAGCATACACAAATTATTATTTGCAAATCTAGAAACCACGTGTATCGATCCTGTTTAGTCGAGGATAAAACGTGAGGCCATTGAGAGTTTCAGGCACAGATTAGAACAACAGATATTATGTCAATTGAAACTGTTTTCGATAATTAATCTTGCTGTGGAAGGCCATTTTTCTATAGAAATACCTCGATCGAGATTCGACAATGCAACGTGCAATGGTTTTATATCTGCAGTCAGCATTGTACTATTTGTATTCATACTTGCTTACTCTATCTTTCCGGCTTTTTGTGATAGCGTTTCATGGCTTTTCATTTGGGTTTTTTTTAAAGCATAGTCACTGGATTGCGTTACTCAAGTTAATTACATCTTTTTTTAGTTTCGCGTATTGTGGAACCTTTTTTGGTGTGGCCAGTATTTTTTCTACTTTTTAGTTCGCAGCGCAAATTTCTATTGTGAATTTTTAACAAGCAATACAAGCAAGCAAACATTACTATGTTATTTTGGGACTGGCTTTTTGGAAGTTCTACAAATAATAGAAAATAATAGTGAGTAGAAGTAAATAAGTTCTAAATGGAGATGGAATCTGTGTTATTTTCCGGCCGTTTACTTTACAATTATTTTTTAATTTGGTATTTTTATGCAAATAGTATTGGGAACACTACCCGCTCTGTTTAATCCCAATTTTTATTACGAGGGGTCCCAATCAGCCCCCTAGATCCGATGCTGGATAACGTGATACCCGCGAAAGTCTTATCAATATTCATGAGCAGACGATCGACGATGAATAGTCGATGAGTGTTGGACGTATCGATACCGTGTCGATATGTCGATTCGCTTTCCATGTGCACGTCACTAGTTTCCGAAGTTTAAAAATAGAAATTCTGAATTTAGTTTTCTTTTAAATTGAATTCCGTATGTACCGGATAAAAATAGAGATGAGAGTATTTATTGTATGATCTGTGTTTCCCGAGACACTTTAGTTATATTAAGGGTTAGGGTTACGTTTTTATGTCACATTTTAAACCAGCCGTCTATTTTAATTCAAACTTCAACTACAAAACTCTGATAGGCTAAATCAAGGTCCAAAAACCGGTTTTCATTATGAAAGTTCCCTCTGAACCTCCGTGACATTAGTATGCAAATTTTTCATATCACCCCGCGACGAATGGCCAGACTATCAATCTGAAGCGTCCAGGTGTCGGCCCGTTGTCATGGTAACGATCTCCTTTGTTCCGCCGTTTTTAACGATGTAACTTGGTTTTATTAGGCACGTTCAAGTTTTTGCTCAAGTAACGAATGGTATTTATAGCCCTTTTACAGATGAACAATTGCGTTTAACTAGCTTTGTAGAAAGGATAATAAATATGTATTGAAGCACTGGCATAAATCATAACCATTTTGTGAACCTTTGTCAAAGAGACGAAATAAAATGTTGACGTTTGAATAAAAATATTAACAAGTTAAAATCCGACTCCGAATAACTGAAACGACCAACAGTTTTTTCTAGGTCCGACTTTCAAAGGACAGACGTCCAGCTCGCAGTGTCAAGCTCGTTTTGAAAAAAGTGAAAAATTCGCAGTTCGCACATATCGGCCAGCCAGCAGCAATTATTATAAAAACGAAGTGTCCGTTTGGCCGTCCGTCCACTAATACCCCTCAACCCGCTGGAAATCCAACCTCGAAATAGACATCCAGGTCAAACGGAGTCGTGCAAAATTAAAACAAATTGACCTAGATTTAGTGTCTCATAAATATTAAATTTTTGCCCCGTTTCGTTTTCGCTAAGCTTTTGTACCAAAGTTATTCCAGTACCATATGCAAAATTGGATCGTCATACGAGATTGTTTTTACCGAGAGGATTAATAGTGATTTATACGAGATATACCTACACTGCGGTAGTGCCTCGTTGACGTGACAATGGGCAACGCTCGCGTAACCAAAAAAGGTGCAATGTTTTGCATGCCTCGTCGTTTCTTATAAGACTTAGTGCATGTAATCAGCGGACATTCCATAAAACAGGCATATATCTATTCGATGCAGTTTATTTCTAAACAAATAAGGTTGAAAATTACGAATTAAAATCCCATCTTCGTCTAGCAAGGGTTTAGAAAATTTATGAAGCTCATTCACGAATACTGAAATATACTAAGATAGTGATCCTACACAATGCCATAAAAAATATCTATACTACGATATTTATACAGTTGGCTATGAATACTACGAGCTGAGACGCTAGAACGTAGGAAATTTAGAATTCCATTGTGTGATGTCATAGTAAAAAGTACCAAATTTACCACTAGCGAACGTTGATGAAATGAAACTAAGCCATTAAATCGTTTTAAAAATTAATAGCCCATTCTAAACTAAGCTTGCTGGTCGTTATTCACGGTTCATTTCGGATAAGCGTGGAAATCGCCTGTTTCACGTCGGGTGACAATTTTTTACGCCATTTTCAAATCAACTTTCTAACGCTTAACTGATTATTAAGTATTACATTTTCTACATCACGGCAGATCAGGTTAACAACATGAATTTTAACATTTTTAGTGACGCTTAAACGCGTTTTTATACGCAATACTTTTGGTACGCCGCGCGCCGTAACTATAAAATTGGTGTTAAAATAGAGGTCGCAAGAAAATCTATAAAAACGGCCACCAAGTATCACAAACCTTGCTTTTTATGCCAGTGATGTCAATGACAAGAACCCTTTTTTTTACGGATGGGAAATCATCAAATGACTTCTCCCGCTCCGGGCAGAGCGGAAGGGAGTGTCAGACTTGTACTGACTAAAACCCATCCATGTTCCTTCCTTGCCCTTTGTGTTCCAGGGCCGCGGTATCTCTTTCGAACAGTCCCACAGCCCTGGATGACAAGACCCCTTAAAATCAAATAATGTTTTTACTCTCAAATCAAGAGGAATCTGGGTTTCTCTTCGAGCTTTCATTGAAAACGCCAATATTTGCTATCAGACTATCCAGCTCTAATCTAAATTTGAATATTCGAGCACACACTACCCGCGCGCGTCCGTATCAATGAATAGCTCACACACAGCGATGCATCGCTTTAAATCATCACACTATAAATGCCAGAAAACATTGTTCGGGGTTTGCGTTGTTCGATAATTTCGCTGAAGGCACGTTTCAGCGGCGTTGCATTATGCCATGGTTCATTCGGTTAAACCGCTTTGAAGCGGTGTTAAGGCTTGATTTAAATTACCTACAGCTAACGACGCGATGAAATATTAATCACTTTTTTTTTTCATTTGCAAGTTCCGCCTGGTAAAAGCACTCTTTCATTTTTCGTTAAATAATAATTACGTCATAAGGTTTGTGATACGGCAACACTTAACATTTATTTTGCCATGGCCGAAAATAAGGTTCAAAGATTTGCTACTTTTAAGTAATTCAAGAACGGCCAATGGCCGGTCATATTAGCCGTAGAACCGATGAACGATAGCGTAAACTTATTCCTGAGTTGAGACCGCGAATCGACAAGCCTAAGGCGGGAAACCCTCAAGAAAGGTCGAGCGATGATCTTCGCATTATGGCTGGTTGCAGCTGCCATTTGGAGTAGTGGACTGATGTAGGCTAATGATGAAAGAGTTTGCCATGCTCTTGATAGCTCAAATGGGACCAAGACATGAGATGACATGAGATGACATGATGATGTTATAATGTCTTTCTCTCTAAATCCAAACCTATCTATATAATACAAACTAGACCACGTGCATATCAGTGCGCTGTTTATAAAGCGGGCCACTCACACGGCGATGTTTACGCGACGAAACAATTGCAGTCGCTGCGGCTGTGTGTTTGCGATCGTATACGTTGTTTCACGTTATCGGAAAACTTACTTTTGTGACGTGAATACTGTTTAGTACGAAAGGGAAAAGAAAACAGTGTAAACGATTATGAAGTTTTGATAAACAATAGCAGATGCAAAACGTGGTTAGTGCTCACACAATACTATCTTGCATGTAGGTTGAATTTCACCATTGAAATAGAACTCGATCGACACATTCATCATTGCTGTGAAACATTGACCCTTAGCTCTTCAACGCAGTTTAAATTCATCGGTGAAATTGGCCATTGGTGAAATTCGCTAGTTTAGCGGAAATGACATGATGACATTAAGTATGCCTCTCCAAACAGTTTTAATGTGCATTCCGCATTAAATAAATGCAGTAATTTTACGTCTCTACTCGAAAGACATACGCCACTAACGGCTAGACAGTATCCATCTGAGTCAAAATCGAGACAGTGAAGGAAATTGACTAAAATGAAATCCAAATTGCCAACTAAAACTAAACGCGTGGTTTTCACAGATAGGGCGTCTATCTGTGAAAACCACGCGTTGAGTTTCATGAATGTGGAAAAGGAAACCAATCTGTTCTCTCGTTTTTAGAATAATTATTCAAGAAGTTTTTTTCATTACTTGTATGCTCATAAAGAAAATACATAAAAACTTAATTGAAATTCAAAAAGATAAATAAATTGTGTTCGAATCATAAATCAGCACAATCAAAGAAAATTAATGCAAGCATCAATATCTCTTATGTGGGAATCAATAGGTGTCCTTCAGTACCCGGATCCTGACCACACCCAATAAAGCGAGTCTCCCGCTAGAGCCAATAAAACGCCATAGAAATGAAACCATGATCTGGATTAGATCGGCAAACCAACGACGTAGCTACCTACATTATATAGCAGGGGTCCATAATGGAAATCAATAATGGATTCACCTCAGATCCTCAGAAGCATGTTGAAAATCGTGACAAGACTGCGATGGCAATTTTTCATCGACAATCGCTCGAAACTTAATCGTGTGGAAAATGCAAGAACATTGAGCCACACATCACTATCTGCCCGCCACTCGATACCTACGTATCGATAAGTCGAGTTGCCCGACTCGATTATTTTTGCGTCACAACTTTACTGGTTATTTCCGTTTAAATCTGGTTGACGTAAGCGGATATTAACGTTTTTGTGATTCTGATTTCGAAACGGCAGATACCGGTTTTTTTATAATATAGTGCAACGCGAAAGAACTTTTTGCTATTGCGTGGTTCGTGAAGTGATTTCAAAGCTTGTTTCGACGTGTTTGATGATTTTGAAGTATCTAATTAGTAATTAATGACAGGAAACTAGTGATCAAGCCGTTTACATTGCTACATACATTTATTTAACTATCCGTCTAATTCAATCATACGTTTACCTACAAAACTGCACGTGCAACGATTGTTTAATTTTCTACCCATTGTATCCACAGTTCTAACACTATTCTAAAAGGTTTTAGTTAAGGTGGTTGCGTCAGGGTAGCCCGTGAAATACAAATTTTCTTACGTTTCTTGCAATTTGCAGGTCATTGTCAGATTGTACATATGTTGATGAAAAATGAGTCGCGCCAGTAACACGATGTAGTTACAGAATCACAATCATGAAAATTATCAATATATCCCTGTAAGTCCATTTAACCTAATTGAATGACTTTTTCATGAAATATTCATTGAATAGGGTTACATGAACTTAGATTTTCATGATTTTAATTTGTAACTACATAAGTGTTACTGGCGCGACACATTTTTAATCAACGTACAACGAACGTACGGGGCTACCCTGACGTAACCACCTTAAATCAGCATACCTACTTACTTCAATGAATGTTAATTTGCAAACACAATAAACATTTTAACGAACTAAAAAAAAAACAGATTTAGAAAAGTTATCTACAGTTACTTAAAAGTCGACTATCGTTAAAGCAATCAGCTAATGGAAACACGTCACCCTAAATTTTTTCTCGCTCCATTTCCAAACACAATTAATAACAAAAACGTGATTTCATTTTAAATTAAATCTTATCGTTAAGGTAAAAGAACTTGTTATTGCAAATCACTACAAAAGCTCGCCATTTAAAATGGGATTTTTCACATATACAGTGTTTGGCGTTCGGAGTCACAAAATCAATTTATAAACATTTATGACGAGGGAATGTGTGCTTTAATTAATGGCATATTGAATTTATATCTGGATGTTAATGATAAAGTAAAAGTGTTAAAGAAATGCTGATAATCGGATACAATGTTGAAAGACAATCGATTAAGTAGATTGGTAAACGTCCATATATGACTTTTATATTAGGTGACATTTATACCACACTAGCTTTTGCCCTCGGTTTCGCTCGCCTTATGCATGGTCGTAAATTATCCCAAGGAAACTTTTTAAATATAGTCCATGACACTCGGGAATAATTCAGTTTATTCTCATTATCAGTTAGATCTGGTATGCAAGCTAGAGCAGACGCGTTACAAGTTTTTTTTTAAATAGTGTAGTTCTATGCCTAATAAAATCTAACCTTGCTACTAAGACAAAAATCTCAATTTCGCCATACGCTTATTTGTTTAAAATAATTAAGCACGGGACACAGTGCGAGTGTCGCGGGAGTGAGGCCCTCTTCACCCCCGCGAGGAAACAGTGCGGACTATATTTTTTGGCTCGCTCACCTTACTCCGTGCAGCGGTAGTCTCGAGAGTGCTGCCCCCTTCACCCCCGCGAGTAACAAGAACAACTGCTTATCAGCTGATCTGATAAGATTCCTAACAGCTGATTATGACGAATTAGACGTTTCTATTATGTTACTCTCGCCGAACAGCAGTAAATGCCAATCCGTTCCGGATCTATACTCAAGCGACGACGGCCAGATTGCGACCTGAGAAGGGATATCTCTGCACTTTCCGAGGAATTCAAGAGATCAATGAGCTTTCTGACCACTGAAATACGTGACCAGTTTTCGAATATTAACTCGAATATTAGTAATCTTCGAAATGAATTTAATAATTTAGCAACTACCTCCACTCAAATTCAATCTGAGTTGAAAGAATTACGCTCTGATTTTTCCAACACAAAAAAGGATATATCAACTCTAAACACAAAACATCTTGAATTATCGAAGGTTGTCGATGACCTGAAGTCATCGGTGGAATTCAACTCTGCGAACATCAGTGATACGGTAAAGCGTACGAAAGAGATCGAGTCTAAGATCGTGACCTCTGCGTCTGAGCCCATATTTACACTGATTAATAAAATAGATCGCCTAGAACAACAGGCTAGGTAGTGCAACATAGAAATTGGTAACTTGCCGGAAAAACGTGGCGAAAACCTAGTGGTTATTTTGGAGTCAATTGCGACAGCTATTAACATACCTATAGTACCTACAGAGAGACATAGTGGCTATTCATCGTATTCCACACGCACACACGCATAATTCACGTCCAAAAAATATTATTGTAAAGTTTACTTCCCGACTACTCCGTGATAACGTGCTGAGCGCTTATCGTTTGTCTAAAAGTATTACGTCGGATCGTATAGGACTCACTGGGACTCAATGTCGTATATATATGAACGAACACCTGACGCTTCGTAATAAGGAGTTATTTCGAAAATGCCGTGAAGCTGCCAAAACAAACAAATTCAAGTATGTATGGGTCCGTAATGCCACTGTGCTGGCCAAGGAGAACGATGACTCATCTACGATTGCGATCCACTCAGAAAACGACATTTGTAATAAGTTTAGGCCAAATAATTCGTCAAAAAAAAAAACATTTATTTGAATGTTTGGTTATCATATTTTTTTGCAAACAGCTGTTTGCTTACTTTGCTTATGTGTGCATTACACTGCTTACAATATTTTCTTATCTTAGTAGTATCTGTACCATATAACAATAATATCTGGCTAAATGTTTATTGGTCATATTTCCTTGTTAACAATTGTGTGCTTAATTTCCTTAAGATTACAATTCACTGTTTACAATATCTGCCTACCTCATTAAATTTAATGTACGATGTTAGAATAAGTCCTTACAATCAAGTCCTGAAAACAATCCTTATATTGCTGCTTGAGATTTCTATGATTCACCTTGTCGATTACTTTGTAATTTTATTTATCGAGAACGTACTTCGTGAGCTTTTAGCGTTA
The DNA here is from genome assembly GCA_950005105.1 of Lycophotia porphyrea. Lineage (NCBI taxonomy): Eukaryota > Metazoa > Arthropoda > Insecta > Lepidoptera > Noctuidae > Lycophotia > Lycophotia porphyrea. Next base: position 12,841,697 of record OX465391.1, on the reverse strand, counting down.
GTTTGTTTTAAGTATACTGATAAGTTTAATAGGTTATCTTATTTTTGGTTGTTTAAATTGTACCCTCGCATTTGTGTATGACTCGCATGTTTTAAGTATACTTATGAGCTTTAATGTGAATATTTATTTGCCTTTGGTTTATTTCTTTGTAGATGTTAGATGAGATGTTAAAAATGTTTAATGATTCTAAAATATCCATATATTATCAAAACTGTCGAGGAATCAGGACCAAGCTAGATACCCTATACTTAAATATTATGTCGCATGCATATGACGTAATTATCTTGACCGAGACCTGGTTGATGCTAGACATATCTGATAATGAATTTATTGATGGACGCTATTTGGTGTTTAGATGCGATCGTAATCGGTCACTCACCAACAAGAAGGATGGTGGAGGTATCCTTATAGCCATATCTAAAGAACTGAATCCCTCTAGTATTTCATTTTTGCCCCCGTTAACCTTGCCCGAGCATGTGATAGTTAAAGTCCCCGCGAAAAACAATAAATATCATATAATTTGTGCTACTTACATACCCCCAAACGCTGTTGATGATACATACTTAACTTTTCTTAAATCTCTGTCAGTGTTGTGTGATGACTCTTCCGTAGAAAATATTATTTTAACAGGTGACTTTAATTTACCCTCGCTTGCTTGCTTAAATAAGGTGTTTTACATAGAATATGCTGCGAACAACAAACTGACAAAAACAACTCGTTTTTTATCAAATTTCTGCTCGCAACATGCTTTGAAACAATATAACCGTTTCTTCAATTCTAGCGGACGCATCTTGGACTTACTTTTTTGTAATACTCATGCAGCCTTGCCGCAACATTCTCTCCTGAAGTCCTGATGTCCCCCTTTTACCTGTTGACGCCTATCACCCAGCCTTTTATGTACACATTTCTTTCTCTCACCCCACACATATTCCTAAATGTACTGCAGTTACCAAACTAAATTATCAAAATAAGTGACGTGCATTGGAATATCTTATTGGATGACTTAACACCGAATGAATCTGTTTCTACATTTTATGAAAAACTTTACGAAATTATAAAATCACACACACCTACATGTCGACCAAAAAATGTTAATTTCCCTAATTGGTTTTCCAAATCTCTCATATATACCTACAAAAAGAAGACTCAGCCTGGGTTAAGTGGAAGAAGTATGGGAATTTATGTGACTATGAGGTATTCTCCAGTAACAGGAAAAAAATTAAAAAAGTAGCTGACATTTGCTATGGTTAATATATTAATGCAATTGAAGACAATGTTGCTACCAATACTAAGTCATTTTGGACGTACGTTGCAAGCCGTAAAACTACAAATAAAATCCCATCTACGGTTCATTACAATAAAATTTCATCCAATGATGCTATTACTACTTGCAACTTGTTTGCTACATTCTTCCAGTCTGCATATGAGCCTTCAACATTTAACTATAACTCTTGGGAACCACCATCTAGTAATGCTGACCATGATGTCTTTCTATGCAAATTGCAAGTGTCTCTTGATGAAATACATACAGAATTCAAAATCACTGGATTCTACCAAAGGTCCTGATGGGATTCCTTCGATTTTTTCGGAAAAATACGTGTGATACATTATGTTATCCTCTACTAATAATATATAATAAATGTTTATCTTGTGGTATTTTTCCTGAAGTTTGGAAACATGCAAATATTGTACCAGTTCATAAGAGTGGTTCCAAGCATGACGTAGCAACCTATCGACCTATCTCTATACTATCTGCTTTTTCTAAGCTATTTGAGCGACTAGTATATAATAAAATATATCCGACTATTCGCAGTGTTTTAATAAAAGAACAGCATGGGTTTGTTAAAGACAGGTCCTGCATTAGCAATCTCCTCATTTTCACGTCCTAGCAATTTGATAGTCTCTATAATAGACAGCAGATTGATGCGGTTTACACAGATTTTCAGAAGGCATTCGATAAACTGGACCACACACTACTACTGAATAAAATTGCATACGATGGTATCAGAGGAGACCTTTTAAGGTGGTTTATATCGTACATAACTATCAGAACCCAAAAGGTAGTTGTTAATGGCTTTGAATCACTCTTTTCGGGTCACCTCCGGTGTACCACAAGGTTCCGTTTTAGGCCCTTTATTATTTATTCTATACATAAATGACATAAAAGACTGTTTTCAAAATTCTGACTTTCTTCTCTACGCGGACTCTTAAAGGTCTATAAAATTATTTCCAATAAATTCGATTGTTTTAACTTCCAGCAGGATTTAGACCGTTTCTCTAACTACTGCTCTTATAATAAGCTTTATCTTAGTCTTCCAAAGTGTCATGTTATAACATTTACCAAAAAGAAAAATATTACCGAGTTCCACTATCGTCTTTCTAATACACCAATTAGTAAAGTTAGTTTTCTCCGTGATCGTGGTGTTCTGCTAGATTCGAAGCTCCATCTGGATGTTAACATAGAAAAAATTGTTAACAAGGCCTACCAAATGTTTGGTTTTGTTATGAGATCATCCAGGGATTTTCGTCGACCTTCTACTTGTTTGCACTTATATACTTCAATAATTAGGCCACAGTTAGAGTTTGCAGTACCTATTTCGAACCCTTTTTTTATTAAATATAGTGAAAGATTAGAACAAGTACAACGCAAATACCTTCGTGCTATGAATTTTAGATGCTATCGGAAAAAAATGTCATACCACTTACTTTTAAAAAAGTATGACCTACCAACCTTAAAGTCAAGACGGAAACTTCTGGTTGGTCTAAGTTATGACTCTGTACAATGTGTGCCGCAATAATTTTGATTGTCCCGACTTAGTTAGGAGTCTGTGTTACCTGTTTCCTCGAACAGTTCATGTACGTGAGATACGCACTCGACGTCTATTTGCTACTAGCGTCTGTAAATCCAACGCCGGCTCGCGTTCACCACTTCATCGTTTGGTTGAGACATACAACAATGAGTTCCATTAAATCGACATACTTTTTCTAAGTAAAAATGCGTTTAAGAAGCAAATCCAACCAACCCTAAAGGACAATCAAACTACTGTATAATTTTTGTTTTTTTTAATATTTTTTTTATATTATAATAACTTAATGTTAAATTCGCACACAAAATCACTTTTTATTTTATTTTTATTCCAGATGTTAGTTCCAGGACCGTTGACCATTGTATAGTTGTAATGTTTTAGCTAGTTTTATATACATACTTTAAATTGTAATCTGTGGAGAACGTAGTGGGTAGCATAATTGTTTTAGGATGTAATATTTAAGATCTTATGACTAATAGTTATTGTGCTACTGTTTGTTTTTCTTTAAATAAATAAATAAATTATCGAAAGAATTTTCGGAAATGAATCAGCAGTTCCGAAGATTACCCCCTACATGCATACAAACAAATTTTACCTGTTTATAATATTAGTAGTTAATGCAAAGGTAAAGGCAAAGAAATATAACCTTAAATAAAACAGTACTGGCTGCAAACAAAGAAAAATAATTCAGATCAATGCCTTCTTAGAATGATTGATTGTCGGCATTCAAATTCAGATAGAAATTCTATAAACCAGGTAAGTTATTACCTTTCAGTCATTACCACCAGTCAACAAGGAAAAGTAGCAAAACAACACAATTAAGTACACAAATTATGACAATTTCGTGATTCACTACCATATTTACATTATTACCGGGCAATAAGGGAAATGTTAGCTTGACTATACTGACAATGTAGTAATGATTAGCATAAACAGTAAATCAACATTAATTTAAACATTTTATTACGCAATGATTTATGCACCGTGAATAGGCCGCTTTAGATGTCTTTCACTAGTAACGATCGCGAAGGAAGAAATTGCCACTAAAAAAAATATTATCATTTCATAAATACGCCATATGAAATTAGAGGTCTTAATTTTGTCAAATACTCTTACTTGGCTTGATTATTCTCGTGTAAACGACTAACCAAATTAATTATTCAAGCAATAACAACCACAAATTAAACAATGATAAAACAAAGGTTAAATAAATAAAAGTTAAGTAGTTACTCTTGTACTTAACGTTTAGTGTTGTGCCATTGGCCTGTATATTCTCGAAATTCAATAACGAAAAGAATTTAAATGTCAGAGGCAGGCAAGACATTCAGAGAATATGAAATAAATTATTCCCATTGTACAAAGCATACGAAATAATAGAAATTCTAATAAATTACCCATATTCAGCCGCCGGAGGCTGAAGTGACTTTATCATCAACTCGGAGCCCGCCTTTTTTTTTTTTTTTTTTTTTTTTTTTTTTTTTTTTTTTTTTTTTTTTTTTACGGATGGGAAATCATCAAATGACTTCTCTCGCTCTGGGCAGAGCGGAAGGGAGTGTCAGACTTGTACTGACTAAAACCCATCCATGTTCCTTCCTTGCCCTTTGTGTTCCAGGGCCGCGGTATCTCTTTCGAACAGCCCGCAGCCCTGGCAGGCATCGGCCCTTGCGGGCCCCTCCCTATTTGCTGACATCTCTTTGAGGCGCGCGTGGAACACGAACGCGCCGTCAACACGGCCTGTCGTCAAAAGACGGACGGACGGCGAGCTAGCCCATTACTCTCCGTCCACAGGTCCGCGTCTACGGTGGCCGGAAGCCACCACGTGACCCCCGACGCCCGAGGCGTCTCCCGCGGCGGCCGGGACGAGAGGTTCTCTCCCTCTCACGCTCCGCCACCTCCTTCGCTAGCATGACTGCTTCGCAGAAGGAGGTGACGGCGTCCCATTCCCTTTCGCTCCGGACCATGGACTGGACCAGGGCCGGACGCGATAGGTCGCCGCCGCCGATCGCCGCTACGAGGACACGGCGGTGCTCCGCCCAAGCGGGGCAGACCTCTACCGTGTGCTCCACCGTATCCTCTGGGCGGCCCTCACAGTGGTAACACCCGGGCGTTTCCTCCCGCCCGATTCGGTGCAGGAACCTCCCGAAACAACCGTGTCCGGTGAGGACCTGCGTCAGGCGGAAGGTGAGGGTGCCGTGGCCCCTCTCCAGCCACTCCTCAAAGAGGGTACTTATCGCCACTATTGTGGCGTGCCCTGCACGGGGTTGCGATAGTCGCTCTCTCCATGTCGCCATGAGATCGCGCCGGAAGTCTGTCCGCAGTGCGACAATTTGCCGCGGCAGCGGAGTTTCCCCCCGGCGTAGTGCCTCTACGCGCCACTCATGTAGGCGCGCGAGGACTATCGCCTCCAGATCCCATGGCGGCAATCCAGCAAGGAGGCTCGCCGCCTCGCCGGAGATCGTGCGGTACCCCCGGACTAGCCTTACGGCTACCACCTTCTGGGGCGCGTTCAGGTAGTGGGCGGCTCGCCGCCTCAAGGAACGCGCCCACACCGGGGCCCCGTAAAGGGCCATGGACCGCACGACCCCCGCGTAGAGCCTCCGGCAGGAGGCGCTTGGACCCCCCAGGTTGGGCAGGAGCCGCCTGAAGGCAGCCCCGGTCCGTTCCAATTTGGGGGCCAAACGTCGGAAATGCTCCACGAAGTTCCACCGGCTATCGAGGACGAGCCCTAGGTATTTCAACGTCGACTCGACGCCGATGGGAACCCCTCCCGCCGTTACTATGGATCCCGACGGTGGCGCATTCCGAGGCCCATGAAAGCACATGGCCTCGGACTTGTGCAAAGCCACCTCGAGACCCAATTGCCGGATGCTCTCCACGACTATCGCAACCCCGCGTGTCATAAGTTCGGCCGCCGCCTCGTACGACCTCCCCTGCGCCAGCACCAGCGTGTCGTCAGCGTAACAAACTACGCTGACGCCACCAGGGAGGTCGGCGCGCAGCACCCAGTCGTAACCGATGTTCCACAAGGGCGGCCCTAGGACCGATCCCTGTGGAACACCGCACGACATCTCTCGCCGGTTCCACTGGCCGTCGCGACCAGGGTAGATGACGGCCCTATCCGTTAGGTAGTCCCCGACAATACGACGGAGGTAGGTCGGCACCTGGTGATACCGGAGTGCCTCCCTAATGCAGCTCCAGGGTATGGAGTTGAAGGCATTGGCGATGTCAAGAGACACCGCCAAAACCACCCCACCCCGGGACACCGCATTCCCCGTCGTGAGGGCTCTCACGCGCATGATGGCGTCCACCGTCGAGCGCCTCTTGCGGAAACCAAACTGGTGTTCCGCAAGATCCGGCCCAATCCCCGCAAGGTGCCCGGCGAGGCGGTTTGCAATTACTCTTTCAAAGAGCTTGCCCACCTCGTCGAGCAACACAATGGGCCGGTATGCGGACGGAGAGTCCGCAGGGCGCCCCGGCTTCCGAATGAGGACCAGTTTGCCCGTCTTCCAACGAAGCGGGAACTGGCCTCTCTCCAAGCATGCGCTTAAGAGTCCCTCCAGTCGGGGCCCGAGAGCCTCCGAGGCCAGGACCCAGGCTTTGCCAGGCAAGCCATCGGGTCCCGGGGCGGTATTTTTGGCCTTAAGCCTGCCTACCGCCACTCTCAGGTCTACCCCGGTCACTTCCGGAACGTCGTCGTCGTCCGTTGGGTGGTCCGCTTCTGGCATCGCAAGCGGACTCGGAGCCCGCCTCAAATCTAATTTCCTTTTAATATATGTCGAGCTCCTTGCAAGCGCGTTAACTAAATCTGTTATCCAAGAGAGAATGAAGGTTGAATACTAATACGCGAAATACCGATCGTTTTGGGGCCGAATATCTGAATAGAGCCGAGTTAAACTTACATTCTCGTCATGGACATCGAATACAGAGTTTCGGGTTATAGACTGAGCTGGCGAGTTTACGAATAACTTGTTATGAGAGGTGAAACTTATTACTTTACTACATCTTACGCTTATACAAGGTGTAAAGAGACTCTTCACGAAGCCGTCAACCAAGCACGCTACACGAAGCTGTACATCAAACTAAGTAACTTTACGCAAAAATTATTGCTGGGAAACGACTTTTTTTTTGGGGTGAAAAATTACGTTTTACGGTAGGACTCAATGTTACGCACTCAAAACTTTGTGCTGATGGATGGGTTGAATGATCGTGGAGGTGTTTAAAGAAAAATCTTACATTAACGTACGTATTTAAAAAAAACTTGTGAAAAATTCGGAACTTTGACCCCAATATCCCTCCATAACTAGAAGGTTCCCAGGTATGGTCTAGAACAAAAAAAATATCCCAATGACGAAGAGAACAAGTGCCTTTCGGCTTCGTTAAGAGTTTTTTTACACCCTTTAGGATAGTTTCAGGAGTTCCAACCAAACGTTGACTTGTACCTGTAAAAAAAGAAAAAAAATGTGATAAATAAAACATTTGGAAGTTCTCCAATGCAACGTAACTGAGTTTTTGTGACATTTTAAAACGAAGCCAATATTAAAGAGGGCAAAGAATCACGAATTCACGACCCTCCCTTACAAAACTTCTTAGTCACCGTTTCTTTTATTTATTACTGTTCGTTTGTTTTTGAACCATTATTTCTTTCTTCTGGTGATTACAAATGGGAAAATTATACATATCATGCGATGTAAGAGCAAACATTTCTTAAAAATATATAATGCGTTGGCTACACGCGTACAAGTGATTCATGACTTGATTTTTGCCCTATCATACATTAAGTTTATGTTTTTGTAATTTGTTTAAATTCTAATGGTCTACTTGTAGTAAGTACACAGAGCTCAGTTCAGTACTTGCCAGGGACCGCAATGACCCAAAGGGAAAAAACCAAATATCGTCGATGCCGAACGAACTGTGGGCCCGTAAAGCTCATGATTGGTGCCCTGAAACAGTGACACGGGGTCGCGGCAGACCACGTAGGAGATGGCGGGACGAACTGGATGTCTTCCTTGAGAATTGGAAAGAAGTAGCACAGAATCGCGACCGTTGGAAGGAATGGAGGGAGGCCTTTGCCCAGCAGTGGGACAATATGGGCTAGCTATAATAATAAATAATAATCGTCGATTTTCTTCAACTAGAGGTTCCATAAAAGAGGCTTTTGGGAAAATCGGATAGATTCTGTCATTATTGATTCTGTTTATGTACTACTCGATATCATTTAGGAAATATTTGCAAACGCAGCTAATTTCTAAATTATGATCCAGTTCTTGGTTAATTAATACTAAGAAACAATAAAAATATCTTTTATCATTATAATTATCTTATTATAAAAATACCAGAAAGTAAAAAAATCGTCTTTGACTCAACCTGTCTTTATCCCAACGACCTTTCAAAAATTAATTGGTGCAGTGCAGTGAGTTAATAATGAAAATACAAATTAAGCGATCAAATGAAAGACGACTAACGAGTCACATCCGCGTCGTTTAATTAGCTCCACGAGGTGTGACGTCATATTATGTCCTTCCAGTGTACTATTAAGAACGAACCATAAGGTGTTCATGTTTATGTGAGTTTTATACAGTGTGTATCAGAAAAGCTTGGTCATATTTAAGGGTGCGGATACCAACTAACTGAAAGAAGTGGATATTATGTTTTTCCTACTCTTCCGCTATTTTCTTTATCCAAGACACTTTAATTCAATGGCGGATTTATCATACAACCCGAAAAGCCAGGCTTGCCTTACAATCAACTCAACAAATAAAAAAAAAAATTCTTGCGAAACTAAAAATGTATGTCAAACAATAATAATATCAAAATCTGCGCCAAACGCAACGTGATGCGATGCGACGTTGCAAGGTTTCCACACAACTTTATCAATCCAGAAATTATTTTAAATTCGCGCGCATCAAACGCGAAGTTGTCAAAATTTTGTGATATCTCCGATACCGGCAGACTTTGGCTCGCTCTAACACTATACAAAAGAAGAGTTGTGCCTACAGCCTACGGCCAGTGACCCAGTCCTAGCGCTTTCTCTTTCACACCCATTGGCTTGTAATTTGGCTTCTCTGATCTTTCATTTTCTCTAGCAAAATGTTTCTGTTTTTTGATAACAATAATAGGCGCGAAATTTGAATTTTGTATTGAATTAAAAGCAGGGCTTTTTTATGAATGTGTGAGTGTAAGTCAGTGTAAGTTTGAGAGTGAATTGTGTGTGAATGCGCGGAAAGCTGCGCATGGCGCGAATTTTGATAGAAACAAACAAATTAGTTCATATTTGTTTTGAGCGGTTACTGGTGCATTTCTTTTTTGTGTTTTAGTTTATTTAATTTCTTGTGATTTAAAGTTTTGTGATTCGTTTTTGCTATGATTAACGCTGTTTAGTAGTGATTATAGTTTTTTAACACTAAAATGAATTCTAAAACGGATGCAAGTTCCTTGTGAAGGATTAAAGTGTGTGAAAGCGGTTCTGGGCAAGGTAAATGCTTTGAGATTTTTTAATTGGGCTTTGCCTCCATTTCATTGCGGGCACGCCACTGCTTAAATTGTTTCTCTTCGTCGAGCTTCATTGTCTCGGCGCTTTTCTGGTGGTCGCCACTGTGGAGTCTGGCTTTCAGGAGTTGCAGTGGTTTAGGAATAGTGTGGCGGGCTTGTTCCAAAAAAAAGATCATCAAACTAAGCCACTTTCTCCATGGAACCAACATCGTAACGTGAAAATATACTCAACTGTCCAGTGTTGATCGGTTTGGTCTATACCACACACTTATATCACAACACCTATTTGATACACGCTGTATAACGTTTAAAAATGATGACAAAGATAACAGTTTCATTTTAGGTGTAAAAAGAGTTCATGATCGCTACTCTGTGAGGTTTTTCCTCGACGTTGAACCGAAGACATGTGACATCTACCAACCCGCACTGCGCCCGCGTGGTGGATTATAACCCATTCCCTCTCATAGAGAGGAGGCCTGTGTCCCAGCAGTGGGAACATTATAGGTTGATTAATGATTAAGCTGATTGTTGATCCGACCGTTGAAAATCCAACAGAGCGCTTTTATTTAGGCAATCATATAAGTTTCACCTAGTGATACTGAAAATGAACGCTGCTTACTCAGTTCTTGATTCAAATAAACGTGCCCGTTCATTGACGTATCAATCATTCACATCCATTCACGGATCAATAACATCCTGACCTCTGCCACCTTTGGAAAGACTACTTTTTGCGTTATTCTGACACCTATGTTAAGGTTCCTAAAGGCTATTATCGCCTTACAAAAAGTAAAGGTCATCCCATGTCTCACTGACGTCTTAAAGAAAAATAACACAGCAACCCGGGGACCTAAAATGGGCGCTTTAGCAGAATCATAAAAGGATAATAATATTAATTAAGTTACAATTAGAAAATGGTCAAAAAGTAACAATTCATAATATTAACTGCGTCTGTGACCATTTTAACAAAATTAGCTAGCTAAAGTTTATGCCCAGTTAGCTTTTGCAAGCAGATTACGATTTTGTTCGCGTTTCCCCTACTATCGTATCTAATAAAATGTCTTAAAAAGGCAAGGTGTGCTCGTAGTAACAACGTAAACAACACCACGTTCAAAGTCAAGTAATTAACTACAATTACACGTCAGGTTAAAAGATCAGTGGACAAATTACAACATACCTTTACCTCATTAATACTGTGTTATCTTTACTTGCGACGAAGTAAGCAAGGGCGTGTGCAGGGTCACGCAAGTATACGTCATAGGGACAGTCAACTGTAAACCCAAGTTCCAACTCCTTTAATTCAAAGAAGGAAGGAAGGGCAGGAAAATTGTGCCCCCTCGGCACAATTTTCCTGCCCTTTTTCTTATCCGCCATTTATGTCCCACTACAGGGCAAACGTCTCCCTACACTTTTTTTTTTTTTTTACGGATGGGAAATCATCAAATGACTTCTCCCGCTCTGGGCAGAGCGGAAGGGAGTGTCAGACTTGTACTGACTAAAACCCATCCATGTTCCTTCCTTGCCCTTTGTGTTCCAGGGCCGCGGTATCTCTTTCGAACAGCCCGCAGCCCTGGCAGGAACGTCTCCCTACCCTTATTCCAAATTCACTTCATCTTATAAGTACGTGAATTCCTTTCCAGCCATGTCAGCTTTCACACAGTCCATCCATCGTTCTTTTGTCTTCCCCTACTCTTAAAGCCATCCAAGTTTTTAACTTACTCTAGACCAGGGATTGCTAAAGTGGTCCCAGGGGTAAGCATAAACAAAAACTAATTTTGGGGGTCGACGAGGTCTAAAAATCGACCCCTATTAATTGAAAAAAGTTCTTATTTCAAACTTTCAAGGTTCTGTATTAGTTGTGGTACGTGTACTTGTTATAAGATTGACTACTATTTTAGTACGAAGCAAGGATGTTATGGAGCTCCGTAACCGTAACCGAAACTATCGGATATCCGAAATAAAAATATATCCGTAACCGTAACCGTTTCACAAGTTTCGGATAATTTCGTATAAGGGCGGAGTCTAAATAAAACGACATGTTTCGACAGGCTTTTGTTTCACCGCTCGCGCGCCACGTGAATCTTGCAGTTTGTTTGTTATTTCCAGTCATAACATAACCTCTTTCATAACTAGTTAGTTTTTTATTATATCCGTACCCCAAAATTATCCGAAACTAACGGATAATCCGAAACCGACATACATACATATCCGTTACCGTATCCGAAACCGATATAATTTTATTCCTATATCCATATCCATATCCAGATCCGAAATATCATCCATAACATCTCTGGTATAAAGTATCATTGTTGTATGTACTTTTAAAAAACTCAACAAGTGTATAAAGCGTTCACAAGTTCGTATATTTAATGAATTTTACATAAATTTATTTTGTTAAATTTTGATGAGAAAATGAATTCATGTTTACTCCAACCGCAAAGTTTTTAAATATGTAAGTATTTTGTATCAATATGAAAAAAACTGAGATAGGATTTTAAAAGTAATTTGTTTATTAAGGTCTGAGGTATCCGTTCATTTTGGAAAAGGGAAATGCTTGCTCTACAGTGAGATTAAAATGCGACTGTTATTAAAAATCTGAACATACGGAAGGGTACTTCCGTCATATTCAATCCTCTGTGCAATGTGATTATAAACACGACCGTTATGTGTAATGTAATTGTAATACTAATAACTTTGATGTGAATTATGTAAACATCATTATTGTGATAGTGAATGTCAATGGCATGGATGTCCTGTTTATACTAACGATTTGCTAGTATTGTTCAACTTTAATACTGCATACTGTTACTGCGTGGTCTTCGCGCAAACTAAGTATAGATGTATATTAAACAATGAAATTGTGCTACGAAATGAATCATAACTTAAATGATATTTCTTAGAACGCGAGGAAGCGGAAGTTTGTTCGTATGTAGCAATTGATAGAAAGCGGCATGTACAGTATGACCACTTTAACCTAAGTTGGCACTGTTTGTCAAGAAAAATTGCATCGATATGTAAAACTTGGTACGTTTAATTGAGTTCTGTGTTTTCCCGCCTACACATATAAGTTGGTTGAAGTATAGATGGTTTTAAGGAACGATGGTTATAACGAGCTCAGTAACGATATTTTTTGTTCAGAAAATATTAAAGGTACCAGTAATCTTTCAAAACACGTTTATTCTCTTAAACCTAACCTCGAGCCCATCCGACACAGTTCTCGCCTGTTAAAAAACAAAAAGTATATTTAAAAAATATCCTTTTGCTGTACCTACCAAAATCCAGACAAACTTGTTTGAAGAACTCGTTTTAAAACAGGCAGGCCCTTGGTTGTTAGGTCCAGAAAATAGCTATGTTTTTTTGGATAATTCTCTGCTATTTTCTTATGTAAATTAAGTCATGTAATGCACATTAGCGTGTTTTTAACCACCAGTTTTCGGATTACCATATTATTAAGGTTAATTGATGTTCCAGATATATTTTTTATAAAACATACGTAGATGTCATACATTAAATTAAGACATTGAATGCACAATTGTATGTTTTGACCACTAGAAAAAGTACTTTAGTACTTATAAAATATAAAGTTATTAAATACTTTATTGGGCACACATTTGCTCATAACCCCAGCAAAATAACCGCGTTCCATTTTAACTAGCAACACTTTCACAGCCAACAATAGTGAGATACTATCGCAGTGTGGCAACACTGGCAACTGTATCATCAATGGACGTGCGACTAAACATCAGTTACACAATCTACGTTACTTTAACCGCGGTTTATGAGTTACACAAGTGTACTCATTATAGCGGATGGTTGAAAGTTAATTGACTTGATCTTCTTCAAATAGTTTGGGCGATTACTAAACCGCAAACAAGTTAAGACAACCACAGCATTGTTTGGGCTGTTAATTAATTTATATCTCAGTAAGTTCTAAGAGAGTTTGTCACTTGATGAAGAACCGTTTTCAACTGAGAAACAAGATGCGTTCAATTTAAGCGTCCGATTATAGTTTTAGGCTGTATACACAATGATAAAATCAATTTAGCACATTTTTTAAAGTTGCCAAGATAAAAAGTAAGATCCGGTGTACAAGATCACCGATATTATCTGCCGGATGCAATGAAAGCGTTGAGCAATACAAACAGTATTAAAAGGAGAGGAAATTGCTCAATACATCGCATACACTGCATTTATCTACAACATAATCGACTAAAACTAGCCAAAATCGTTAATCGAGTACATAATATAACTAGCTAGTTGAGTACTTGCATAAATAGGTCGCGTAGTATAAAAATAAAAAGCTTTTATTGCAAGCACTAAAAATGCAGTTTGATTACAAGTATATAGCGGTGTACAATAAAAATGTGCAGTTAAGAAAAGAAAGCAGTGTTGCGCCATTTTGAATTTCAAACGAACAAAATACATATGAAATTGCTATCAAAATTGCGAAAATGTGAAAAAGAATTTAAAATTGTGAAATTAATTAGTTTTTAATTTTTCACAATTTTTAAATAATCAAATAAAACAAAAAATGACACAAGGATTTTATTACCGCTATTAGTACCGCCCATGTGAATTTGGCGAAAGAATCGACCACCAAGTTCACATAGGAGGTATAATATAGTATGACCCATAAGTTCCCTAAAAAGTACCAGGCTGGCATGAGGTCAAGGTGGTGGTGGATTATAATAATTATGGGTAGGTACGATTTTCTAGTAATAAATACCATTTTGGATTCATGCCAGCCTAGTCCTGTTAGTAAATTTTCTGCAGGTAACTAGCACAACTATACTACTCGAGACTAATATTTTACTTCCCCACTGCCCCGCACCACTGGTGGGGTCAACGGGAATGATTTTTAGTCATTTTATCAATTCCCGTTGACCCCACCGCCCGTTTCCCCACTGGTGTGGTCAACGGGAACAATTATTATTTTAATAAATTCCCGCTGACCCCACCAGTGGGGTCACGCCCGGTGGAGTCAACGAATACACCAATACACCGTTAAAACTACAAAAACTCTGGAGGTAATAAAATCCCTAAGCAACATTATTTTTTATTTTTCACGTCACAATTCTACAACTAATAATAAATTAGGCCAACTTATCCGTCTAATCATCTTATCGTGTCTAAGAGCTGTCATTGTCAGAAGTGCTATTAAATATTGAACATTTGACAGCTGACAGAATTGATAAACGCTTTCAGTTTCATTGCTGGCTGAAACTAAGTTTAGAAACCTAATGTCAGCCAATTTATCAAACTAATACCACTAACCGACTATATGTATATACCCCGGTTAAAATTACCTCAGAAACTAGGCCTAAATCACATGAAATTTTACTTTCATTAACTAATTCGCTAGTGCGGTTATGAAATATAAAAGAAGTAGATACATCGACCCAATGACCTGTGCGCGCGACCTTTCAGACAAAGAGTTCACAGCCGCAACGACGCGAGTTCGCTTTCAATGTGGCCAATTGAATAAAAATCCTTTGTTTTGTAACCGTACTGATGATATCTTTTTCTCACAACGTGGGAGGGAGCAGTTATTAGGTTTGTATGTAGAGCCTTTAACCATATTCCGGCAAAGCTAGCTGTGCTTATGTGTTTTGTTTTCTGACTAAGCAATGCTTTGCTTATTCACTGAAGCACTGGAAACGGGTTTCATTTACCTTTTTGTTTTGCTTTTAGATGAGAAATAAACGTACCTTGAAGCTGCTTGCTTGAGAGTTGTTTATTCCTCAGCGTTTATATTTAGTGCATCATTTTTGTTTACATTGCCGTTAGTATTCATTTGCCACTTAAGTTTTTGAAGTAAAAACTTCTTTAGCGTCGTTGTGATTTGAAATTTATTTGATTTGACTTGATTCGATGAAACGAAAAAGCGACAATAAAAAGAGGCAGACACATAAATTCATAAGATTTAACGTGGGAGAAAATGAGATAGGAAGCATTATACAGTGTGTATCATGAAGCCAAAACTTTTGAAGGTTTCACTTCTACCACGTGTGAATTGCACACATTTTTTTTTATTTACAGGTCAACCATTCATAACAGCTAAAGAAACATTTGGTGAACAATTTTTATCTCGTCACCCCTCATTTCCAAGTCCCTGCGCTTCGCGTTGGTATCAATTATTGCATACAATCTAGGGCACACCAAAAATACCATGATTACATGTCACCACGTGTGATCGTCTATTCAAATGTACTTATTACTATGCATGTTGCAGCATCCATTGGGGATGCCACCGGCATAGCAATGACACGCAGCTGTCTATTGTCATCACGGAAATGTATGCTTTATTAAAAGTGGGATAGAAGTTGCAATGGCTTGTGAGGAATGAGGTCGTTGAAAACCGATTTAAACCACACTTGTAACAGATCTTGGTAGCTTCAAGACGTGGGCAGTACTCGAAGACACTTCGATGAGCAAGTTTCGAAACGATGATATCTCATCTCACAACTATACAGCTACTTATGAGACACTGATATTGATTCAAATATTGTGTAAAATATTAATGAATATCAACATAAATGGCTCTCCGTAAAATAGTAACAAAATAAATAATATGTACAATACAAATAAATAAATACGAAAATGAATACATAAAAAGTAACATCGACAAAAAAAAAGGTATTCGGTACAGTCAAACAATGAACGCATCGCAAAATACCTGACAGAAACAATTCGTATCAAGTAACACGATACGATCCACAGATCGTATCATAATTGCTTATTTATCAAGTTTGTTTTTATAAACAAACTATGCAAAATACTCAATGAATTTCAACAACAGGCAGCATAATTGGATGATTCGCGTTACTACAGCATTTCTTCAGTATGTAGTAATTCATCGCGTTGATAAAAACATAACATAACTTTGAGCACAAGTATTAATAGATATACCTAGATAACGTAAGTATCACGTTCCGTATGTAAACCAAGATTGCCATTTTTTGACTACCTACTATGACTTCATAAGTCCTATTTAGTTACGTTACGACACAAAATACATGGTGTAAACAGACTCTTCACGAAGCCGTCAACCAAGCATTATCTACATCAAACTAATTAACTTTACGCAAAAAATTAATGCTGGGAAAAGACTTTTTTTCTCGGGCTGAAAAATCACGTTTTGCGGTAGGACTCAAAGTAACGCACTCAAAACATTGTGCTGATGGATGGATTGAATAGTAAAGGACTCCAGGGGGTGTTTAAAGTAAAAATCTTACATTAAAAACATGTATTAAAAAAAAACTTGTGAAAAAGTTGAAACTTTGACCCCCAATATCTCCGTAACTAGAAGGTATGGTCTAGAACAAAAAAATGATCGCAATGACGCACAGTGGGCTGAAAATCGGCTTTCATAGACTTAGGGATTTCAATTTGCAAGTGCTTGTTTTTATGCCGGATATCGCTTCTATTAGTCATTACTATGTACAAAAATGACACCCGAGTTAATTCTACCCAAAAACGAAGGAAATATAATTTTTTTACGAAAAATTTGTATGAAGCTAGTATGAAAAATCGAATTATCTCCTAAACGGCATGTTTAACCGTAATATCCTTGGAGATGGTCATAGTGCTAATTATTTATGATTTTTTGGTTGGCGATTGGACGAAAAATTTAATGCCGTTTTTTTTTAAAAAATCGTCAAAATATTTTTATTTATTTTTACATGTAAAACGATCCCTTTTAGTGTCTAAGTTAAAAAGTTCGATATGTTATTAACCCAAATATTAAGAACACACGAAACAAGAAAAATAAAATAAAAAAATTGCTGTTTTTGACACATTTATATTAATTTAAATAAAAAAAGATTTATATTGAAGTAACATATGAAGTTATATTTTATACAAAATAAGTTAATTTAAGGAATTAATACTAAGCATTCGTAAAATAAAGTAAAATAAATAAAAAAAATAAAACATATCATTAAATATTACAAAAAAACCCAAACACACTCAAATACAAATTTACAAATATGTACATATATATCTTTTTTACAAATTTTCCTTATCACTCTCGTTGTCAGACTCCAATTCTGAGTCAGCATCCAGATTGGATATATCCAAAAATTCGAACTCAGTTTCCTGAAATTGAATTAAGTCGAGAGTTTCAGCAAAAAAGCTCTGCTTTTTCTTGGCATCTAACTTAGGCCTTTGTGCACTTAGCAAAGGGTCCGAAGAAACAACAAGCATATTTAAAATGTCTTGATTGGAATCCTGCCTGCTTCTTTTCCGCGAATGATGTTCTCGAAACCTCCTAAAATCTTTGTTTCGAGATTTTAAATATGCTTGTTGTTTCTTCGGACCCTTTGCTAAGTGCACAAAGGCCTAAGTTAGATGCCAAGAAAAAGCAGAGCTTTTTTGCTGAAACTCTCGACTTAATTCAATTTCAGGAAACTGAGTTCGAATTTTTGGATATATCCAATCTGGATGCTGACTCAGAATTGGAGTCTGACAACGAGAGTGATAAGGAAAATTTGTAAAAAAGATATATATGTACATATTTGTAAATTTGTATTTGAGTGTGTTTGGGTTTTTTTGTAATATTTAATGATATGTTTTATTTTTTTTATTTATTTTACTTTATTTTACGAATGCTTAGTATTAATTCCTTAAATTAACTTATTTTGTATAAAATATAACTTCATATGTTACTTCAATATAAATCTTTTTTTATTTAAATTAATATAAATGTGTCAAAAACAGCAATTTTTTTATTTTATTTTTCTTGTTTCGTGTGTTCTTAATATTTGGGTTAATAACATATCGAACTTTTTAACTTAGACACTAAAAGGGATCGTTTTACATGTAAAAATAAATAAAAATATTTTGACGATTTTTTTAAAAAAAACGGCATTAAATTTTTCGTCCAATCGCCAACCAAAAAATCATAAATAATTAGCACTAAGACCATCTCCAAGGATATTACGGTTAAACATGCCGTTTAGGAGATAATTCGATTTTTCATACTAGCTTCATACAAATTTTTCGTAAAAATATTATATTTCCTTCGTTTTGGGTAGAATTAACTCGGGTGTCATTTTTGTACATAGTAATGACTAATAGAAGCGATATCCGGCATAAAAACAAGCACTTGCAAATTGAAATCCCTAAGTCTATGAAAGCCGATTTTCAGCCCACCGTGTGACGGGGAGAACAATTGCTTTTCGGCTTCGTTAAGAGTCTGTTTACACCCTTTAGATTACGTTTTTGTTCGATAAATGTCTAGAATTAAGTTCTTGAGTTGTAACGTTGTTGTTTTTTTACAAATTAACTTGCTGCGAAACTAGTCAGACACACGTTAAGCATAAAATGTGAAATGCTCTTGCTTTATCTAAATCTGTGACTTTTACAGTATGTTTGCTTTTAAAAGGGTTGAAAATTGTTATGGACTGTTTATTATAGCCAACTGAGCAGCTGGTTGACGTGTTCTTTGTCCTCGGCCTAAGGAATCACTTTACAAGCCCGTTGTGGAGAATGAGGCATATTATGTTAACCAAGATCAATTGACCTGATTATTTCATTGCGTATAAGAACTGCATCTGCATTACTAGGAATGAGAAACTTAACCTCAATTAAATAACTTTATAGAATGCCAATAGGTCAATAAATCTTGCCTTTTCTTTCATAATATATGAATTTCATAATTAATTCAATTGCAAGCATTTATATCCGGGATCAGACCTCGCCCGCCTCGCCTCACCTCGTCACATTAGACATTAGTTAGTGCAATAATCACGTCATCAATGTAGCTGTTATTTGACAGTAGATAATTTAACTTGTGCCCCGAATTGCAGCACACTGGTGGGAAAATTATAAACATCATTTTATTTATTTTTTTAAACATTACAAGCATCTGCATACAATGTTTTGTAGAACTTTGGCGCTTTTACACTGTTCGTATCAGGGATGTTATGGAGCTCCGTAACCGAAACTATCGGATATCCGAAATAAAAATATATTCGTAACCGTTTCACAAGTTTCGGATAGTTTCATATAAGGGGGGACTCTAAATAAAACGACATGTTCGACAGGTTTTTGTTTCACCGCTCGCGCGCCACGTGAACCTTGCAGTTTCTTTGTTATTTCTAGTCATAACATAACCTCTTTCATAACTAGTTAGTTTTATATTATATCCGTAACCGAAACTATACGAAACTAACGGATAATCCGAAATAATTACATATCCGTAACCGTATCCGAAATATCATATCCATAACGTCTCTGGTTCGTATCTTCAGAAAATTAACCACTTACCATGTGGTGTAACCATTTCTTGGTTCTTTCAATAAAACGTCTTAGGTGAAGACATTTTTCGACCGATTTTGCGCTATAGCAAAATCAAATCTTATTATTAACAATTCATACTCCCAACCAGCTAGATTAATAACTCCCCACTTGTTGTATAGCGAAGTTACAAAATAGACTCTCGGTTCTAAAAACCAAGGTTGATTACAACAACCGGTGGACGATAAGACTTCGCGTTTTTAATCTAACGGAACGATCCAAGGGTATTTAACGAGTTCAGTTTTATGCTCCATGAACAGTGAATATTACTCTAAAGGGTGTAAACAGACTCATAACGAAGTCGAAAGGCACTTGTTCTCCCCGTCATTGCGATCATTTTTTTGTTCTAGACCATACCTGGGAACCTTCTAGTTACGGAGATATTGGGGGTCAAAGTTCTAACTTTTACACCAGCTTTTTTTTAATTACATGTTTTTAATGTAAAATTTTTACTTTAAAGACCTCCAGGATCCCCTTACTATTCAATCCATCCATCAGCACAATGTTTTGAATGCATTACATTGAGTCCTACCGTAAAACGTGATTTTTCACCCCAAAAAAAAAAGTCTTTTCCCAGCAATATTTTTTGCGTAAAGTTACTTAGTTTGATGTACATAATGCTTGGTTAACGGCTTCGTGAAGAGTCTGTTTACACCCTGTATAGGTGAATACTTGATTCCATAGGAAAATACATACTATTGTAAAATTGTGTCTTCATAATCGGGACTTAGTCATGCGATTAAGTTTCTTTTCAAATAGACAATGGATAGGTTCTGCGCGTGCTGGGCAGAACTGACTTAAAATGGCCGCATAATCGCAAAATCTAGGATAATAATATGAATTACGTTACAATTCGTAAATGATAAATTCATGATATCAACTGTGTCTGTGACCATTTTAAGAATTTTGACGTGATTCACATTATTATCCTATTATGATTATGCTAGACCGGCCATTTTAGACCCCAGTTTATACCTGTGCAGTTCGACTGTGCATGCATGAACGCGTGTATGATAAAAGTGTTCAGTTATCTTTGGAATGTAACTCGGTTTTGCATGCTCATTTTTTTGTCATACATAACTTACCGTGTATTGCTACCATTAGTTTAGTTTATCCCAGTGCCCACCATTACTATGTTACATTTATTTTTAATTCAGTATTCAGCTACTTGCTTTAGCTGAAACTCAATTGTTTTTCATAACAGTAGCAAAATTCAAATCATCAAAACAGTTCATTAGCAGACTCCAGTTCGATAAGCAGTTTATATTAAGCCGCAGATAGTCATAATAACATGGCTGGCGAAATATTTATAGGTACTAACATGTAAGTAGAGAGGTAGTTTGTATGTTAGCATGTAGGGGATTATCGGGTACTACCTGATCAGATTCTGAAAATTCTTTCACTTAGGAGTCAACCTTATAACCGAAAGTCATAGTCATATTTAAAAGGTTCCAGTAGAATAATTTGCGATAACGGGAGCGTACTGCAGTACTTTCACAGTTTCTAAGTCTTGTGACTGGGACTGTATTTTCATCTTTTTGTTTCTGTCTATCTTATCTTACTTAATATTATGAATGCGAAAGTTTATGACGAGGGATGGATGCATGTTCGTTACTTTTTCACGCAAAAACAACTGACCGAATTTGGATGAATAAAAAGCACACAGATAGTTAATAACCTGGATTAACACATTGGTTTTTTTTTTATCCCGGGAGTATAATCCTGTGTGACTACCGAATTCCACGCGGGCGAAGTCACGAGCAAAAGCTTGTTCGAAATAAATGCTTTGAGTTCGAACGAAACCCCGGGCAAAAGCTGGTTTAACCATAAACAAACTTATCGATTCAAGCACACTCAGCAGTGATCCGTCATGTATTGACACTAACCTCTATGATAAATCGTTTCGGGAAAAACGATAAAACCCCGGCAATATGGCGACCACCTGTCTGGTTCGTCAGTTTGTTTAGATAATAACTTAATCTATTTATCTAAAATATTATAGAATGTGTTTGTTTTGTGGTCTTTCTTATAAGTGGAACATTCCGTGTCTTTGAACTTTCATGTATCAGAATTTATGTTAGAAATATCGTTTTTTTTTTTTAAGAAATTTCATTTCTATGGCTGACGACATTATCATTAAGGAAAAACATGACACTAAATTGCGGTAGTCTGATTTTGAAACGTTTTACGCTGAATCCAGCACTTTTCGATTCCTCGGGAAAACTATTTTATTTTACGGAGAACGCACTAGATGAAAATATAACCATCAATAATATAATAACACCCTTGAATCACTAACAAATGTAACGTGTCATTTTCAATAATGAACAACACATGTCGCCTGCCATAACTTAACGCGAGGGTAGAAATAACGAGGAAAAAACAAGTTAATGGTGTCAATTTGAACAGGATAATGTTAAAGCATAAAATAATGAAGTGCGACCAGAAGGTTTACTTCTAAGTGGGAATTTCGCCAATGAAACTGAAAGCGAATCCAGGGGAACTAAAAGTCTGCTTTAGCAGAATCATGATACAATAATAATATGAATTACGTTATAATTCGTAAAATGGTCACCATATTAACTGTGTCTGCGACCATGTTAAGAATTAAAAAAAAAAACTGCTAATTTAGGCCCCCTGAGCGGTCAGTGCCAATATTCCATAGCGATGATGTCACCGAGAGCCTTTGAATGCAGTTCAAATGCACTGCGCGTTTAGCGCATTCAGTTTCTCGTTGAAATCGCTCTTACACGTGGACCAGGTGATATCAGAAACCTTAGATGCCATCAGCCTTATGAGTAGCGAAGGTCTAGGATTTGATTTATTCCTGAACTCCAGCGCAAGTACGTTACTACGTACTTGCGCTGGAGTAAGTAGTATTACCTAACGAACGTTTTTCATTATTTCATACTCCAAACCGATGGAACAAGCCAAATGGCCAATGGAACTATGTAGTTCACAGCCATACCAGCCATGACATGAGTAATGCGAGAAGACAAGAGATCAGCAAGTCACCGAACAGTTTTTCCAGCATTGTTGCAAGAGACGGTACTGTAAGTTTCACACGAAACCTTTGTTCAGGATTGAATTGCGACACGTAGTCTCGGTCAATGTACTTAAAATTTTGGTTCAAACGTATCTGTCCTCATACTGATATCATATTTTTCTCACAATATCGTCTGCACCCAACGACAGGCTTGTTTATTGAAGGTGAACCTTCTGCTCAGCGGACATGATTGTTTTAAGAAAGTGTTTAACCGGGCCTTTCAATTAGTGTTCTGCACTAATGTAAATATTATCTTCAAATAACGCGCTAAGAGCTCGTTAAGATTACAATCGTAATGATCCGACATCTTTTAAACGTCGAAAAGCTTTTTTAATTAAGTTTTATTGTTGTACCAAGTTGTAAATACTTTTTGTTTATAGGTTATGCGTGTCACTGAGTGATTTCACAAGGATAACATTATGTAATCAGTTATAGATGATAAGTTGTTAGTTTGCTTCACTTATTGCATTGGGTCGTGCCTGTAAAATTAATTGTAAGTAATGATAAATAAATAAATGTTTAAAACAATTAATGTAGAAGACATGTATTGACATAATTCTGAAATTTTATGCATGTTTTATTATTATTATTATTGACATAGCTGACGTTTTGTGTAATGTAATTTAATAATTGTTATTTAGTGAATCAAATTGCATTGTTATTTATTGATATTAATTGTTTTGATTTAATTTAATGTAACTTGTGAAACATTTTGTACGCCTACCGGCGGAACATAATTAGTTTCTGGATTTTAGGTTTTTTTTTACCACCTATTTTTTACCTATGTTCATAAAATAAATGAATTTGAATTTGACATTATAATGATACTCAAATTCGCGATGGTTTCGTCCTTATGGCAAAGTAGTGTCCTTTAATAACCTGTTAGTCCCAGTAAATTTATGCAAAATAACACCCATTATACAAGCCAGTTACTATATACATAATAATAGTATGAATTATATTAATAAAACAACAGAATACTTTGACTGAGTGAAAACATAACATTTTTAATATTTAACTTAGTTTAACTTTTCTGTTGAATAAAGCAAAACCCTTAATATTCTGGAAAGTAAAATATAAAAGGGGTTTACATAATTTAACGTCCAAGTCACGCTTTACTTGCTCGTGGAATAAGTTTTTACTGTTTTAATAACAAAATTACATATTCTCTACTTGTTCATTACTAAATAAAATAATATGACTATCTTTTAGCTGTGAAATAAATTATGAAACACGTTCATGATCAAACATGTTTTTGATAATGTGTTTTAGTATATTAATGAAAAGTAAAATCTAGATAACTCGGTCCACTGTGATAGAAAATTAGAAATTAATCCTGAATTATAACAATTTTCATTACAAAATGTGGATAGATCCTAAAAAATCGATATAAAAATGTGGATGGGTGGTAGTTAAGCGATATAAAACAACGCCGTTCACCGGTGCCACCCACACGTGTGGTTTTCCTATTTAATACTATCAACACATGTTCCCCTTTATAAAAAAACAACATAAATAGACCTTCCCTAGATGTTTTATCGACCATAAACAGGCGTAGGGACTCTTTCGCCGATAGATCACGTTCACACGGGGGAATACACTTTTTTCTACTAAACACAACACATTTTTTCCTTAAGGTATGGCGAAAAGATATTGCGCTTTGTACAGCCTGTGTACTCTTGCATTTAATTTTTCTAAATACAGTTCTTTCTGGCAAAGCGGCCATTTTAGGCCCCCTTGTTGTTCACAGTTAATACAATCAAGCTTTAGATGTCTCTATTGAAAGAAAAAACACACTCATATCATACGTTGCACTTACAAAAAAACTTGTTCGTAAAGACAACTTTGTCCGACTGTATTTAAAAAGATGTCTGATAAATATTACATCTAATAAAATCTATCTAAGATCTATCCGATAAAACCCAGTAACAAATCTCTTCTGGCAATAGCGAACAAAATATAAAAAAAAAAAACAAAATAAATAGTTTCGTTACAGCATGGCAGCATCGAGTCCCAACATTAAATCTTAAAAGCCATACCACTGTCATCGTGCAGAATCAGTAAATTTTGACTTGTAAACCGGTAAGAAGATCCTAAGAAGGCGTGTCGAAAAGATTTATTAACAACCGCTGGTTCCGTGTGGGAGCCATCACGGAGATTTGTAACTCTACACCCTCAGGCGAGGGATACGCACTAAAAAGCTGTTTTAGAAACCGCCTATTCTCGGAACAGAAGGAACTATAGACTCTTCTAAGGATATTTAGTTCTAAACAGGGTTTGTTTGTGTTAGACTATTTTTGGGCTTCGATTATAATGTAAGTATCATGCTCAAGTTTGTAGGACACCCTTTAAGGAATTCCCTCTTTGTTCTCAAAATAAATATTGGTGCTCAATTATGGTTGTTTAGTAACAAAGGATGGAGTTCCAATTTGTAATTTCTTCAACACTGGTTCTTTTTTTATGAGGTTTCCTTTTGTGCTTAGATTTAGGAAAGTGTTTTGCTTTTAAAACTAATTGTATTTCCAGTTCAAAGCTCACATCAAAGCATTTTGATGCCTAAAGTATTTTTCAGCGTTGTCAAAAGGGTCTCTACAAATAATTTTGTTTCCTTCTCTACATTTATTTTTTAGGACAATTGGTTCAATTTAGAAAACCATACTTCAGCCTGAATTCACTTAATTTTAAGTGTTTCTATGTTTTGACAATTTATTTTTAGTTTAATTTTAAAAGAATTTCCCTCGATCTTTCTAATTTTCCGAGATATAAATCAGGGTTTATCGAGGAGTAAATCTCCCTCTTTCTCAATGGACACAGCACGTGTTTCAAAGTCATCATTATCTTAATCCTATTTTGCAAAAATGAACGTGGCCCCTTCATTTTATTCACCTCGTTTGAATTATTACTTCTTATTCCTTGGGGAGACATTAGGCCCCCAGATTTTATTTTGCCATTCAAAAAACACGTTTCTTATTTATATTTTAAAGTTATGACGTTTGGCACATGCTAGATAAGTTGTTTTTTTTTTGTGGAGAATTAAACAAGCTATCTATCTAATACCTTAAACGAGCAATTCTTGTATATATATATGTTTATATAATCTGAATCTCGGAAACGGTTCCAACGATTTTCATTGAATTTAGTATGCAGGGGGTTACGGGGGTGATAAATCGATCTAGCTAGGTTTCACTTTTAGAAAACGTCAAAAATAAAAACCACAGAGCAAAGCTCGGTCATCCAGGTTCTTTAAATAATACTTGTTAATATAATAAGACGTCTAGGTATAATAAATTATAAAATGACGAGGTACAGTACCGCGAATCCTAGTGTGAAGACATACACAATTACATAGTATGAATCAAAAATATTTCTGACTTTGGTAGACAAAAAAAAGGCAGCGTAGTAAAAAGTAATGTCATATTTGTAATAGGCGTAAAGACATTCTATTAAGATCCTCTGATCGCGTTTTTACTTAAAAGCTTTCAAGTATTTCGTCAACTAGCATCAACACTATTCTAAACAATATTACGTCGTTTCTCCTCATTGCCCCTAGACGCTGCATTTCATAACTTTAGCAAAACAGAATTCAATTTACGTTCCTTACCAATCAGGTGACGATATCGATATTCCCTTTGTTCTCAGTAATTTGCCTACGTAAAAAAGCCCGGGGGACGATTCGGTGAATATTTTATTTTGCTCAAAATTTATTTCTAACGAAATACGTCCTCACCAATTAAATTCCTGGTTTCAGATGAGAGTTATAAATGTTGTTTTATTTGTTAACTAGGGACTTCGCCTACTAGTTGTCCAAATAGTTTTGGATTTGGTAAGCTTCATTATATTATAGAGATAGATCTGTTTTCATTTAATACTGTGTGAAGGCTTTCGAGGCTAACTTCTATTTTCGCTATTATTATAGTAATTCCCAAGGACCGCAACATCGATTCACTAAAGATTAGTACGTAATCTGTTATGGTGGTATTCCAATTTGTACCTTAACAGCTTCCAACCATCATGATTCCACAAATCTTTAATTTCTTGGAATGCTAGTGGTTGCTCGTAAATAGCAGATACCACACGGCAATTTGATAGGAAATCGATTGAGGGAGTTTACAACGAAGCTCAGAGCAATGGGCAATGCATTTGTTGCACGTACAGTCGTTATTTACTGTAATGTAATAAAGTGAGTTAATACATTGTTTCTGTACGTGGCTAAGAGCGGACTCCACGTCTTAGAGGTGCACGGCAGCATTTCTGGAAAATCCTGCTCGGCGTATTATTAGGTGCTTGCTAAGAAAAATTGTTGCACCCAACTGCAGTTACTTTGTATTTTAAAACAACACATTCACCAATCTTTTACTAACTTCAGTAGATTTTTTTCGTTCTTGTTTATTATCCGAGTTCATTAGGCCAGATTTGGAAATCCTTAACCAAATCCATATTAGCATAATTTGCAAACAGTGCATATAAAAGTTTCTTTGCACCCGTATTTTAAAATTCAACCGGGGTAAATGGATTACCTCCGGTGGTGGCGATAGCAAGCGCCCGGCGCTGCTTACGATGTAAAAGATACAATCTTGCCCATACATCGCTATAGTTTACTTGGAAACGGATCTACGGGCGGTTTAGAACAAAGCAAGATAAAGGGGGCATGGGCATGACTTACATACCTACCACCTTGAACTTTGGAATTTTATTACTCAAGCCGAGCTAGAATGTATTTGACACTGTGACCGAGCGAGAAGAATAGTACAAAGTTACTGAGATATACATTGTGAAATACGACCGAAAAGCTTTGTATGAAACGCGCTGAATTATCCGAAACATTGCAATTTGTGTTACGAATTAGGTTGAGAAATTCGCGATTTTAACGCATGATTTATAACCACGAGTTTTATACTCTACAACAACAGTTCGAAAAGTGGAAATATTTCATCGATGTAAGACGTTAAACGTTAACTCGGCACGGTAAGTTACGTTTGCAAGTGGTTCGCGATGCGCATCATCGGCTGAAAGTTTAACGACTTCATACCTAGTTAGTTCCCAACTATACCGCACTTATTGGCGTTTGGAAGTTTTGCCGAGCGTCACCAGTCATGCGGTACCGACATTTATAAAACGCGACTTTTTACAATACCTTTTTCGCTGTCCCCATAGATTTTACGTGAAACACAAAATGAAATGTAGACGGTATTGTCAAAGTAGTTATCTTATCATCGTAATCTTTACCTGCATCAAGGATGAATAATATCTCGCAAAATTCAACACAAAATTCCAATTTTCTTTGTGCAAGTTTAAGAACCGGTTCGTTCACCACAGATAACTCAGCCGCGAAAATATTCAAGTAGGTAGTTTAGGTGCATTTGAAACATCGCCAATAGCACTGAACGTGGTCCTCCATCAGCAAACGTAAGAAGTGGCCACTTTAAACATCACTCCCTCGGGGCTGGCTTGGAACGTCAGGCTTAAAGCCTTTAAGAATGAAAGGCGCCTGATTTAAGGCCCCCTGTCGGCGATAACGAGGAAACAGGCTGCGCCAGTGGCCGCTCAATAAAACTTCCAACTAGCCAGGTTTTATCGGCGCTCACCATCTACCCGCCAGTACCCGCATCTCCGCAGTCTGAGTGTGTCAGTGTAGAACACTCCACGCGAATTATGTTGCCATTATGCTTGATGTACGATTCCTTCGCCAGATGTTCCTATAAATCCAATGTTTATGTCTTGAATTAACCTGAGTTTCTTCTCGTTCGAATGCAATTTTCAATTTGGTGCAACGATTAGATTACGCTGAACCGCAGGTTCAATGTTGCCTTTCTCTTTTGACTAACGATGCCTACTCTGCATTTGCTCATTAAATCAAGCTGCTTCAATGCTCTTACGGTCCTCTCTATAACTCAATAAGACAATAAGTAAATAAATATCGAAAATGTTTGAAATTCTCCGACGGGGGGAAAAATGGCTTTACTTTTGTATTAGGCAAGACAGTAAAGCGTACCAACCAATACAGCTCATATTACATAGGCATGCGCGACGCGAATCCCGAGCGACTTACGACGGGGGCGAAATAAAATTACACAACGTCCCCTAAGGAGTGCGACACGCGACAGTTACGATAAAGGGGATTATTGCCTGCACTTGAGAATGCACCCTCGATGATACGCCATAACGACACATATTGGACTAAAGGGCGACAACCCTAAAAGGCATTAGGACGGATTATCGTTATATCTTTACAAAGCATTAGTCGATAAGTCACCTTAATCTTGAATCTCTTTGTCTAGATTACCGATACTATTGTTCGCAATTGTCGTTTGGTTAAATAAGGCTAGGCAATCCTTACTTAATATTAATATTATAAATGTGAAAGTAAGTTTGTTAGTTACCTTTTTACGCCTAAATCACTGAACCGGTCATCCTGCAATTTTGCATATATATACGTTTTCGGGTGTACAGAAACGGAACGGACCTTTCATGCCGAAAAAAAATATTGTTCCCGAGGAAAACAACAACACAACAACAACAACAATGACGTTCTTTTGATAGTAAATGGCGCCACATGTCTTTCAAATCATGATTGAATTACAAGCCGAGTACAACCCGAATTGTTTGTCAAATTCTAAATTAACGCGAGCGTTGCCGCGGGCAAAAGCTAGTTAGAATATAAAGTAATCGTTTGACGTTGCCGTACGTGATGCATACAGCTTCAAAGTCAAAGTATTTCATTTTATCCTTTTCGTAGTATAAACTCTTCGGATAAAGAAACGTGATCCTGACATGATCGACGAAATGTGATCACGCAACTTTCATTATGCCGAGGGACACATTTGGCTATTTAGTCACGGTCATCTGGTAGCCTCATAAATTATGTAGGTGGACGGACAACACCCTCGACTTTCCGATGAGTCACTGGGCCCGACGACAAATGAGCTAGCATGACCACTACGAGGGTTCACGTCAATTAGTTCAACAGCAGGTCTCATACTTAGACGAGTCTACGATTTGTTAAAATCCCCTCGCATGTTCTATTTATTCAATTTGGATTCCGGTGGGGAAGAAAATGTTTTCAATTTAGACGCTTTTAGTCCGAATGGCTCCAGCTTTATACGTAGCTAACAATGAAACAAGAGTACAGTGCAAACTTTACGAAGCTGAAAATAAAACAATGTGTACGGTTTCTCCGATAAACTTTTTGCGGAGAGGGCTGGTCTTCAAATAGAAATTGCAACGGTCGGTAAATGAAAATGGGTTACTGTGGTCAAATACCGAAACGTCGTGGTCGCGCAACCAACTGGAATAGATACTGTGTATTAAATTCTATATTTTAGTGCGCTCCACGATTTCGACATTTGGTTTTGACTTAATTTTTCCATCAGCTGAGATTTTCAATACAAAAAATCTGTAAGCTTGATTAAAATACAATAAGGCACAGCAGCATAAAAGGAATTTATTTGAACTACTAGCTTTTTCCCGCGGCTTCGCCCGCGTGGAGTTCGGGAATTGCCCTCGGGATCTTACTTCTGGGATAATAAGTAATCTATGTGCTGTACCATACCATAATCTATCTCTGTGCCAAATTTTATCCCGATCTTTTGAGCCGTTCAGGCGTGATTGAGTAACAAATATCCATCCATCCAAACTTTCGCATTTATAATAGTTTATGTAAGATACGACGCGACAAAAATTCTAAAAATCATTGTTTTGGGTGCTATTTGTGTTGATAAAGTTCCCAATAATATTTTTTCTCATATATCTTCCATGTACAGACAGCGATCCGTTTCATTTTTATTAAGCTAATAATATTGCATAGCTTCTATCGCGGGCCTTGAGCGTGGAGACCGAATCCAGAAATTCCGTAACGAAAATAACCGTAACGTAACTTTCGTAACGTAACGTAACGAAAATAACCTAACACCTAGTGCCTAACACGTAGTGTCAGATATTGACAAGCCTAGGTTATTATTTTTAATCTACCGCTGGAGGTAGGAGGTTAGGTTGTATAGGTAAAATACCTATACAACCTAACCTCCTAGCTCCAGCGGTAGATTATACATATGATATCTGACACTACGAAAGTGAATAAATAATTATAATTACATAAGTTGATAAAAAATGCTATGCATGTGTGCTATATGGCTTTACCGCGGCAGTCTCGGAGTGCCACACGTCTTTTTTATATGTATACTAGCTGACCCGCGCAACTTCGTTTGCGTCACATAATGCAATTAAATAATATTGCGACTACCCTACCCTACCTACCCTATCTAAACTACCTAAACTACCTACCCTACCTAAACTACCTACCCTACTTACCCTACCTATCCAACCTACCCTACCTATCCAACCTACCCTACCTACCCTACCCTACCTACCCTACTTACCCTACCTACCCTACCTAAACTACCTACCCTACTTACCATACCTACCCAACCTACTCTACCTACCCTACCCTGCCCTACCTACCCTACCCTACCTACCTCCCTAGTACCTACCTACCCTACCTACCTCCCTAGTAGCTACCTACCCTACCTACCTCCCTAGTACCTACCTACCCTAGCCCTACCTATCTACCCTTCCTACCTACATTCCTAGTACCTACCTACCCTACCTCCCTAGTACCTACCTACGTGACGTGGGGTATCAGTTGCGCTAATTTATTTAAAAACGCTTTTATTCATTTTTTTTTTCCGTGAATGCGGTCGTCGGGATAAAAAGTCTGCTTTCTATTTGCAAGCCAATTCGATATTTAAATAAAACATTTGATAAGTTGGCTCCTTGGTTGCCATGCTTTTGAGTATAAGATCGTTCCATTTTTAAATATAGTAAAGGTATCGACATCTGTTAGAATCATTTGGAGTTAACAGATAATTGTGACTGTCAAATAATAACAGACAAATAATTAGCAATAAATTAAAATTGCGACTATAATTTGAGATTTAAACTATCCTATCTCTCAAGTTGGATCGAACTGCACATGGTGTGCGAATTTTATTATAATCGGTTAAGTGGTTTAGGAGTCCATTGAGGACAAACATTGTGACACGAGATTTATATATATTAAGATGTATTGATGATGATTGATTGATATTGATAATACGGCAAAGGAGAATGTAACGAAAATCTCACATAATAATTTATTTCAAAAACACTTTCTAACAAGCAGTTACCCAATACAGTTTAATCTAATAATCGGATAGCAGTCACAGGTCTCAGCAACTCATCTTAAGATAGAATAATCGGATTACATCACCACAAAGAAATGTTGGGCGGCTTTAGAAAACTACTTGGGCCGTAACGAGCCGGGTAGTCAGCTTCCAAGAATCCAAGATATATGTTTTATATTGAAACCCAACTACAATCAGATTGGATTTCAAGGATTGACGATTCTGGTTGTAGTAGAAGTATGTAGGGTTTTATTTTATCACGTATCCCTGTGGGAATCAAATTCATGTGATGTCTTTTCCAGATTATACCAACTATGGTAGAAGACCCGTAATCTAAAAGCTGCCTACTAATACTTATTCTATGTTAATAATAAATAAGTTTTAGACGTGTTGAATTTTAATTCAATTTAATGTTTTTTTTCACTCTATTTTATAATTTAATGTATGATGTAATTAAATTAACTGCTACCTTTTAATAAGAATGTTGTGCATGCATGCCTGCAAGTGATATATTTACCCAGCATTGAAGACTCGTGCTTACCTTTTTTGACAATTATAAATGTGATTAGTGTGTCTTACTTACTAAATAAATGTTATCCATATTTATTTGCGTTAACCGTCACGAATATTGCCTTTATTGTTTTATTTTCAGTCAGTAGGACATTAAAATTATTTCAATAAGAAAATACCTCGCAGGTGTGCAGCGTTATCATTTACAGACAAAGTCCCTAACCTAATTTAAACACCTTTCTTCAAATGAATAAAGACTGTCATAAATAACGATGCAAATCTACCTCGATTTAGGCCAGGGTTAGAAACACAAGAAATGTGCTACAATGTCACACAGTCGAGTTGTTGATTGAAGAATTATGCTAAGTGTGTCGCTCGTCATATCCTATAGAAAATAAAATATTCAGCAGCTTCTTTATCCAAGAGAATCGCGTGAATTCCGCGGGCTCTTCTCGGCCCATTTGCGACGTAATGGCCCGTCGGAGTCTGCCTTCAAGATTCTAATGGAAAAAACGTCTGAGTCCGATCACAGCCTTTCAACTCTTATTTCACTTTAGCGTATAAGTACAAACGCTTTTTGCGGAGGTAATACGTTGAGATAGCTATTAAAAAAAAGTATGAAAACTTTTCAAGTTTTTCGTATCTCTATATATCGTCTACATTTTTGACTAAGTAAATGAAACTCCATATTGTAATTTACCGTGGCTGTTATTTTTTTATGATTATAAATAGGAGCTGCCAGTTTCCCCACACTATTTTCTTTGTGATGTAAACCTATTTACACGCATGTGTTCAATTTAGAGGGGTGGGTGTTAAACTAACAAGGGTGCAACTCTTATTAACGGCCTGTCAGAAGCGTTATACCCAAATCCCGGATGAATCATATTCCTTCAGATGCAGTCGTATTGATGCAATGAGTCAGCATACAAGACGCTTTGTTTATGCTACGTTATTTCAATTTTTGTTTCAAGATACTTTTTCACGAAGACGATTGTATTTTTAAATAAAAAGTTAAGGATCTCGGTCTAGCTACGTAAGATGTAGATAGTTCTTAGCGAAAAAACTAGCTACTATAATTAAAAAAAAAACGAGCAAAATTCAAGTAAAATTCACATTCAACCTCCCATCATTCCCAACAAAGAAAATCATTGATTTTCCCAGCAGTCGGGTCATAAGAGGCTCTGAAGACTACATATCCAAACTGTCTCACACAAGCCCCGTTTTGTAGAAGACAGTAACTGATAGCAGAATAAACAAACTGGTAAGCGTTGTTGATATTGATTCCGCTCGGTGAGACCCGAGTGGACGTAAACATGGTGTTTGTTGCGTGTATTTGAATGTAAGCGGAGTTTTTTCTACTGAAACACTCTTTTTGCCATTGTTAGATAAAAAGTTGACCAAGAAGTAGTCTACTTAAAAACGTATAGATATAATTAGAAACTGCGGTTTAAGGAAAGGCTGGAAAAAAATCACTTACAATACAAAAGTTAGACTGTCGTAAGGTCTTTCAACAAATCAACCAGTAGACACAGTCAAGACAAAAGTACTAAAATAAGCTCGTATTGTCGAGAACATTAATACAGCTAATAACTTACATAAACATTTCAAATTCGCCTCTTAACGAAGCAACTGGAGTAACTACAATCATTTTATGTGAACGAATTACGAATCTACAGACACTGGACCGAAATAAAGCAACGGCCAATTTATTTATTGTTCTTCTTGTGAGAGGTGAAAACTGGGTGGTGGGTGAAGGTACCCCCACAGGGGTGGCCAGGTGCCCCTTCATCCCCCGGGACATTGGGCAGGCAAACACTTTAATACGGAACGAAGCAATTCGTCTAACATCAAGTAATATCGAGGAAATTAAGATGAACCGCATTAGGAATGGAAGAAACATTATTGACTGGTTTTTCAATTTCGTTTTTTATTTCGGTTGAAAAGAAGTTTTGTATTGTATCCACAATTTATGTTATTATCAAATTTAAATGTCTTATTGTCACTTAATAAACAGCAGATATTAATACTTGAAACAAGCCAATAATGTTAGAACAATACTTACCAACACAATAGTATTAACGCAATAATTTTGTCTGACATTGAAGCACAAAGATTAATATCGTCGGCAAACTAATGGTGTTTCTGACATTTCAATCAAAGTTCCGACTTAACAGAGTTAATCAGCATCATGTAGTTTTTCACCCGTAAGTATAACACAGGAGTACGTGACGTAGTTACTGGGCAATCTCGGCAAGCTAGAACGGTAATTAAAAATGTTTTCGATGCCCTGCCGAGAAAGTTTACCTCGCCAATGATCGATTTTCTAACGACTAAGTTTTTTTTTCTTTACAGCACCAAACTGCACGGAACAACTTTCTATAGCATTACCTGATGGTAATCCATTGCACAACTACCCGCTCTTAAAAGTTTTTGTTAGGTGGAAAAATTCAGGACTTTAGAATCTAATCTAAAGAAAAAATAAAAGAAAAATCTTAATTGTTATTGCGAATTTGGGACCTGTTATTGTTGTGTTAAAAATCATGTATTCTTCTTTTTGGGTACTTTGAAGAAAGGGCTCAGAGTTTTACATTTCTTTGAAGAAATACTCTTTCGTAATTCATATTGAATCAACAATTTTTTCATATCAAATTGCCAGTCATAAAGTGCTTGAGAGAACGCAATAAAAGCAGATTTACAACTTGATTAATCGAAACAAAGTCGTTTCTTTGTCCAGGTGTAATTAAGAGTTTTCACAACGCTTGATATCGTACACTGTGAACGATTGAATGATAGCACAACAATAGGAACAGGTTACAAAATCTTTAAGATGTGAACGTCCCTAGACAAGAGTTTCGAGATATTATGAGTCAGTCTTTGTTAGATCGCCCACGTTTTATTTGTAACTCTGTACTAATATAGCATCCTATTCTTATTCTTTATTGCACAAAAATTAAAAACATACATACAAATTGCAACATAGCATCAGCATTAGCATCTATCTATTTTATTGAGTATAGTAGATATTTGTAACAAAACGGTAGTGCTGATAGTTGTTCTCATATTACTATGTACATATATTATGTGTACCGTAGGTCAGTGTTCTGCAAAGTGTGTGCCGTGGCACACTGGTGTACCATAGTCATTACTTGGTGTGCCTCGGAAAAATAAGATAGACAGACGGAAGAAAAATACCTGCACTACAGCCGCAAAACTTTTATAATAAGTGTTGATTATTATTATGTAAAATTTGATTTTTCATTTATGGTGTACCTCCAAAATGTTTTGATTTTCTTGAACACAAAAGTTTGCGGAACACTGCCGTAGGTACCTAACTGTTTTCTGCGATTTAATCGCGGTATCATCGATAAAATTTGTGATCTGATCAAAGTATCTGTACGAACTTTTTTTATTCATAGATCACATTACAGTATAATTTAATCCCACTCACAGTCACGATATAGTTACTCTATAGAAAACCTCAAACAAATTGACGTTCTAAAGTGCGCAAAGCTAAAGTTGAATAAACCTATGGAGCAATAGGCAGATGAACAGTAATCGTTGGATTATCACGTAGAGATCAGAGTAATAACCACGAAAGTACCGTTACAATCATGTCACGCCCATCGCGAGTACGATCAAACGCACGTAGTACTAACACTTGAACTACAAAAACTTACCTTAATGTAAGCAAAAACGGAGCTGTCAAAAACGATTTTTGTCTGTGGAAATGCGGTTAACTGTACAGAATGAACAGTAAAGTAGCGAGGAATTCGGTAAATGATCTTTTAAATGTACCATAACACCATGAGACAGTTTTAACTGTGCTTGGTGCTTGAATCAGCGTTATCTAAGCTGGGATTAACGTACCTAACGGATGTAGACTCTACTGTAAGTTGTGCCTTATACATTTCCGGTGTAACTTGGCCTCGCTTTGTATACATTTCCTGTACGATGAGAGATCCGCATAAAATGGTTTTGTATAGCTTGATTGGTTGTCGTGCGTTTACTATATAATTATCATGTGTATAAGTATATACAACATGTTTCTAACATACCGTGTGTTGAGTAACTGACACTTGATCTAGAACAAGTTCTAGCTAACAGAACTGGCGAGCAGCGCCGTGACTAATATTACACGAACCACTTGGAGCCACTTTTGACCCCCTCATAACTCAAAAACTATTTCACATAGACATGTCAAATTTCGCTCATATATTGAGACTTACGAGATACATGTGTTCTAAATTTCATAAACACATCTCAAGCGGTTATTTAGATATTAACGTCCAAAAATCGTAATTTTTATCACTGACTGACCTATAGATCTAAACTCTAACCCAGTTCCAGATGAGCTAGAAAGTTCAAATTTGGCATCCAGATAGGTAGTTAGGTGAATACAAAGGAATAAATCAGAAACTAGTAATTTTTTATCATTTTATTATCATTTTTCAATTAATTGATTCTATTAGGAAAACTTACTTATATAGTGCCTGTAAACTAAGATTCAAGAAATCAAAATTGATGACAGCCGGTCTTTATGTGGATTTTATGGTATTCACGTAAATATATAACGAGTGGAACACCCCCTTAAATTTGTTTTATAGAAAATAACACAAAAAAGACAATTATACCCCGTAAACGTAGGTAAATACGGTAGATTGACAAAAACCATTTGGTATTAATTTTATTATGAATAATAATAATAATTTCTGTACAAAAAGTAATGATATCCCATCAAAAACATAAATGTGAAATGAGAGCCAAGTTCAACGACAAAAGAAGTGAGATCTAAATGGTTGCCAAGTTCTATGGCCAGTCCTGAAATTTATTTATAAGAATATAAAATATTATATAACAACTTATAATATCATTTCTTCTTACAGCTTGGCTAATTTTCATATACGAATTATTTTATAGCCTTCGCAAGTTCTAAAGCTGTAAGTTCTTATTTTATTATTACGAAACTATGGCTTACTGGTAGAAACTAGCCATCGAACATAGGGCTCTTCCATGACTGTTTTAGTAGGTACTTACTTATAATTCATATATGAGAACTAGCCAAGTTGTAAGAAGAAATGATATTATAAGTTGTTATATAATATTTTATATTGTTATAAATAAATTTCAGGACTAACCATAGAACTTGGCACCCATTTAGATCTCACTTCTTTTGTCGTTGAACTTGGCTCTCATTTCACATTTATGTTCATAAACATAAATGTGAAATGGGTCCCAGCTTCCATGATCACATAATGTAAGTACTCGCACTAAGATTTTTCGCCGTGATTGCAATCTTCCGACGTTTGAAACTTTGCTTAATCATGCATTCTATCTAATTTAGAGCTCATTTCACCAATGAAACTGAACGCGATCAACATAGCTAAACGGCGTTAAAAGGCCTCAGTGGGCGGTTTAGATAATATGCTGATAACATTAATTTTCATTGGTTAAAATCGCCCCTAAACCTTTAGAATCACCGCCGACAAGATAACTTTGAACATAAATATACCAAATTAGGAGATCTTATAATGGACATCTTGTTTTTTAAAGGTCCGATAAAGATTGGACTCTACAACATCAAACAAACATCTATAAAGATAAATAAAATTGGAGTGTCTGTTTGTAATATTAAAATAACCGCTTTTTACTAAGTGCATATGGATGTATACACGGTACATATACCAAAACAAAAATGTTTATATTTTTTTCTGTCCGTCTGTTTTATTTTAGAAAAAAAAATAGGAACTCATGAAAAAAAACATTAAAACCAATGATCGTAAATTCTGCGAACTTAACAATTTTTTTTTGTTAATTACTACGCGGACGAAAACGCGGGTAACAGCTAGTCTATACTAATATTATAAAGAGTTAAAATTTGTTTGTAAGTTTGTATGTAGGGGGTAATCTTCAGAATTAATGATAATTGAATCATGACATTTTTCACTTATATAAAGATATATTCGTGGGTGCTATATATAGGCTATACATTATGTTTATATCCTGCATATTAGCCGAGCTAACGCATTTTTACGGACAAACTCGCGGGCGAAGTGCTAGTAGAAGAAGAAAGAACACACTATTAAAAACAAATTACAATAATACGTTATAATTAATTTCTAACCAGCTTGATTTGTTGCCGTATAATTGCTTGATACAAAGTAATACTAATTGCTAGTAACATTCTGGAACGGGAACAGATGCTCGACCCGGAACCTGTCTGTAGCTTAACAACTATCAAGCCTTCCATTTTATGGCAAAACAGCCTGGTAACTGAATGTTAATGAGTTACATGGCTTGTTAACTTAGTTGTAATGAGGATTAAACATCCCTCGTTGGCAAAGTGTTAAATTGGGTTTTTCCATCAGGAAGTTCTCAGGAGCAGTCACGGAGTCTGTATTTGTACCCGGTTAATGGCAATAGGCTCACCCGTATTGCATGGGATTTGAAACGTAACTGGCGAAATGTACCCTGTACCTACTGCTAGTTACACCTCTGCCTAACGCTTCGGGATTACAGGCGCGATGTTATCTTATGTAACATGTAGATTTCAAATTCAAATTGTGACACAAATTCCAAATGACGTAATTGCATCACAGAGAGGAGATATATTTGGAGATATAGCGTAATCAGTCTGCGTACGCGCAAACCAGTTGAAACTCCTTAAATGAATGTTATTTATTATAGTAGCCAGTTGATCCGCTTGCCCTCTAATTAGAGAGGCTATTCATAATTGTTCATATGAATGATACAAGGAAAACATAACGCTAAGTTAGATAGCAGTTTAAATGTCGTTTGTTAGACGGATGAACCACGTGTAAGCCTTATGAGGCAAGTAGATGATGCATTCTTTTCAATATTCATGAGATAGCTAATTATTGTCAATGAATAATGTACAACATTCAAAGACAGTAAACTTGTTGAATGCACTGAGAATATCCAGGATTGCGAACACAGTTGCGTTCATATTTTGTACGGCATTACTAAAGACATAATGCGAACATTTTAATGCGAAATTCGTTTTCATTGTAGTGAATTACCTACATATCTGAAATAATTGGGCGCTATATTCAGGTCAATAATACAGGTGGTATTGTCAATGCCGCTAAAGAACAGCAAAAAGTTTTAAAAGGTTATTAAAGCAGTAAATTACACATTTCGCAGTCATTTGTAAAACGTAACGTATTGCGTTAACGGTTCCAAGATAATTACGTAACGGCATACGAAACTCCTTCGTTTTCGATGAGTCATCCCTCTAATTTAACAGAACTGTCCATTTCAAGTATTGTTACAAAAAAAAAGCGAAGAAAACCCCCACTTAACATGTGAAAAACGTTTTAGATCACAGGGGCTTTCGATTTCCATACAGGCAAACTTGCGAAATAGGAAACCTAGTTTTTCACGTACTAACAAAATGTTGGGTCTATCCTATTATTTTCGCGAAGGATTTTCTCACGGGAAATCAACTGTCAATTTCCAACGAAGGATGTGTTACAGAACACAAACATGAATAATTATCTTGGTTGGCAACAGCTAGCTAAAACTTGTACGTTTTCAATAAATCTCATCGGGAACATATTTTCTCATTCTCCCAAAGTTGAAAGCACTCAGAAGTCGGATGGTTCGTGATTGCGCGACGTTAATCAAAAATAAACGTTACATTGTGAAACACCGAATCCAATCCGATAATTGTGGCAGAACATTAACCTAGTGGCTATCGACCAGCAGTCCACCATAATGTTGCGGAAAGTGGAAATAAAGTGGATCAAGGGGTTTTAGCATCGGCCGTCGTGACGAAAGACTGGAGTACAGCTAGGCGAGGTATTGTTCGTGCTCGGGGAGCGAGACAACTTATCTAGACGTCATAATTGCAGATCGTTAACCCCTTGATTTTGAGGTCGCTTGTGAATAAGTTGACATGGTGACCGAGCACAAAAGACCAGCAAATTGTGGCACCGCGCATTCGTACACTTCGAGTTTCGGGACTTGTGAAAGCTTTACAAATGTTGGTGATTTATTCGCTTCGAGTTTTGGTTGTTTGTCTAAGTAGAAGCCGGGTTTAGCTACAATGGTTTTCTCTAGAGTATTTTGTTATGTGCGGTCAGTTCAGTAAACAACGTAGAAATCCTGAAAAAATTTGGTCGATTTCTTAGCGCGTTTTTTTCGGGACGCTTCGATTTGTCGAGAAAATATCGATGCAATTCGACATTGTAGGTAAGTCACAAGTTTCACCGCGTCATAATAAACAAGTTTTCGTAGTATGATGGTATCAGTGTTAATGTACACAAGGCCGATGTAATGACTGGCTAAACATGACTAGGTGGAAACATGCGAACGGTGTGATTCGAAGAAAAACCGTTAAGTCCGGTGCGAATAAAGAATCCTGCTTGAAATAATAGAGTTCAACTAGCCGTGTGAGTGGTTGTAGTGCAATTATGAAATTTTATAGCGCTCTTTTATACGTAATTAGGTGCAATAAATTTCAATAAAGAATACTAATATCTTGGCAACACTTAAATTACACTTAATTGCAGGACATTAAAAGAAGCGTGCGTAGAAAGCGCCCTAAGTTTTTCTTAATTGCGAAAAAGCTCATTAAATCAATTAACTAAGCCAAATTATGATTTTCTTTCCCTTAGTTAAGATTGATCACTTTGAGTTTGAAACGCCGTTTTTAATTGGGAGATTACTATTTAATTATCATCTTAATTTATGCTTACTTGAGCAAGTTTAAGAGTTGCCAGTAACACTACTTTTATTCGGGATAAAAAGTTCTAAGAATAACTCCATTAATCAAATTAGGTCGTGCTCCAAAATCATAATATAGGTAATTCAACACTAATTGTAAAACTTGAGCACAAAGAGTAGCTTGTTTCTTCAAGGATCTAATATAATTTGGAGTGATCTAGAGCCAAAATAGATTACTAAAATTGAAACTAATATGCATGCATGCATTAGTTTTAAACCATAACTACAGTGTAAACGGATACATTTCACAATTGAAGAATGGTAGACAAAAGCCATTGTTTCAGCGAAGCCGTAGCTGTATCGAGTAACCAGAAAAAGTGGTAAAAGTATAAGCCTCCCCTAAAACAAAACCTGTCGTTTGGTCTGCCGTTGTTGTTTTGACATAGAACTGAATTGTGTGGCTCAAAGAAATTCTGTCTAGTATACAATCAGTTTGGTCTTGTTGAGTACGGGAGTTTTTCACGTAGGCTTTTGATTTTGAGGGAGGGAATCATCGGGAAAAGCAGTAAAAAAACTAGTCCTTCTAGTAACTAGAGACCCTCTACATACATGAAGAGGACTAGACCTTCTACATACATGAAGAGGACTATAAACGAAAATTTCAAGTTATTTAAGTACATAATGTATTCTTAAACAGGATTAAAACACATACCATTTTCAAAACTTTTGAATAAAATAAATTTTAATTTAACCATTTTAGATCTCGTTCTGTGTTCTATTTCGTTGGAAGTCGGAATTTTCTGTGTATTAAAGTACAGTGCAGAAACGTAAATTATTCGCCGGACAATATGCTGCGTTAGCTCACGCAAACCCCATTGTGTCTCTCATTTTCTTCTTTTTCCGCATTCCTTTGTTTCGGTAATGAAAAATATTCCCATTCAAATTAATGAACGTTTTGAAATCGAGACTATTTTTCTATTATAGCACTCATTAGTTAAAGAGTTTCAGTTACGTTATTTTAGTTAAGATTTCAAATTTCTCTAGGAAGGCATACTAAGTTTCGCTTTTCACTAATTAGAAACTGATTTACTTAATATAATTGTGATTAAATTCCTTTGCCTGGTTGGCATGATAAATTCAAATGCCTATTTCGAGATCATTATGTAAAGATAAAGAACCTAAGCAGTCCTTACGCGCCAAAATCGTTGGCAAATCCAAGATGGCGTGTACTAGTGAGAAAATGATTGAGTATAACACACAAATACTATTTCTTAATAGGTCTAATTGACATGATTCATACTCAAATGCACAACGATAGTCAATTCCATATATCATTGATCCATTAAAACACACGCTTGCATAATTCATGGGAGGGAAAGTAGTTCCGTTGGTACCGCGTGATTTGTTAATGACCGCATGTTTTCTATTAAAACATTTGCATATTTGCAGTTCGTTTATTCAAACACAATGAAAACACAGGAACAGGTATCGAATCGCAGGTGTTCAGGTTCAGGCCATTAATTTTACATAATTATTCATTTAGAGCATCAATATCAAATATGATTAAAATTTTGATTAATATTATTTAAAGACAGCATTTTTTTATTCTGGCAATAACGTTGGTGCACACTAAAATATGTATATTCAAAGACTTCTTTGTAATAAAGATAGGTAAGTATTCGAAACTTGTTAGATACGGCGGCAAACAACTAAAGTTCATAATATTATCATAAGCACACAATAAAGAGGTTCTCATTGCTCATCACATTGAATCAAGAAATATCTTCGTAAAAATAAAAGATTACGAACCGACGCGATCCCTAGAACAAAGCTTGATTAAAGACATCAAAAGCGTGACGCTTTGTTGCATCCCATTTAGATGCTACTTGCGTAGATAAACAAAGTGTCTCTCTGTAACTTCAATAACTTGATCCCTTGTATTTACAGAACAAAGGTTAATGGTTACTACAAAGTGCGAGAAAACTGGAGGTTTCAGAGGAGTGAACCCACCGTACATCTCAATCCCATTTCCAAAGGATCCATGTATTGTTGTGTGTATTCATCCATCGTCAGGTTAAGAAAAAACAATTGCGCTACATTTTGAATTTAGAATGTGCCACAAATATTTCCCTGACTGATTCTATTTATTCGTTTGGAAACGCGAAACTTGAAGGCTACATTGACATTTGTGAAAAAGCTTGTTTGCTCGGAAATCGGTCGAAACACGTGCTAAATTGAAAAATGTCTTCGTAGCGATTTTCTGTTTGTTACTAATTGGATAGGCTCCTGGGAACAACTTTGTTTCAGTCAGCTTCATATAAGTAGACGGAAAATGACTAGTTAAGTCTGTCTGTGTCGTACAAAGCTTTGGATTTAGTCAAATCGAGCTATCGATTTAATCGACCGGCAAATACACAATCGACTACAAAA
Organism: Lycophotia porphyrea; assembly: GCA_950005105.1. Lineage (NCBI taxonomy): Eukaryota > Metazoa > Arthropoda > Insecta > Lepidoptera > Noctuidae > Lycophotia > Lycophotia porphyrea. Next base: position 12,798,276 of record OX465391.1, on the reverse strand, counting down.
ATATATGTTGTGCTAGTAAGGGTAATTCATCGGTACACTAACTTCGTTTTGTAGCCAGTTTAATAGCAAATATTTGAACGAGAATGTGGAGTAGGCGAGTGGTATCATGTTCCGCGATAATTGAGATTACGAAGTTAAATATCTATTTTTATCGTTTGTGATTATGGGACATTAGTTTGGGAGTAGGTACTAGATATTATATGCAAAATTTGCTGATTCTGATGAATGTTTCTTCAGCCAGCATGCATACTAATGATTTTAAAGGGTATTCTAGGGTGTGTGCGGATGATAATCAAATATTATAAAGCAGAAAACTTCTGTAATATTAAAGGGAATTTAAATCAGAACAGAATGAAGCCAGTTGCTTCCCCCCTCAGTATCCCCATAATATGCGCGCAAGATATTTTCATGAATGGACGGACTCCATCACATGCGCGACACATTTCCACCGGCAGCGGGGACCCTGTTCGGGACCGATTGGCCTGGAGGCCGTGCTCTACCTCGTCGTGGTAGTGGTGTCGACGGCAGGGAGAAAAACTCTTCGCTCGAGCTCGACGCAACTGCAGCAACCGGTTATTAATAATAATCATTTAATGTCAGAATAAAAACATTCCATAGATTGTTAGTACATAATACTTATAACTATGTTAGTGCGTTATTAAATACCCAAACAAAATGAAACAAAAAATAACGCACGCAGAGACCGTAGACAAAATTAAGCGCAGATTGTCGGGCTCCCAAATTGTTGTGTGGCCGCCAATGTTCGGATGGCCAGCAGTAAAGCCAGTCACCGACTAGATACTGCTACCACAAAAGAAAAAAAAAAACAACTCGGGCCAAATGGTGGTGGATTTAGAAATTTATGTTCGTATAATCTGTAGTTACGTTTCACTTCGCTTTCATACCCGCAAATGTGGGCCCGTTGGCTTATTGTATAAAAGGACCTCCGCATTTTGGGTCCTTTAAGGACTGATTTACTGGGACACCTACTTTTGTCGCGTTGACCTACTTTTTGAACAGATATCGCAAATGCTTTGACCGTCAGTGTTCATCGCTTGAAGTGATCAATCGGGGATTCGTCTAGTCATGTTTGAAATGATGGCTGCTGTAAAATGTTTGGTTGATTGGTGCAATTCTGCAGATCAATAAGATGGCAATAAATATTGATCTTTATGTAGGAATCGATAAGATTGAAAATGTAATGTTTGTTTTGTTAGAATGTTGTATTTTAAGCTTGGTAGTTGGTGTTGTTTCGTGAAGGTGGTTGCGTGTCGTAGGCGGGGTGTTCAGCGGTGCGTTCAAATGGAAGACTTGTCGGTGTCACTTTAGTTTATTATTGTTCGTACTGCCTGTTCAGGTTCTATACACATCAATTGTTTCTGTCAGCTTTCTAAGTTCTAGTGAGAATAACAACTTAATATCATGTGCGTGGGTGGAGGCTGGGCTTTTGTAGAAATGAAAGAGGTGTCGGATAAAGTCAAAAGAAATAAATTGAATAGAATAGGCTTGTATATTGTCTTACAAAAAGCTTTTGATAGAAAACTTCTGGGGTAACCAAGAAAAATATTAGGTCTACTCATCTATTATGGGTTCTGTAGCCAAGTGGCATTAACGAAACCAATTTCGTCATGTCCGTTTGTGACATCTAGAGGTAAAATCTGGTTTGTATGTAGGGTGTAATCTTCGGAACTACTGATCTAATTCCGAAAATTCTTTCACTAACGGGAGGCCAAATGATCCCCAAGTGTCATAGGCACATTTAAAACGTTCCCGTGGGTTAATTTCCGTACATAACGGGTGCGAAGCCGCGAGCAAAAGCTAGTATACTAATTAATAATTATGAAAATTGGATTTCTGTATTCCATTACTTACCACTAAATAACAGTGTAATAGAATTACAAAAAGAATATAATAAGAGGTGGTACTTTTACACATGTAACCAAGGGATGAAAAGATTGCATAAAAATGCCTAGCCTTTTCCTGACTATGTTGGGGTCAGCTTCAGGCCAAACCACACGCAGTCAGTAACAGTATTTACATGGAGCAACTGTAGGTATATCTGAGCTCCACAACCCAATTACTCAGTAATACATTACCATTTGGTAAAAACTGGTTGTCAGGTCTACATGCTTCTCACTGGTTATTTGTTTGTATTGGCTGATAGCAATTTATGTTAAGGTATTAAAATAATTTATATCAAAGTTATTTTAATTTAAAATAGAGCTACTTTTAAACAAGAATGTTTTTAAGGTATTCAAATAAATCTCAAAGTTATTATAATTCAAAATAGGACAACTGTTGAAGATTTTAAACTAGAATGTTTTTACTCCAGAAAACAACTCCAAAACTCTTGACAGGCGCTTCCTAGACAATTTTAGTTTTCAACGGGGAGTTAAGTCGAGTCGTTCTGCGAGTAGCTTGTACTATAATTTTGCTATAGTGTGTTATTTGAGGTAGAGGAAATATTTGATATGGAATTATAGTAGGTATGTCATTAAGCTTTGTGATAACGGTTGAAATAACAAAATGCAAATCATTTTTGTTTTTTTTTTACAATCAAAGAGATGATGATAGTCAAAGTATCAGCTTCAAGCTTTTTTTGATTTTTTTGTTATCATAGACTTTGAATATTTGATTTTGAATATTTTTTTTAATAGAAAATTAAATTGGTTCCGGGTCATACTGTAAGGAGGCCCACAGGTTAACAGCATTTAAAATGACAAGAGGAGAGGCTTATAATTATGAAATACCTATAGCTAGGTTCCAAAGTATATTTGACTGTGAGTCCCAAACTAGACAGTTAATCTAATATGTACCTGATTTATCAAGGTTTTTGTCTTAAAATTGGAAGACTCAAATGCAAGATCAAAACAGACAAATGAAAATCAAATTGGAAGCATGAAGAGAAAATTAATACTGGATATTGTAAATTTAACATCTGATTCTGCTTTAATGCTTTACTAAACAATGAATGTATATTGTGAATATTTGAAAAATTCTATAACCCAGCAGTGGGATGACGCAGGCTAACAGTATCAGTATTAGTATCTATAACCATTAAATCAGTAATGGATAAAGGAATATTCTACAAATCATTTTTACTGCTTCAATTAATAGATGGATGAGATGAATATTATGGGATGGTTTATGTTACAAAATTAGTGACATTGATTAAAAAATGCTTTGTTTATGAATTAATGTCTGCAAATAAGCTTTTCAACATTCATCTCATTATAGGGCAAAAACAAGGTTTGTTTATTTAATCCAAGGAATGGCTATGCATACCTCCAAAATTGGGTCAAACCAATTTTACGTGAATGAAAGCGCTGATTGGAAAACATCAAATGGTAACTAAATAGTGCCAAAATTGTTACAACATTACGAAGGCCTACATCTAGAATACGATGTAAACGGTTCATGTAATCAGTGTGAGCGCTGGCCACAAAGACGAGAGAAAGGAGCGGGTTTAGAAACAAAAAAAAAATATGACCTTTACGGCCGAAAATGCTCGGCAACGTCGCCAACTCACAACATACCTTATCTCCTGGTAGATTTTTGGACGACATGGTGTGTCACCTGTCTGTTCTGTGGTCTGACGTCGTCTTGGGGACGATTTATCCAGAGAAAGGATCTCACTGAAGCCGTGAGAGCCCAGCATACGACACAAAACACTCCACTTTACCAATCACTTGGCCATTATCACTGATCGAAAGATGCATCAAAGCCACAAACACAATAACCGACCCATCGTTTGGAGTCGTAATCAGCACGATTTCCCATTGAGATTCATCAACACAGATAATTTTTCACAACACTATACACAAACACAGCGACTGACAGAAGCTAACTTGATTGAGCTGAGCTTGACGGAAAATGGCGAGGGATGGATGACGTCCCCCCCGCCGCTCGCCCCGCGCATGCCATCTATGTCACTATTAATTCCCAGAATTCTGCTAGAGGGCAGCTCTATACAATAACAAACAATGTCCTTGAAAAACATTTACAGTTTTATCAACAGATGGCGACTTTATTAATAACCATTTAAATCAACATATGTGACCACAGTTTTGTGCAAGAATAATGTATTAAAAATATGCCTTAAATTATTAGAAACGTACAAGATTTCAAAACATTTTTTATTTGCTTGAATCACTAAACAAAAAAGTATGAAGTGTAAGCAAAAAATATTAGCAATCCTGGCAGACAAAAGCTACTGCCATCTACATTCATAAAAGTAAACAACCTCATAGTAATGTCTCACTAACTGTTACAAAGTCGACTAATACGGAATAGAATATGTTTGAAACCATTTTAAATATGTACATACATTTAATAAAATTCTAACAGGTCGATGTCTGTACATTTAAGATATAGAAAAAAAATATGTATGGGGGGTATTTATTAGAACAGAAGCCAAAACAGCAGTATTTACCCGACTGCCAAGGAAGAGTTATGCTTTTAGAATTTTTGTCTGTATGTCTGTCTTTCTGTCTATATGTTTGTACGCGTATCACGCAAAAATACTGCATGGATTTGAACGCAGTTTTCCCTGCTCTACTGCTAGAGGCTTAACTGAAAATATAGGCCACAATTTATCATTAAAAAATGCCAAAATTAAATATAATACTAGATTCTAAACACCACGCGTACAAAGTCGTGGGCAAAAGGTAGTGTAGTAGTTCAATATGGTTGAGCTGAATGGGGCTGATCCATGCATCATGTTCGTGAACGGGCGCTGTCAGTTGGGACTGGTCATCTCTAAGCTGCCACGTTTTATTTTAACTACTTACTTTGTTTTTAATGTTATAATCTTTTACTCTGGACGCTTTTAACGTGCTCGTTTTTCTACATCATTCTTACATAACATGTATGATGAATGATGAAGCCTTCTTTGTCTTTCTGACATTCAAAAGTGCCTGTAATGGTCTAATGGGGACTATCGCGCATGAATCCACCGTTCGTGTAGAGTAAGGTCTTCCGAAATGTCAGATGTCATAGCTTTCGCGCGTTGCATGCTTTTTTATCACGTATTTCAACTAATATTCATGATTCTGGTCTAGATTGAGCCATTTATGATTAATTATGACTTGATGATTTTAAGTACTAACTTAGGATCTTATTTCTTAGTACTTGGAGGTATAATGATTTTTAAATGTTATTTGTAAATATGTATCTGAAGTTTACACTATGTTGATATACGAAATGAATTAAACTTTTTATGAAGTTATTTGCACTTTGAAGTATAAAATAGAATTAATCACAGGACCTTACTCAACAGTGGCGCCATTTGGTGAACTTAAAAACGATAGCCCCCATTGAAATATATGCTTTTGAGTTTGAGTGCTTAAATAAAAGGAAACCGTCACCTTAGTGCTTATTTGTTCAATCCACCAAACGTCCTATTTTTTACAGTACAGTTTTTTCCCCTATTGGTAATACAAAATTTTGTGTCAGTCTATTTTAATTTTTATCACAAATCAAGGCCATAAGTTTTAATAAATTTGATAAGTATTTACGGATACTCTTAAATATGTTTTAAATATCATTTTTTTTATGAACATTGAACAACAATGAAAAGCACAAAGCATACATTAGATTTCCCACAGACATATAAATAGTAGTATTTATATGTCTGTGAGAACAAGAAGTAATACTACTATTTATATTTCTGTGAGATTTCCACATATTTGTTTGATATGTCGAAATTTAAATACAGAATAAGAATAGAACTAAAATACTTTTAAATTGTCATTGAATTATAAAGGTGATCTCAAATAAAACTCAACTTAAATCAAAAGTTTTTAATAATCGAGAGATATAGAAAAAAAGGAATAAACATAAAAAAAGGAAACAAAGTTGTTGTTTTGAGTTGTTTTTTCCCCTTTTTTTATTTACCCTTCTTATTTTTGATACTGCTATTCCCAATTTTAGAGAGTTTTTGATATCGCAATAGACAATAATCGCCTAAAACAACTATTTCAAACCGGATACAAAAATGTCATGCTAATACATAAACACAACACCAGCTTCCGCCCCAAGCCCAGACCCTGCCACAGTAGTTGACTGGTTGGTTGGTTTTTGTTGTAGATTCGCAAAATGGCGGATGGAGGCGTGGATATAGATTTGTACGCCGATGATATTGAATCCGATTTTAATCGCCAGGTAAGCAAAATGTACTCTAGTGTTGTCTGGTTCCCAATACTACTGAGGAAATATTTTCCGGCACGTTCCTTACTTGCTACCGATAGATAATTGAATTTCTTCGGTCTCCTTCAGGACGAGTTCGGTGGTGAAAATGTGGATTTATACGATGACGTGATCGCCGCACCTGCATCTAAACCAGATGATGGCGATGGACCACCCAACTCAGCACCGCAGCACCAGCATCCACCGGAGGAGACCAACGGCAACATCCCGTATCACAATAACGCATCAAACCACGGCCATCATGGCCGCCGTTTTCAGCTATACGTCGGCAACCTAACTTGGGTTTGTACATGATTTTGTCTCATTTAGATATAATGTAAATATAGGAGACTTATTGTTTTGGATGTCTGTTTTTTTCTTGGTAACGAGAAAAACTGATGTCACTAGGACTGCCGTTAGCTATTCAGGTTTTGTTACTAAGCCGTTTAGGTAATAACTTATTGTTTTACATAGGCTAATGTAATTATGTCTTTAAAGCTGAAAGTTCAGAGATGAGTTTGAACTAAGTAGGTATGTTAGCATAGTTCATAAACATTTGCTACCTGCATTACTTAGATCAGACTCCTGAGACTTTGTATAGAGCAGCAATAGAATAAAAATCTACCTTAAAGGGTCTAAACAAATGTTGAAATTGTTTACAACACATATTTTGATAATATATGTCAATAGATTAAAACATTAATGGTTTTCTGTAACTTACTTTTTGTATGTGAAATAATATTAAATCTGGATGTCTTTAAATTAGAAAGTCAAAATTTGTTGTCATTCCTAATGTTATTAGCACAAAACAATATTTGTAATTTGAAAAGTCAGTAACTTACTCACCACAACATTCAACACTATTGTTGTACAGACAAACCATTCTGGGTTTAACAAGAATCTTGTGATAAGTTAATTTTTAAATTAATTAATTTATTGGCAAAGGTACCAAAATCTGAGTAATAATGGCAGTTCTTTGGTGACCAAATGAAAAAGTTAGACTAAAGTTGCACAATTACTGTGATATGGTTAAATCTGTTCAAGATGTAAAAAGTTAAACAACAATATTTTAGTCCTATTTTCTGCTACATCTATGTTTTTCATTTGGTTGCCATTTCTAACTAGTTGATGTGCATCTGTGAATAAAAGTATATATTGCACAGTGGCACATGTCAGTCAGTCACAGGCCTTATTTTAGACAAAACTTGCTTGGGACTTGTAAGTCTACATTTTGTTTACGAAATAAGGCCTCATAAATTATTTGTTTGGCTAAATATCCTACTAAAATGAAATCAATGTATAGCAAAATCTTCATAATAATTAAAATTTTTAGTAACTTGAAATTCAAAAACATAAAAATATTAGTTTGAATAAAACAGTAAACAGTATTTTGTTTGTGAGCATAATACATGTTGAGCATATTAGCCATGATTTTGCTATACTAAATACTTAAAGCAAAAACAAGGCAGTGTAACCTTTGACAATTTAATTTAAGTTAAAATTGTCAGCTGTAAATTATTTAATAGTTACGAGGCTGGATTAGGTATATGAAAAGAAATATTCAGTATTTAGTTCTTCAGTTTGTATCTTAGACACCAATTCTTTTGATAATTCTTTATTTTGGCGGTGGAGTGTTAAGCTTCATACCTGTTAATCAACATTAAATGTTGTATTAATTTATTATCCTCCTACATTGACACTGCAGTAGCTTACATGTCAAATGTTTTTCAAAGGCATTTTGTTTGTAGTATATCAGAAATTATTTGTCAATGAAAATAAATTAGGAGAATCCTTAAATGTGTCATCATCTCTTGAGCTTTTGTCACACAAAGTTGAGGTTCTTGTGCTGTACATAATCCAGTCTCCTATTATCTTTCAATAAATGTTACCTGTTTAAAAATGTCATAATTTATTAATAACTAAATGTAGAGTTCCTGTCCCTCTAACTTTCTTAATTGTTATAGTGAATCATTCACTCTTGGTTGTGAATAGTAATTTACAATAGAAGTTAAAAAAATGGCTTTCATTCATAGTATCAAATTATAAAGGGCTTATAAAATAATTGAACCTGTTACTGAATTTTACACACAACTTGTTTTTGCTTCATTTAATTAAATACTTATCATCAATATTTTAGACAGTAAATACTTCACACAGATGATGCCCCACAAAAAAAATATAGTCCCAATGGCGTCCAATATAATCTGTGTGAATTAATTTACAATATTTTATGAACTTTTTAGTTTTATTGCACCAATCAAGGAAATGATCTTGATAAAAAAGTTTTGTTTCCGAGATATTGTTCCCCATTTTCTGCAATTTGCAGAATGGCCTACTTGTGATATTCTTAATAACTTGTGCTATTGTTTTCATATTTTTATTTTATTGGATTTCATATTTATAGTTGAATTATACAAAAGAGATATTTGCATTTATAAATATCTGTGTTATGGTTTGTGCATTCGGCACCATAGCCACCTACACAGTTATAAAAATTAGAAATACCAACATTGTTCATTAGTAAGTTGGCATATTTGTTTCTGTGATGGGCTGGATATAGAATTAATTGTAATTTTGTAAATAGTTTCATATTTTCATTTTTAAGTAAACTCATTCTCAATATCCCAGTAGCTTACATTCATTTGTGAGAAATAATCAAATTGTTGAAAGTCACAAGCTACTTTTAAAACATGCTAGTATGAATGGGCAGGCATTAGGCATGTCCAGGATACAAGCCATATTAAAATCTTGTAAATATCTCTTTGATGTATTGCATTGTTGGTTTGTGGCTGTAATGGCCACTGTCTTTATGATTTAGGTTAATTTTTGGCATGTTGTTATGGGTATCATGGTGAACTATTACAAAAGTATGGAATAAATCAAGTTTTATATTTTTCCATTTAAGTTCTTGGATATCTGCACGAGTAGCATGACCAAGAATCAACAAAATGACAGACCAACAAAAGAAATCTGTCATTTCGTTGGATTCTTCTGTTGACAAAACTCATTTCTATGATGGACATGCTGTATGTGTGCTGGTATCTTACCAATCTGACTCAAATGTAATGTGTGAAACTTGAAATCAACATACTTTTGTGCATCTTGTGATTCTTGAATTCTGAGTGTGGAAGAATGAATGATTTCTATGTATTTATATATTAGTTCATGTAATATATTTCTTAAACATAGTTGCCCCTCCCGGTGATTACATGTCAACTACACATCTTGAATATTTTGCTTCTTAAATTAAACACTGTCTTTGCACTTATATATCTAGAACAAAAAATAAACGAATTTTCTGTACAACACATTATTAAAATAATAACCTACAGTATTGTCGTAATGGTTGTCTGTTATTGTTACTATACATTGCTTTAGTGAATAACATAGAGAATTTGTGTCACATACTGTTTAGGCTATGAATTAGTTCTTCGGGATTAATGAGGGCAATGCGTTTAACAATAATTATTTCTATTAGTAGTGACGTATGTAGTGTTATTGGCCTATTTCAACATGCTTGTCACTTGATAATTGGAATCTTGAGGCGGGAATCGCATAAACATTTAAGAATTCACTTTTGTCCATTTCGCCCAAAATTCTAGTTTAGTGGATTTATGTATTACTTAACTAATGTTTTTCTTTATCAGGTTTTCAGAGGTAAGATGTTTGAGCTTGTTCCGCGTAATGATGTAGCTATTTGTGTCTTTATTTGTTTATATTTTTATTGTTTTTTTTTCTTTATTGTTCCTTTAATCTTGGCAGATGTATTTTACATTTTGTCTGTATCGCGGTTGGAACTTGTCCAATTTTTGTTGATGTGTAAACATTTATTATGTACTATTTTTAAATTGGCGTTAAAGTGTTCAAATGTTTATCTACAGTAAAATTATAAATCTGTATGTATCATACTTATCCAAATTTTTGTTTATATCCGGGCGGAAATATTATAATACTGATAAAACCGAAAGTTTTCACACTATTTTATTATTGTAGTGTAGTATTTAAATTTCAGTTATGTACAGACATGGATCAAATTTATACTTCGCGGCGTAATACGTAATTTATATTTTCTGTCACGACATGACTTTGTAATCACGTTTTCTATAGATTTACAAGGATTGTAAGTAGATAAACTCCATATTGTTTTGCCCCTTGTAACACTATTGGCAGATGGTTAATAGCATATATACACACTGTAATAATGCTAAAATAATTATTACTTATAATGTAATAACTCCCTGCTTACAATACTTTTGTACGTTAAATGATACCTATCTTTTAAAACCTAGTCTAGTGTAAAACAATATTTATCACCAACCTTCATTAGATTGGTCTCCAATAAATTAAGTCGTGCTACGATTTTATAGTGTAAAAATTATGTTAATGACCAAAGATGTTAAATCCTTGTACTAAGTGAGTTAATTATTATCCTTCCTTGCTGTAAGAAGGATCTCGTTTCCCGTTTGAGAGTGGTGGAGTCGCAGTTTTGTGAACTGCTCTATTTATTTATCTTGATACTGCCAATATCTGTGATAAATTTATGATGACAATAAAAACATGGTAACAATAAAAACTGTTTCCTTTCTCCCGAAGTCTCCTGTTACGAAATGAGAGAACGACAATTTTCTAAAATAACAAAATCAAATAATATCTTTAGTAGTGCTTCGTGTTACAATTCGTGCGAAAAGATTAGCTTGGTCTAGGTTCCACAAACACGTTTGGAGTGACACATACATTTTGCTTACTTACCTACTGGACACAACTTAGACGGATGTTAGGGGCATTTTCATTAGAGAAAATCCGTGTTAAAATTTCGCCGGTTTTTTATTCGCGGTAAAAGGTATGTTCTTGGACGACGTTCAATACGTCAGAGTCGTGGCTGGCTTCATCACGTATGTATACAACTTATCGTTTAGTTGCTCAGCTTGTATCGTGGTTTAGTTTTTGGTAAAACCTTTTGCAGTGGGCGACGGATCAAGACATTGCCAACAACATCGCAGACATTGGCGTAACTGACTTCCAAGACGTGAAGTTCTTCGAAAATAGAGCAAATGGACAGTCGAAGGGGTTCTGCGTCATATCCCTGGGCTCTGACCAGTCCATTAGGATGGTACTGGACCGTCTTCCCAAGAAAGAGATTCACGGACAGCATCCAGTCGTCACTTTACCTACTAAACAGGTAAGTAGCGAGACCATCAATGGGTCTCCGTTTATACATACCCGTCTTACCTTTTCTGTTGATATTATATTAAAAGTTATGCAATGCGTCTAGGGATTAGATAGTTGCTACTCTGTCAGCTCTATCAGGAACTTTAGGTTAACTAGATAAGTTATTGAGAAACCTACCAATCAATAAATTAAGCTTGAATTTATTTCTGAAGTGATAGACGCTGAACTAACGTTAACGTAGGGCACTTCAGGACACCCCTATTAGAATAATCTTCCGACAATACTTGAGGTTCAATCGAATTATATACCAAGGTACTGCCTCCAAATTGTACAAAAACTTAACTGCTGACCTTACTTTATTAAACGGTTCGTAATTTCAGATTAGTTGCAAATTAACCACAATGTTATAAGCAATAAAAAAAAGAAAGCAAATTCCGTCGTTCGTTGCTTACACAATTTCTAATCAATAGATTTTAATTTGCATGTTTTATGGTAGGGTATCAAAACTTCTGCGCTAAGTAGGTCAGGCCGTACTGAGAGCGGCTAATCAATTATTTTTAGCCCTCTCCTTATACACAGGTGATATGTATATTGAAAAAAAAGTGGTTTTTCTATTTCGTGTAACTTGTTAAGTGTTTGGAATAGGGATGTAACATTTTGGTATATGTTTTTTGACTCTTTCTTCTAGTATCATGTAAAAGGAATACACGGTTCAATGAATTTTTCTCAATAAAAAAAAAAAATCATTTTTGGCAAAAATGTAAAGATATCTACTTTTTTTACTTTTGTCGACATCACGGCGTAACGCTTAAGAGTTATTCAATGGAATTTACTTTAATACATAGAGAATTATCATATCAAAGTAGTTTTAAATTTAATTCATTTATTTTGTTAAAAAAGGAGTAAATTCGTTAGGCACATACGTCGTTTTATTCCGAGCGTACTCAAATTATAGCCATCTCTCTTGCATTTCAAAAGTAATTGCATTACTTTCCCTCGCTTACCAGATTAGTTGCCTCGGTGCGAGGTTCGAGCTAGCGCCTTAAACACTCCGTTAGGAAATGTAGCAACACGTAAAGTATGTATTCAAACTTAGCACAAATTTGCAAATACTGCGTATTTGAACTTATGTTTGGGGTGAAGCACTATGGGAAAAATAAATCGCCAAAATAATCAGCGGCGCATTCGACGTCCTTGACATATTTATAAATTATGGAATATTGAAGGTAGCGTACAATGAACGTAAATTTCACAGGCCTTGAACCAGTTTGAGAGTCAGTCTAAGACTAGATCAACACCGCCTGGACCTAACCCAGGCATGAGAGGACCACACCCGGGCGGACCGCCGGGCCCACATCCTGGAGGTAAATCTGTTTTTATGCTATTAATGATTATGATCATGGATGGCCTGCTTTTGGCTGATATTAGTATTTCACGCCCAGTTGCAAATTACTAAATGCTTTGAACGCTAAACGTATTAAGACGTCATTGTCTCTGTCATCTTCAAACGACAATATTAGCGTAATACACATTACCATTTTGTGGTCATTGTGGTGCGAGTGCGAGTGGGCTTTAGTCTAGCTCGTGCTAATAATTAAAAAATTACAAAAGCAAAATTTTAAATCATGACTGCACTGAACTGATGATAGCAATTTTTACATTGAGTCGTGAGTTCAAGTTGTGTTCAATAAATTGAAGTTTTTAAGTCACTATACGTTAGGTACTGGGCCAACCGTACATAAGAACCCTGAGAATTTAACTGCCAACAGCGATAGTGAGAAAACTATACCTATGTACCTACTTTCCATAGTTCTCAGGATCTTGCAATATATCAGTCGGCAATATGTTGCCGATTGTGATAAGAGTGCCCCTATGTAGTACGTTTTTATACGAGTACGTGTTCGCGTTAACTAGAACATAGTATGGTTTTGTAAGTTGATACGGTCAACCTCTTCTCAGTAGGAACCCTGAGCTTCGAATATCCAGAATACTGCTACTAAATAAAGACGCGATATCAGTCAAATTGTCAAAACCATGAACGTTTAGTTGATTGAACAATAACTATACAGACTTCTTCGGCGGCGGTCCGAATGGGCCAGGCCCCAACGGGCCGCGCATGATGATGGCGGGTGGCGCGCCACACCACCAGCTGCGTGGACCCGCGGGCGGCCAGCACGGGCCTCATGGACCGCACGGGCCCCCTCACGGCCCACCGCACCATCTACCGCAGCACCAGGGCCCACCCCCGCATCATATGCCTCATCAAGGACCCCCGCCGCATCAGGGCCCGCCGCCACGAGGACCACCTATGCAGGTAAGATAATACTTCATCAATAGTTCATATCATACAATACCGGAGTTGGCTCGTCTTACCAAGGGGTATCGACCCAAGTTTGTGGAAGTCAGATTGGCAGTCGCTCAGTAAAATATTGATATTCTGCCGTTTCCGGTTAGATTAGAAACCGACCGACCCCGACATAGTTGGGAAAAGGCTAGGTAGATGATGACCGATGTTTGATGGGGAACTCTGTTGGTACTGAACGTGATCTAACGTGATCATCTAGTGTTCAAGAATTATCAGTGTGCTGTCAATATTCCGTAACAATGATTACGTTGACAGCTTTTGGACGGAATCGCGTTCAGTTCCAATGGTGAAATCGGCCCTTAAACCGTGTCTACACTTTGAATCCAGAATTTATTATTGGCAACTAACACTGTTCTTAAAAAATGTGGTAGTAACGTTTTAGCTATCTACACTTTTTTCTTATCAGTTCCAAGGTCCACCACAACTACAGCGCGGTCCCGGTGGCCCCGGCGGCCCAGGCGGCCCCGGGGGTCCAGGCGGGCGGCCGGACTGGGGACCTCGCGGGCCCCCACAACAGTTGCCCCCCCACCCCGCGCCGCAGTACGGTCCCCCACAACACCAGATGCCTCACCAAATGCCGCCGCCGCACCCGGTTAGTACCTGCCTATATTAGCAAGCAATAATAGTAGATTATAATATATTAAGTGAAAAAAGGGAATTTAATTCGCGGGACTAAGTTGGATCTCGAGCGCAGCAAGGGATTCTAGATTAGAACCCTGAGCGGAGCGAGAGATACATGGACCGAAATGACTCTTTTACACGAGTTGTTTACTTTGCTTTTTACCATTGATTTATTATTTATCCCATTTCATTTCATTATACATATAATCGGTAATGTGAGAAAAAAGGATTAAATATAAACATTAACAATTTTTAGTGTTTCGAAATTCAGTGTTATATTCTTGTCTCACGTTTTATATATTTTTTGTACATAATTCGTGCTTTTTCCAAATGTTTTAAAATGTGCAATATGTTTTTGTAAGGGAGCGAACATACACCGACGCGGAATTAGCTTGAGCTGGTCTAAAAGCTTAAAAAATAAAACCGAAAATGAAATCTTTCGTTTCACTTTTTATGACGCCACGCTCGCATCTGGTTGCGACAAATGTCAAAACGGCAAAATCCTCGCGTACTTGTTTGATGTCACTGAATAGTACACTCGGCGTCACAAAAATCGCACCTCTTTAAGAATTTCATTCAAAGTAATTTTAATCCTAGGCAATTTATTTAATTTTCAGAATAAAGCATCAGATTTTTTTTTTTTTACCAGGGAATACAAAAGAGCAAGCTTATGCAAATGATTAAAACGTGTCTTTTCATTTTAAGAGGAAAAATTAAAACAAAGTTCTTAAAAACAACTTAAAACCTAGTGTTACCTTACCCCCCCTAGCCCTGAGGACTGCTTCCATGCGTTCTCTCATGGACCTGATCAATGTTACAACAGTCTCTTGAGGAATGTTGTCCCATTCTGCAACGAAGGCATCCTGGAGGTCTTGGAGAGTGGTGGGGGCAGGATCAACTGCCCGTACTCGCCGTTTCAGTTCATCCCAAAGGTGCTCAATAAGGTTCAGGTCTGGACTTCGCGCCAGCCAGGGCATAACAGGGATCCTAACTCCTTGCAGGTAGTCTCTTTCAATTAATACGGTGTGACAGCGGGCATTATCGTGCATTAACAAGAACCCACTGCCAACAAAACCAGCATAAGGGACCACCTCTAAGATCTCTGTTATGTACCGAGGAGCAGTCTGCGACCCTTGCCCGCGAGCACTGCCAGTCCGAGAAACACACACGAGGTTCGTTTTACCGTCGATTGACATAGAACATGCACGAGCCACCCCATATTCCACTATCTCTTGAATACAGGCCTAAGCGAACCGTTCTCCTTGCCTTCTATACACTCTTTTACGTTTATCGTTGCAGAAAAGACACAACCTCATCTCATCCGAAAAGAGCACAGCCTTCCATTGACCATTTGTCCAATCCACATGGCCGCGGGCAAATTCCAACCGAT
The DNA here is from genome assembly GCA_950005105.1 of Lycophotia porphyrea. Lineage (NCBI taxonomy): Eukaryota > Metazoa > Arthropoda > Insecta > Lepidoptera > Noctuidae > Lycophotia > Lycophotia porphyrea. Next base: position 12,782,545 of record OX465391.1, on the reverse strand, counting down.
CTCTCTTATGCTGTGCAGTCAATTTTGGCCTTGTAGCAGCCCTGTGAGCTGCAATTTTCTTCTCTTGAAATCTTCTTCTAATCGTGGAGACGCTTACAGAAGTTTTGCGAGCTGATCGGAGTTGTTGTTGCAGCTCAACAGCATTGGAGAACCGATTACGTAAAGACGTCGAAACAATGAAGCGATCGTCTCTTTCGGATGTGCAGCGTTGTCTTCCAGATCCACGTCTTCGGATATAGGCACCAGTCTCTTGGAAGCGTTGAAACACTCGTCGAATGGAAAAACGACTCAAGTTCAGTTGACGAGCAACATTACACTACCGCATCCCTGATTGCAGTAGTGCAATGACTTGAGCGGCTTCATCTGCAGGGGTATCCATCTTCAGGGTATTTTTCTTGCTGTAGCTATTCATGTGTATTTACTTCAAAGGTTGGATAGCAAACGACCCATATTTGACCCGGGTCACCCGCTTTCTACCCTTGTAGGGTGGTGCAATTAGTGGGTAATGCGTATTTTGACAAAATTTTAGATAACGTTACGTGCTAATGAGATTTGTTGTGTTTAGGAATTCTAACTGTTATTAATTTAAAGGTAGTTAGACATACTTTTAATTGACACCAATATTAATTGGGTTTAATGTATTCTTCGATGGTGGGACATGCTTGAAACTAATTTTCGGAGAGGTGCGATTTTTGTGACGCTGTGTGTAGTAGTGTAGGTTAGTATAAAATAGGGCGACCGCGCATCCTACTACGCGCAAGAAGACGCTTATATCTGCGTCGGATTTTTTTCAATGGAAACTGACCACGTCGATAGGCTCAAACCGATTCTGCGTCGATAAGTATGGTCACTCCCTAAACTAGTTTTAGTGCCTTCATACTGAGCGTGTGTATAACGACAGCGTAAAAAGCATTGGCACACAACTTCCGTTGTTGCGCTTAGAATCTACGTTGGACGAGCGCCATATATGAAGTCAGTTTAGACTCGATCTTCAAAGCGGAGACGACCGGAGTAGAGAGATGTGAGGGGATCGACCAATCACATTTGTGTCGAGTTTGATTGGTCGGCCATTCGCACCGCTCTTCTCGTCTCAGCTTTGGTGAAAACTGTGCCTTTAATATTACCTTACCTAAAAGCTAATGTTTGTATCGTATGGTTACCAGCGCGATGTTCGCTTGCAGGGCGGCGCGGGCATGCCGCCCGGGCACGCGGGGCTGGCGGTGCCGCGCGGCCCGGCGCCGCTGCCGCACCACCCAGGTATGCCCCCCTACCCAGGTACGCACACACAAGTTTTATTATTTTTTGCTAACATACTAACTTGGGGAATCGTAGCCTTTAAGATAGCCTCGAAAAGGCTAAGCAACGTGCCTCAAAAAGCTCGGAGTCGTGGCTAAATAATAACAGCTACACGGGTCCATCTTAAAGGCTAAGTAACGTGCCTCTGAAAGCACGCCCAAAGAAAAGAAAGTCAACAACAAAGTCTGATCACGGGGTAATGTTAAGGGCTGCGGGACAGTTCGAAAGAGATACCGCGGCCCTGGAACACAAAGGGCAAGGAAGGAACATGGATGGGTTTTAGTCAGTACAAGTCTGACACTCCCTTCCGCTCTGCCCAGAGCGGGAGAAGTCATTTGATGATTTCCCATGCGAAAAAAAAAAGAAACAAGGGGTAATGTTAAAACAGTGACTTGATATTAGTCAAGTGTAGTTACTGTGTTTTAGCTTGTAGGGTGACACTATAAATAAAGGTTCATGCGGCAGAGACATATCAGCATGGTCTGTAAGGGCATAGTGCGAAAAGCCGCATTACTGGTGTCACACATGCGGGTCAATAGTATCTCAGCAAGTCACCAAAAAATATACACAATGGTATTCACACTTGTGAAGCCACTAATATTGCAAATGTTCATAGGCAGTGGTGACTACTTCTTAGTATCAGAAGGGCCACTTCTTCGGCTGCCACTGTTTTAAATCTTCAAAGAGTAACTTTACTGTTTGTTGTACTATACTAACATAATAACCAATTTAATAAGTTCTTATGACGATAAATAGTGATAAAATCTACGTGAAATTAGATGGATTCATGGCCCAAGAAGTTAATTTTTGCTATTTTCGTATTTGAGGTGAAAGCCAACCAATACTTGACGTTATTCTGCCTTTTTTTTCTGTTTTACCACGATGTGTGTGTTAAATCTTAAATAGACTATAACTACATCAATTTCAGTATGATCTAATATCAATGTACAGTCAGCTTGACGATGTGGGCCCCTTGAAAGCACCTATGTTCCCAACTAGTGTACCCAATTGATGCAGCCCATCCATAAGCCCTACATTATCTACATATTATGGTGCGATTACCAAAATCCATTAAGTAGCTTAAAACTACACAGACAAACTAGTTTTTAACATTGGTATTTAAATACTATAGAAGAGATTTGTCTGATTTCTGGAGTGACATACATTTCCTGTGGATTATTTTCTGGTGCAATTTTCTTTCCATTGATTAACTCATTAACTTGCCTGGTGGTTTCAAGCACCACTGTGGTCCATCCTGGGTTCAATCCCCGGAGCTGGCCAGTTCTTATTGGGGTTTTCCATTAAGTATTTTTTACGTGGAGTAGTTTCTATGGCAATGTCGTACTCTCCCTTCGAGCCGTGGCCGTAGTACCGCTCCAGTAACCGCCCCTCTCGCAGGCGGCGTGGGCGGCGGCGCGCCGGCCCCGCACGTGAACCCCGCGTTCTTCGCGCAGCAGCCGCCCGTGCAGCCGCAGCCGCCCGTGCAGCCGCCGCCGCAGCCCGGCCCGCCCGGTATGTAGCAGAGAGGGAGCGGTGACCCTACGTATCCTCACGAAGAGGACTTCCCGCACACATTCGTTGTTGCTAAATAGTTCTAAGGCGTGCTACACGCGTGTTCGAGTCGGCCTGATTCAGTACAGGTCAAATGGCAAAATCAAATATGCGGTTGCGTCTCATCTAGCAGCACGGAATCACATTTTGCTATGCTCATAACCTTTTCTGTCGCCTAGAATCGTTATTTTCTAGATAGAGAAATAGAGCGGGAGCCCTATAACACGCGGCAGCATCGACGATGCGTTCGGCAACCCTAAGGGATGTTTGATTTTGGGCTAGCTCGCCGTCCGTCCGTCTTTTGACGACAGGCCGTGTTGACGGCGCGTTCGTGTTCCACGCGCGCCTCAAAGAGATGTCAGCAAATAGGGAGGGGCCCACAAGGGCCGATGCCTGCCAGGGCTGCGGGCTGTTCGAAAGAGATACCGCGGCCCTGGAACACAAAGGGCAAGGAAGGAACATGGATGGGTTTTAGTCAGTACAAGTCTGACACTCCCTTCCGCTCTGCCCAGAGCGGGAGAAGTCATTTGATGATTTCCCACCCGTAAAAAAAAAAAAAAGGGATGTTTGATTTTGCCTTTCAATCTGTACTGAATCAGACCAACCGAAACATGTGTTAGTACCACCCCTTAATGACACTAAAAGGTTATTACAATTCAAGGACTTTTTTGCAAATGTCTATGGCAAATGCAAATGAAAAGGGTCGGTAAATATTGGCGGTCGAGTTGGTCCTTTTTTCATTAGTAGATTACACTGGTCAACAAAATTTTGTAACAAGAAAGGGGGTTACCAATTTGGAATAACCTACCTACCCTCATTACAACACTATATTTATTTTGATTTGATTTGGTCTAGTTTATGTGTTAGACGATTTCCTGAATATTCGAATGAATTTTTAGTCACTTTACTCATAAATGTGTAATTTTTTACTTTTTTTTATATCCAGTTGTCTGTGAAAAAGTATCAGTTACCAATAACAAAAAAATCTTTGTCTTAAAATTCGATATTTTAGAAATAATGGAAGAAAACAGGAAATTCTCAAAAAATAACTTGAAATATGCATATCATCGACAATAAAGAACCAAATTCACAGGTACACACTATTATATCACAAAATAAAATTGTCGAATATCAAGTTATTCCACAGAATACATGATAGTTCAAGGTTATTCATAAACGAAAAAAAATAACTCAAAAGGAAATTAAAAAAAATTGCGTTGCAAATTTCATTTTTTTTTGCTTCTCCGCTCCACCAGCAACTCAATAAAAAAAGTCTCATGAAAATCCGAACACTACAAACTTCGTTCCACCTATGTATAATTATGTCTAATTGCACTCGATTATAGAATTTACTTTAAAAATACAATAAGACTTCGTATTTGAAAGATTTTAATATCATTTTTATTATCTCTATCCTTTTTATAAACATAACTGGACATAAGTTTTCATGTTACATACAAAAAGTGTTTTTTTGTAGACCAGTGTTATTAAATGTTGTCAAGTAAAAGTTTATGCAAAACGAATGAACTCGAATTAATTTATAAATACGTGTACAGGTCCAGGAGCACCGTACGGTCACCCCGCTCACGGTGCGCCACCGCCCACTCAAGGCCCACCGCCTGCTGCAAGACCGCCTTATGGAAGGCCGCCACAGGTGAGATATTCTAATCATTATTTATTTGGGCTGAAGTTGGAGTTCAATTGGGTACACTGATGTACTTGGACAGATAGGCATCCAGCAGGGACGATGTTTGACGTAGCGGAAGCCTGACGCCTGGGAAGGGCCGCTTCCGCTGTATTAGCTCTATTTACGGGGCCGTTGGAATACAGGACCGCGAACGAAAATTCGTATAATATTGTCAAACTGAGAGGATATCAGTTTCGAGGTCATCAGACGTATAGAATTTCAGGGCAGACGTTGGTAATCACAAAGCCGTTAAGAAGAAAGAAGGGGCCCTCGGAGCCACTGCTCGTAATAATACATAATGTAGCTGAAGTTCCTGGGTTGATTAAATGTTATAAATGTTCGACTTTATCGAGCACTCATACCTGTGTTCATGTATTCAACTCGTATTTTACGTTTCAAGAGCTACCCGCCGACCGCCGAGGCAGGTCGCGGGCACCACGGGCCGGCCATGGGCGGCGCGCACCCCGCGCACCCCGCGCACGCGCCGCACGCCGCGCACGCGCCGCACGCCCCGCACGCGCCGCACGCGCCGCACGCCGCGCACCCGCCGCACGCCGGCATCAGCGAGGCGGAGTTCGAAGAAGTCATGTCACGAAACCGCACGGTGTCGTCTAGTGCCATCGCGAGGGCGGTCAGCGATGCCGCCGCTGGGGAGTACGCGTCGGCTATCGAGACGCTCGTCACGGCGATATCGCTTATCAAGCAGAGCAAGGTGGGTTTACGATCAAATGATTAATATAAGGTTGCTTTAAAAATACCTTAATAAAATAGTACATAAACTGAGTACATTGCTTACCTTGTCGGTTTTTATAACATTATTATTTCAGCTTACTGTATGTCAATTTTGAATATATGTATACAGATGGCCGAATCCGAAACTATGAAGAAATGCGAAAATTATTCAAAGGAGTCTCGAACTCGATTTTGATGAAAACTAAAACTGCATCATTAGATTTTTGGAAAATCCATATTCCTAGCTAGGAATCGAACCCTTTAATTTTGTTAAAAAAACCAGTCCAAAAAAAAGTCGTTTCCCAGCAATAATTTTTGTGTAGTTACTTAGTTTGATGTACATAATGCGGCTTCGTGAAGAGTCTGTTTACACCTTGTATATAATATTTTATGTAGTGTAATTTTTCGTCACTACTGATAAGTTTCGTTTAAAACTAAAACTAATTGATCACTTCCAGGTTGCCCACGACGACCGCTGCAAGATCCTGATCTCATCACTACAAGATACACTGCACGGCGTAGAGACCAAGTCGTACGGGTCGGGCGAGCGCTCGCGCCGCTCGCGCTCCCGCGACCGCGACGCGCGCGCACACCACCGCACGCCGCGCCGGCGCGAGCGCTCGGCCAGCCGCTACCGCGAGCGCAGCCGGGAGAGGGAGGACAGAGACAGGTCAATACATGACGACTATATATGTGTGCTTTGCTTTCATGCTTTCATGCTGAAGTGCTGAAGTGCTGAAGGTGTGACTTTATTGCGGTTTGTTGACATCTACCAGTGAACTTCGTTACTTACCCTGTAAGATTTCGAAACCAATCATGTTTCGCCAATAAAGTTACAGTGCTGGGTACTATGGGTTCTTTTGGCGCTTTTGGTAAATATTTGTGAAAAATCAGGACGATAGTTCCGACTGTAAAATAACAAGGGAACGTATCACACTAAATCACTACGTCATCGATAGACCGCAGTCTAGTTGCACCATGTTTTGAATTTGGAAACAGGTTGTGGTGTTTTGAATACACATTTTTGCCTTCCAAGTTAGCAAGAGGTACGAACCCTGAGTGCGAAGCATCGTGTGTTACACTGCTAAGCTCGTTTTGCCCAAAGTTGCGCATTCTGCACTCACAATATTAAAAGCAATTTAAGGAACATCTTGAAATCGCGCGTATTCCGCACGGTTTGTTTAAACGGGACATGTTTCGCGTTCAGTAACCAATTTCCATAAGCGGGTAAAAAAAAAGCCTAACAAATAAAATAGTAGACATACAGCCTGACAGACCAAATAAATGACTGAATACCACCCAGTGCCAATCGGAATGCTAATACGGTTATAAAAGTAGCGTTACCAATGCAAGAGGGCTTACTAGGTAATACGATCTGCAGGAACATTCTGTATCCAGCTGGGAATATGAAGAGGAGGGTAATGTAAAATGATTCCGCTAAAGTATTACTGACGCTATGCCCTTGCTTGCAGGTTCAGGGAACGCTCGAGGGAACGTGATCGTGAGCGTGACCGCGATGCGTAAGTGTCGCGCATTCATACACGTTCGCTACTATCACGCACGTTCACCTTATGGCGTGAGCAGTATTCTAGGTTTCTTTATTGTCTGGCTGATATTACTCGATGTTTTTCCGCTTTGGTTGATATTTTCAAGCTCCTATGAACTTGACTGTCCCGGTATCTAGCGATGGTAGAAGATCCACTGTATTTTGTACCTGCAATGACAAAGTTGCATCGTGTATATGCTTGTCGAGCTTTGGTATGAAACTATTTGGTGTGATTCTTTTATCCCTAGTCTTGAGAACTTCACACTTCATTTCTTCTATCGTAAGATATTAATGTTGTTAATGTCTTTGTTTCAGATATTACAGAGATTACCGTGAGCGTGAACGCGACAGGTCTCGCTCCAGGGAAAGGGAACGCGCTGACCATTACAATAGGGGCCACAGTCGTGAGGAGAGGTAAACACTTTCTTGTTTATTTTGCTAGTAGATTGTATGTAGAAAAAAGTAGATAGTTGAATCATGTAAAGTCATTTGTTTACTTTGAACTAGGTACAGTACCCGGTGGGGACAAGTCACGAGTTTTTTTTAGAAAAAAGTTAAATCGAGTACTATCTGTTGTTAAAGCTTGATTAAAGCTTAATACCATTAACTTTATACTGTATGGTGTCGGACGTAAAGAATAGCACCATCCCATATCTTCCCGTGGGTGTCGTAAGAGGCGACTAAATGACTTACCAGAGAATGGGCAGCACCGTTCTCTGTGCCTTTGTAACAACCGTACTGCGATCGCCAACCCGCCTGCCAAGAGTGGCGATTATGGCAAACCCTCTGGGAGAGGCCTATGTCCAGCAGTGGACATCTTTCGGCTGAAATGATAATACCATTCAGTCAGGTTTAATAGTATTGGTTTAGCCAACTTTTAGTTCTAATGCATTGTCATTAGTTTAACTCAAACCACCTATTAAAAATAGTGTAGATGTAAGTAATCAATAGGCCGAGCATAAACACTAACTTACTTACCATCAGCTCTACCACCAGGCCGCGCAAGTCGCCAGCGGAGCCGGCGGCCGAGACCGGCGGCGGCGACGCCACGGCCAAGAGCCGCACGGCCACCGCGCCCTACTACGACGAGCGCTACCGCGAGCGCCGCGACCGCGACCCGCCGCCCGCCGAGCGCGACCGCGAGCGCGATCATCGCCGCGACGCGCGCCACTAGCGCCACGAGCGACCGCACACCACTGCGCACACCCTCACTCCGGACAACACACGCAACATTACGATCAACCGCGAGTTACACCGTTTTGAGTACCTACTAAAACAACAAACAAAATACCATGATCAACAGATATGCAATATTAGATAAAATAAAAGAGATTCCAAAATAATTCTAAATTCGTTTTACCATGTTTTAGATAAGATATTTGTAATCCTTCTATACAATATTCCTGTATTTTATTCCGGTCGAGTTCAAGCATTGTGACAGACAGAAATGCTAAGGTTTTAATGTTGTAAAAACATCTCATCTTTTCAGAGTGGAATGATTTGTAGGCAGTGTGTGGTTCTATGTAGTCCGTGTAGATCAAACAACAAGTCTTGTGGAGCAATAAGATGACACTAAAGCTTCTTCTAAATGCTAACTGAGACAGGGATCAAGAGAACTGGAATATATCGGTTTGATATATAATATTATGCAACACAATTTTCTATTTTCTATTGGACTGGAAACGGCTTGGACCCAGATCTGAAATCTGGTTTACTTAGGCTTTGGTAACTTTGTGTTGTAATGCCTTAAATTAAAAAGCAAATGTTTTGTACTGAAATAAGTTGACGATGTATATTCTTTCTTATTAGCTTGCGTCCAAAATAATTGGATTAAAAGCAGGATAACCAAAGGATTTAATATTAAAATCCGCTTTTTTAAATAAAATATATAATAAATATTATATTATTGCTGCTCCTTTCTAAATGAATTCTTAGCCAAACAATTGTTTAGTGTGAACTAAAAGTACTTTGAAAGTAAAATTATCGCATATTTCACAGAGGTTAGACTAATTTGACATTCCAAAAAATACACTTTGTTTCCTTGACGCGTAAAACCACAATAGCTGTGAATTTTCAGTCTTATTCAGATTTAATTTTAAACTATGCGTAACCTGGCTTAGTGAAAAAATGTATTTTATTATTTTCTCCTAAACGAATACTTAATTTCATCTTTTTGAGGTTACCTCGGTTTTAATTTAAATCATAGTCATCTTATAATGTATTTTCCTGAAGGTTCAATCATTGTTTTCAATAGGGCAATCTATCAGTTATACTGTAAGGTTTAGTCACGTAAGTTTTAAGATATTCTTATGTATGGATTGTTCCATATGATTAGATTATGACACTGATTTAGTAGTTAATTAAATAAATTGATGTAATACATAATGCAATTTTTGTTTTATATTGTGAATTCCTATTAATCTTCCATGATGTGCCCTAAAATTGTCTACCTACAGTGGAACATTGGTTCACTTTGAAAACATCAGAGCCATGTTACGAATTGAAGATTTAACATACTGTTACGAGCTGGGTATAGGATTAATTGAAACACTGCCAATTAATTAAACACCAAATATATATTTTTTTACAAAACACTAACCACAAATTCACTACTGCTCAATATTCACTTAGATATCGCATTGGTAGTTCACTTCGATTCGCTTCGTGGTTTAGCCGAAATCAGACTGACTGCTCCCCCTATCACGACGGCTATTTATACAGGGTGTAACTAGACTCTTCACGAAGCCGTCAACCAAGCCACACCAAGCATTCTGTACATAAAACTATTGTAAGTAACTTTACGCAAAAAATATTGCTGGGAAACGACTTTTTTTTTGGGGTGAAAAATCACGTTTTACGACTCCATGTAACGCGAACCCCAATATCTCCGTAGCAGAAGGTTCCCAGGTATGGTCTTGAATAAAAATGATCGCAATGTCGGGGAGAACAAGTGCCTTTCGGCTGTGTCACTGACTCTGGCAGGGCCACCATCAGGGATTTTAATTTTGAAAACACAAAATTAGTCGCTAATTAGTCGAAATTTGGCGCCAAATATCAGAATTTGTCGGTCACTGGTTCAAAAGATATAAGGGTTTATAGGTGGCCGATCTGGAGAGAGTCCCAAGCAGGGCCACATTTATATCTCTAAAACTAGGGCACCTAGCGAAGATCCCTTTTCTCCCATATTTTGCTGTATAATGAGTTCGATTAATAAGGTATAGTCCAAGAGCTAGATCGAAGAGTTCACGAAAAATTACCAAGAAAAAATATTTCTATTAATATGTGTAACATACTTCTAGTTTTATCGGGCTAAAGTCTTTAGAAATGTCCGAGATCGATAAATTCGCAATTAAATTCATGTTTTTATGTTTTAAATTACTAGGTTAGAGTGGCTTTAACTTCTTTGAAAACATTAAACCTTGCTCTTGGTCTATTTGGTGTCAAGATGTACAGTCGCATGCAACTGTTTTACCAGTTTACAATGTTAAGCTCTAATTGACGTTAAGATAATAAAAAAAGATCGTACCTTTAGTAAAATGTTTAAAATACTTAAACGTTGAAAACGTATTGTCAATTGTAATCAAATTTTATTTTATAAAAATGAATTTCCAAAAAGTTCGTTTGATGTGTGTTGTGTTTGGGTGTATTATGAGGTGATTGTGAGTGTTGTGTTGTGTTGGTATGGACGGGTTGACTCGCTTGTACCACTTTATGGGGAAATTGAATTCTTTAGTATCTTTTTAATTACACACCGACTAAATCTGTTACTTGGCGACAAATTGCGACTAATTGGCGACAAAATATAAGAGAAAACACATCTTCGCTAGGTGCCCTAGTATTTGAGATATAAATGTGGCCCTGCTGGGCAGACTCTCTCCAGATCGGCCACCTATAAACCCTTATATCTTTTGAACCAGTGACCGACAAATTCTGATATTTGGCGACTAATTTCGACTAATTAGCGACTAATTTTTTGTGTTTTCAAAATTAAAATCCCTGATGGTGGCCCTGCCAGAGTCAGTGACACCTTTTGGCTTCGTTAAGAGTGTGAGTGCGTGGATGTGTAGCGGGCTCGTTTCACACTACACACCGAAAAAAATTTGCTAGACATTGCTAAGCGTGTTTCACGTTAACTACAAAATATTTATAGTCCATTGAAAAGTTACATTTGGGATTGCATTTGTCAGAGGACGCAATTTTATTGGGAACCCGTCAGTTTAAAGTTAAATCCAAATTCGTGGGGTTGCAACCCCTGTCCCAAACCAAACGCAGTTTATAAAATGTGTGGTTACAAATTAAGCTGTAAAATATTGAAACATGCAGCGGCGACACAGAGTTACTGAATCTAGTTTCCGTCACATTTTTACTGAACCGTTACAACACAAACTTATCCCTACACAGTCGCATTGTGTCGTACCAGTTACAAACTGTTGCGACTTGTTACATCTTTAACATATCTGCGACCAAAAATGGCTTAGTTTTAGTCACCATGATCGTATTATGGTTTTACGTATAACCGGTCGGATTACCTCGTCTGAATATGTGAACTTCGTTTTGATATAATAATATAAGATTTACCCGCGACTTCGCCCGTGAAAAACACATTCTTTGGCACTGGGCAATAGTGTAACTTTGCATCAATGAAAGAATTTCCAAAATCGTGTGAGCAGTTTCAGAGTTTACCTCCTACATTTGTATGACTAACAAACATTACTTCTTTAGAATATTAGGAAGACAACGGACCTAATTTGGGAGTCGGTCCAACATGAATAAAGGGTGTATCAAGAGAGACCGAAAGGCACTTGTTCTCCCCGACATTGCGATGATTTTTTTGTTATTATTATTTAGTCATGATCAAGTAACATAGGACTCATTATTTGGCACAAAATTTCAATCACAACACAACCATAAAAGATATACAATTAAATTAAACTTAGTCAAAATTCATAATACATAATAAACATAACATAATAAATAAACATAAACAAGGCTAATAAAAATATATTCATCTCCCCCAAGCCCTAAATATGGGCGCATGTAGGGACAACCAATAATAAAAATTATCTACTTTGTTGACTGTACATGCGTGCGTTATTGAATAATTTTATTGCTTGAAGTCAAAACGACGATGGTGTCATAACTTTGACGACAAAATACAAAAAAAAAACGGCCCAACCCAAGGTGTAAACTAAAAACTAGTGTGTTTAGTCAAAAATATATAGTGAAAATATTCATCTTCGAAGTAAAAAAAAAAAAAATATGTGCAATTCACACGTGGTAGAAGTGAAACCTTAAAAAATTTTGGCTTCAAGATAAACACTGTATAATGCTTCCTATCTCATTTTCTTCCACGTTAAATCTAATGAATTTATTGTCTCCTTTTACTGTCGCTTTTTCGTTTCATCGAGTTTCAAATCACAACGACGCGACGCTAAAGAAGTTTGCACTTAAAAAAACAAAACATGAAAACAACGGCTGGTTATCCGACCAAATTCGAATGATGCGCACATGCAATGGTTTTAGAGGTTCACGATTCTGCAAAACGTAACTCCAGCAGTAAATGCATTATCTCGAAAACATGAAGCATAAGCATAATCAGCGTATAATTTTCCCAGTGCTGGGACAGGCCTCCTCTCTATGAGAGGGAATGGGCTATAATCCACCACGCGGGCCCAGTGCGGATTGGTAGATGTCACGTCTTTGAAGTTTTAGTTTTAGGCCATGCCGGTTTCCTCACGATGTTTTCCTTCACCGTTTTGAGAGCAGTGGTGATGAAATAAATTACAAAGATGAAGACGCAAGCTATATCTTCGGTGCACTTTTTTGCACAAATATAAGCTTTTTGGCCATGCACAATATATCTCTCTCCGATTGTTCGTTTAGAATTTTATAGGAATCGATTTTTCCGTTTTTTTTTCCAAAACGACAAAGCGCACTAATGCTTTATGTTGTGCAAATTCACAGAATTATAAGTTGCACATAACTCTTGGAGTCACTTTCCTGATGGGGTTACGTACACAAGTATCTGTTCTCAGGTTAAAAAAAAAACAATATTGCTTTTATGCAAAATTGGTAAAACATGAAATCCTACTTACTTTACATTCTAGAACATTCACGCAACAGCTACTCCATCGCTATTCTGGTTCAACATAGCTGCAAAAATGAACGGCGAACGAGAACGCCTCAGTGAACCCACCAACAATGCAGTTTGAAACAAAGAGTTTCTATAGCTACGGCTACCTACAGTTATTATTGATGAACCTTCTCTACGTGGTGGCGGAGAAAATTAATCGTTAGCGCAGAACAATTAAGATCAGCACATTCGATTATGTCTTCGTAAATTGTTTTCATTGATAGCGGATTTAAGAATGTAATTGGATATTGATTTTGCTCGGGTGAATAAAATGAGCTTAGATGAAGATTCTCTACAGATATTTTACAAGAAGGTCACCTGTTTTTCCTAAAGGGTCAGGCAGAATTGCATTTTCTGCAGAAGAGCGAATAGTTTTTACCGCTACATCTAAACTAATCTTATATTTGTAACTTTGGATCAATTCTAAAACGTTTTTCACTGATAGAAAACTACATTATTTTAAAGTGTTATAAATTAATATGATATTACCTGAGCTATCACACTGGGCCGCGGGGCTGTTCGAAAGAGATACCGCGGCCCTGGACCACAAAGGGTAAGGAAGAAACATGGATGAGTTTTAGTCAGTACAAGTCTGACACTCCGTTACGCACCGTCCAGAGCGGGAGGAGTCATTTGATGAATTCCCATCCGAAAAAAAAATGAAATATAACGTTAACACACTTTGGGGACGAGGTCGTGGGCGAAGTGCTAGTTTGTTAATACAGAGGTGGATTTAGGCGAGCACTCGGCTGCTAAGGCCAGACAACAGGATACTGGGATAGATAACAGAATCCGGGTTACCTATGTGATTCTATTTCAGTAAAAGCGTTTTTATTCTACGTGCCGAACTGCCAACGCTGATGTTGTTATTGGCCCGTATTGGGCCATTTTCACGACGTCAGCAACTTTTGGGGCAAAAAGGGCTTGGAAGGAGCCGAGGCATGGTCTGCGATATTTTTCCACATCCTAGTGAATGTAGGTACCTACTGCTTTGAATTTTCGCAGCTTCGTCAACGTATTTATTTGTACCTATTAAATTGGCGTTACATCTGCCTACTTGTATTCGAAGACGGTTCAATGCGGTAGAGCACGCAAATGTGAATCGAAAACACGGTTACATAACAAACTCCCACGTTTTAGTAGACGCACAAAACAGTTACAAACAACTGTTCGTTCGTAACAGCGTTTGCGTTGACGTAGTAACAATCTGTGCGGAGTGAACAACGGCTGCTCAACATAGGATAATACATAAATATTATAAGGAAACTCATTTTTCGTACCACTTGCTCAAAATAGTGACATTCTATGCCACAAAAGCGAATATAACAATAGTCATTTTTAGTCTGTTAAAAACAGGGAAAGAAAAATGTACTGAATTTCATTCATCCTCTAGGGGGAGAACGTGATTTAAATTTGGAATACTTACCGAAATTTTTACTGAACTACATCTGTGTTTACACCATTGAGTTTGTATATAAAGCATTATACATCTTTTTGAAAAAGGAATACGCATTTATTATGCAGTTATGATTTTTAAATAAAATTACGAAAACCAACGAGGCCGTATGAGCTTGATGCCTTTGCTTTTCCGACAAAAAATATTAGTCTAGGAATTCGCCGCGTTTTTGTTTTCTTCAAATACATAAACGTTAAGTTTATTTTAATTTATTTTTATAAATAAGTTAATGTTCTAAAAATACGTTACGATGTTAAATCAAAGCGACAGTGACAGTGAATTGTCGGATTCCATCAGTGCAAATGCTGCCGCAATTATTAGTAGATTATTAACCAAGGGGATAAAACAGTGTCTTCTGTCGCGGGTGACGATTTAAATCGCGAGCGTAACGAAGGACTCGAGGTTTACTCCCGAGCGCAGCGAGGGTGTTAAAAACCTTAATCACGAGCGAAGCGAGGGATTTAAGACGAGTCCTGAGTGTAGCGAGGGATTTAAGTTCACCCAAGACTAAGACAGCTTTATCACCGAGGAAAATACTCTACTTTTCGTACCATTTGCGAAAAAATTAACACAATAATAATAATATGAGATAAGCATTTATTAAAAATAATGACAATTAAAAGTAAAAGTTAACATTCGAAACATTGGACTAATTATTGATAGAGAGAGTTACATTTTTGTTTGGTACATTTATTGTTGATGAGTTGATTTGAGTATTTCTTTCAATTTTCTTTCTCTGTTTTTAACAGATTAAAAATGACTATTGTTATGTTCGCTTTTTGTGGCATAGAATGTCACTTTTTTGAGCAAGTGGTACGAAAAGTAATTTTTGGTTCGAAAATTCTCGGGAATGTGATTTTTTAAATCTTTGTTCAAGGTTTGAGGAATTGATTTTGTTTTAAGATAACTGAGTAAATATAGGTAGGTACATTTTACATAGAATTCGAAAAACAATAAGAACCGAGAAATTAACATTAGGGCCCTACGCATTGACTTATACAATATCAAGGACTGGGCTGACCGCGTGTTACAACGTCGCCTCCACCGTGGTCCTAGGGAGGTCTTGTCTAAACCGAATTAACTAGTCCGCGATCGGGTCTCTTCGGGTGCAGTCGTTCAATTTCAAAAGCGAGAATGCCTGGTTGTGTTGTTAAAGGTTGCGTGAACTACGACACAAAGTATAATAAAAAAAATGATAACATTTCATATCATCGGTAAGTCAAAACTTTGTCTGTAAATCAACTTCTAACATTATTTAAAACAATTTTCTTTCATCAAAGACGGCTCAGAGCCAGGCAGCCCGCGCTTTTCGTGCGCGCGTTGTAGCCGTTGAAATGAAAAGATTGAATAATATTACAATAAGATTTAATAGAAAACAGAACTAAATATTAATGTTTATTAGAAGCCAATTTAAAATGTGTTACGTTGTACTTACCGTAAAAAATCTTTAAGTACATTGAAAATACGTATTTAATTTTAGATTTCCTACTGATCCCGTGCGAAATGAAGCCTGGAGTCGTGTCATTAGACAAGAACGTGGTAAACCATATTTTAAATCTAATCAATATATTTTACGTGTTTTTTCCGCACACTTCAAAGCGGAAGATTTTTATATGTCGGGATCAAGAAGAATGTTAAAGAAAAAGACAATACCAAGTGTTAATGTAAGTATCTAGTTATTGCTCGAAGACGCCTGGACCTGGACCTGGAGAATACTACAAAGTAAACAAACAAAGCGCAATATATATATTTTTATGAATAATTAAAGTTTTTTATTTCTTTAAACCTCGAAAAATTACTCGTCGCTCTTACAAGGTTACGTCTACGAGCAGCCTTCGCCGACTGACATCGTAGTTATGAGTAGTTCTAATAGATGGCGTTAGTCTTTTGTATTGCGAACGCGTCAGGCAAATGTTTGGACGGCCGTATCTTTACTTTTAAAATCAATGGCCCTACGTCAATTTGCTGTGAAAAATAAGTACCTGCTGTGCTCTATTTTATTTACTTAATATTGAGAGGCCTTGTTACCAACTTACAATATTAATTGAACGTTAAATGCACTTTCAAAGTTTTGTCACGATTCACCCCTGCGTTTATATTCATCCCGTATAGGTTTGAAATTATTTCAACTGCAGCCAATATTCTAGCTATTTATGGAACAATACAGCAAATTTGTTAGTAGGCACATGTTTGTACATACATAGGTACGGTTTTAAACGGCCTGCCTTCGCTATGGACACCAAACTTTGAAGTTAGAACTACACGATTGTAAATGGCTAGAATAAAGTGTCACACACGAAAAAGCTCGCTTTTCAGCACAGTTTTCCAATCGGTCCACAGAAAGAAGTTTGTGTTAAAGTAGTTGTAGTGGGCATAAACTCATTCTAGTACCTACGATACGAATCATGTTTCGGCTCAGGCCTGAGTAGACGAGAGACTTTCGGTCGTGGAGGACAAAACAGCCTAATGCGTGTAAAAAATGTCTGCCGAGGACGTGTCACGGACAGATAGATTGATTTTTATCATAAATGTTCACAAAAAGAATAACATGGATAAGTCATTTTCCCGGAAAGTAATTCCGGTATTTCCGGAACCAATTAAATATTATTAATGTTGGTAGTGATATTTTTACTACTTAATTCATTTAAAGGAAGGTACCATCGGTTAGTGCACCACCCATGATCTTTTGCTCTGATTGGCCGTTGGGTTGTGTCAAATCGTGACTAGGTAACGTTAAAAAAAATTATAAACAATATAATATTGCTCATTTTAATAAAATTCCGGCCTAAATTCCGTTTTTTTTTAATAATCAACCAATTCCGAAAATCCGGATGAATGTCCATTTAATATATACATTTCGGATCAATGACCCAAATCAATCTACCTTCTACAATCTATGGTTATTACGCAGAAAGTTCTACGTCTCTCTCGAAGGCTCAGTGCAATCAAATGAGCTATGCGTGAATGTGTCTTTGCGCGTTAGTTTCATTTTACCGACTTGTATTCTGTTCGGTTGGTCACTTTACTCGATTATTCGGGGCGTAGAAGTCTCTTGTCTGCGTAAGCTTTTTAACGACCAATTTTGTTTTATACCTATTGACGTCAGTCTGTTCCTCATAACCTAAGAAAAGGATAGGGATCCCGCCTCAGGGATATCGTTATCTGACTTCCCACAGTTTCATAGTGACGGAAAATTAATAAGCCAATATCTATTTCTGGCGTCTCCTGGGGCAATTCTTAATAACATTTAAGGAAAAAAAACTGTATCTATCAAGTGTCGATGGCTGAAGAAAGAATAAACTAGATAATTATGTAAGAATATAATATATTATATGTAGGTTGGTAAGAAGATAACGTAATTTTAACAAGAATAGCTAATTTAGCGAACCGGAAGACGTTGCGTTGGAAGGCCTCCCACTAGGTGGACCGATGACCTGATGAAGGTTGCAGGGATCCGCTGGATGCGAGTCGCACGGGACCGGTCAATGTGGCGACACTTGGGGGAGGCCTATGTCCAGCAGTGGACGTCTATTGGCTGAAATGATGATGATGATGATGAGCTAATTTAGCATTTTTTTATAAAGATTCTTTCACAATGTTTCAAAATGGACTAGTTGTCACAATTTGCATCAATTTATAAAAGTACGCTCCACAACCAATTAAAGACAATGTATGCGTTCTTATTTCCTCCAGGCGAAATATACTTGTAGATTACAAAATAAAACACATATCACTTCACTAATACTGAATTAAATAATCAACTTCACTTTAACACTACACTTTTACACGTGCACAACAGTAATCATCGACCTCACAAGTCGACGGTCCAACCGATAGTGCGCTCTTGCGGCGATTTCTGCCAAAGGTGGGTTTTTGACAGCCGGAAGTCAGTAGTTTTATATTTATCACAAATAATATTTAAAACGATATATTAACAGGAAGTCAAAACAGTTTTTGTTAAAACATTTGCTATTATTAAATGACAACACATACACAGGAAGTCAATGCACGCTAACACAATCAAGCTATGCAAAACCAGTTTATACGGATCTCTCATTGTATTGGAAATCTTTAGAAAGCGATGCCATGTTATACTGGAAATGTATTGCTTGATGTGTCGCTGTGTGTACCAAGGGGCAAGATTTGCATTTATTGTCTACAAAGTCGTGGGAAACAATCTATAAATAAGATTCTTTTTTCAATTACACCGATAAATCTATTTGTGCTGTGGTCTTTAACTAAGAATAGCTGAAAATTTACCTCCTACGCATGTTGTGAACGGCAATTCAATTCTATTAGCTGACGGAAAACTTTATTCTGTAGACATTACCACCTGTACGGGAGTGATATGAAAAATCGAATGACGTTATTGCGACGCACGCTATTTCGAAAAACTTTCCGAGTGGTACGCCGTACATACTCGTAATGTCATATGTTCGATAACTCATTAAGTCAAAAATCGCTACATCAAATGACGTTGTCGCGAACATGCTGATTCGAAAAACTGTTTGAATGGTACGCTAGTACGAAAGTCTTCTAGACAACTAGCTCAGTGTCAGTTTTATCATCGTAGCTAGTTTTTGGTAATCACTGGGTCGCGAGTTCGATCCCCAGACAAATTCAGATTGGAATACGCTATTCCCAACAGTGGATTTCGATACCAAGACTTTCGTACTAGCGTACCATTCTAACAGTTTCTCGAATCAGCGTGTTCGCGACGTCATTCGATATAGCGGTTTTTGACTTAATGAGTTTTCGAACTGGTGTACCACTCGTAAAATTTTTCGAAGTAGCGTGCGTCGCAATAACGTCATTCGAATTTTCATATCACTCCCCACCTCTCAGACCAAATAAAAAACCAAGACAGAGCTGCGAACAATACAGTGAAGTATGCGCAAAACCACGACTCGCTCTGTTCATACACGCTCACACGCACACATTTACATCAAACTACGCTCAAATAGTAAGCACACAGTGCACACATGTTTACAAAACCGGCTTCACGTCACTGTTGACAGTGTTATGTCTTAGTTTTATATTTGGTCTGGACCTGTACCTATTGGAAAAGTAATAACTTCTTTCGTAAAATTTTCCATAAATTGGTATACTGGGTGGTATAATGGGTAACACGACACTGATTGTTAGACTTTCGGGATTCTGACTTCCGCTAACGACAAAACTATTTCGATTCCTACTACTTTCCAACCTAGGTAATCAGCAATTAGAAGAACTACGCGGTTTCACAAACTTATGCTTTAGTATTTAGGTATGCTGAAAAATGCCTTTATTTGATGTTCATACAATTCTGATAAGTAGGTATCATAATATTGGACCAGGCCCGTTCCTCCGAAAGGTTAAACAGAGGCTGTACCTATAGCACACACCCACATTTTGTCAGTTTTTAAAGTCCCGTGTAATATGAGACGATTGGGACGAGTCTATTTAAAGGTGTAACATAATAAACGCATGGCCTCTTATGTGGTGCCTCGGACCATGAAACTTAACAGCTTTTGTTCTAAGAGATCTTGAAACTCTAAAAAAAAATGACTTTGTATTAGATATGCCGCGATCAGCTGATGTCATGTATAGTAAAAACAAAAAAAAGTTATGAATTTCCAAAAGTCATAAGACAAATGTGGTCGACAAGAAGAGAAGTCTTGCATTTATTATGTTATACACCTTGTATAATGGAAAACAAAATAACATTTTTCCCGACCTGGTTATTGAACCCAGGACCTCATGCTCAGTAGCGCTAACTTCCTGTTTCCGGCAATATAGCACAAGGAATATCTTCTTAGAAGTCGTAGAACATAGCATTTTATGTACTTATGTATGTAAGATATAGTTTATCAGATAGTCACGTCTTTCTTTATCCGACAAAAACGGGTCTCGTTTGGAGGTCTCAATGGAGAATACAAAAGTGGGTCGATCGCTTGTCAAGCAAACTTACGTAGTGAATCTGAATAAGCAAATTATATATAAATATATTACGATCGTTGGATTTCTTGTACCTAACTTCATGAAGTTTTATATAGGGTCACATTAAATGAGGTACCAAATCTCCTCAGACGTGATGAGTACCATCTTTCCGATTTATAGATGTTATAGTCAAAGATCAATAATGTAGCCTCTTCGTGGAATGACTGGTTTATCCTCGGTTTGAGGAACGCCTTTTGGTAAACCCTAAAATAGATTCCAATTTCTGCAACCTACCTTGTACCTTACTTTTTACAAATTAGTTGCCAGCGCCGGTGGTTAAAATTGCTGCTGACGCTGACGTTGGAGAAAAAGCGGAAAACGGCGTTTCCAATTTGGCATACGGAGTAAATAATTAATAAAAGCTTCGGGCTTCGTCGACTACGCATTTTTGCAAAATATTGATATTTACCTTATGTAACTACTGGCCAAACTCCGATTTAATCATATTTATTGAGTTTCGGCGCTGGACTGTCCAAGTTGGTATCTGCTACGATTAGACATAAATTCGTTAATCAAAGGCCGAAACACGCTATTAGCTTGGAATTTGACTGTAACTTCTTGTCAAACCTGAGGTTTGGCTAGCCAAACCTAGAAGTGCCGGAACTTCGAAGTTTGAACATAACATAGGTACACAAATAGCCTCGTGACCCTAGTGATGTGACTGTTGGGCTGCCAAGCCCATAGGTCTCGAGTTCGAACCCAAGAACCCTCTAATTTTTCGGATTCGCTACTACTTGTTTCGGTGAAGGAAAGCATCGTGAGAAAACCAAACCAGAATGCCTGAGAGGTATTTCTCGAGGCTTCTTTTGAGTTAGCTCGTTCCATGGACCTCATCTCTGTCCTCAGGATAAGATTGTGGTCAAGAGTACGCCCACTTAATGTATAAAAAAAAATGTAAAGCCAAGTTAGAGGCCCATGGACGTCGAAACTCTGACACCAGGTCAGGCACTAACCACAAGAAAAAGAAAGAAGAATTTATTTTCTTAACTCATATTTCAACATATTTAGAGACTATAATACCAGAGTTCGAATCAGATGGACACCCGACACCCATCACGTGTGTCGTGTTTCGCTCGTTAAAAGTTTTCAAAAAGATTCCTGCTTACTTTCCTATCAAAATATATCAACTAGGATTCATCGCATAATTGATAAAATATTCTGAAGCCTCACATTTCCCAGATATAAGCTACCAAAGTTACAATCTGTTTACGGATGGGACAATCAGTACAACTTTGATTTTATAAGCCACGCATAAAACCGGTATCAATCAATAACTCTTAGCTGGCATCAATACAAGCATAAATAAACCAGGAAACCAGCAAGCCTGAGAGATATTTCTCGATGGCATGTAACGTCAAGTTAGAGGCCCTTGGGCGGCATAAAACTCTGACACCAGGTTAGGCACTAACCAAACGATAAAGAAAGATTGAAAAATTAAACATAGTTCTGGACGCGTAGCATGACCACCGTAGAAACGGATTTTGTCGACGGAAGAATCGACAAAATGACAGATCAACAAAAGAAATTTGACAGATTGTAACTTTGATAGCTTATATCTCGGAATCGTGTGGCTTCAGAATATTTTATCAATTATGCGATGAAACCTAGTTGATATATTATGATAGGAAAGTAAGCAGGACTCTTTTTGAAAACTTTTATCGCACGAAACACGACAAACGTGTTGGGTGTCTATCTGATTCGAACTTAGGTAGTATAGTCTCTTGAAATATGTTGAAATATGAGTTTAGAAAAACTAACTACATACATGAATAATTAAAAACTATTACACTAAAATAAATAAACTAACAACATACTATAAGAGGGCATCGAAAAACTCCTCCTCAAAGCTGTCAGCTGTTAATGTGACCAAGAGACTGGCGGCATTGCCACGTTGTATGGCAACACTTAGCCTCTGGCCAAGGTAAAAGCCAACCCTTGGGTCACTGGAAGCGACAACTAGGCGTTTTGAAATTTCCTTAAATAGGCTATGAGCACTCGGACCCCACGGCTCCAGAGTTTCAACCCCAAACGGCTCGAAAATATAGTTACCACAAAGGTTTCTATATTTACGCCGCTTGAGGTTATCTGCAGCCGCAGCGGCAGCACCAGCACAGCACGATGAGCTTGGAAGATGGGATGGCGCAAGAGTATCGACGCATGTTGCGTCCCACACTAAAGGCCTACCCATCTTCCAAGGAAACAAAGACATGCCGTCCGGTCTCTTGCCATCGTCGCGTGCCAAAAGCCATTGGGTTCTAAAACAGCTGGGACGCCGACGGTGACAAGAGCTCGTCGGATGATGTCGTTTATATTTGCGTGCCGTGAAAAACGGCCCGCACTTCGGCTGCATGACAGGCCGTGGTGACCGAGGTTGTTGACAGCTTCACCGCAGTGACAGCGATGAGGAGAACAGCAGGCGGCACCAAGGCGTAAAGAAACAGCGAGGCGGAAGGTTGTGTCGTCGAACAATGCGCCTATGCTCGACGAGCTAGTAGGCGCGCACGCTCAGCAGTAGTAGCAGACGTGTTCAGCAGATTGCTCTGAACTACTCTGCAGAGCGGCTCGTCCCACCGTCTCTCGGAAAATGGATGGTCGGGTTCTTCAGTATTCGGGCAAGCGAGTTTCCAAGTATCGATAGCCTCGGACATGCACGGCACATCAAAATCAATCAGTGTGGAACACAGGATATTCCTGATGAATTTCTTAGTGCCGTGGACCGAGGATATAAAAGCCGGTAAACTAATACTGGAAATTTTGCGGCGCCGAGTCCTCCCATGCGAATAGGAAGAGTAGCTTGTGCCCAAGCTCGATCGTCCAAAGCCACATTTAAAATTGACGTTAGAGTATGTCTGATAATTTCATCCATTTTGTCCAAAAGGGGAGTGTGCTTCCATAAAGGGGAAGCACGAAGGAAATACGTTAATTTTGGACTGAAACAGCAGTAACGAATTATTGTGATGGCCGAATGTATGTTAATTTCGAGCAATCTTTCCGAAACATCATTGAAATTTTGAATTTTTTCCTCGATAAAATCGGGAAAAGTATTTTCATAGATGGGAGACCCAAGGAGACGAAGAGAGCTTTTTTCTGTAATTTTGATGCTATTGCGTTAAATTTTGATAGAGTCAGTTGTCTGTCGGTACTGTCCGCTATATAAATTTCACATCAAGGTTGAGGTCGAGGCCAATGAAATGAAGTTCATTTTTTAGGAAATTTAGATCTTTTAGAACAGAATCTACATCGCCTCCCAAGGTTCCATCATCTAGAAACCAAACGTTAAATTTGGAAGGAATTTAGCTGTCGAACAATTGGGTGAATAGCTAAACTAAAAATCACTGGCCCGAGGGGGTCACCTTGTTGACAGCCAACAGTAGATTCCAAAAGGTTGTCCCGATACAGTAATTTAGATGGGTGTCTGTAACATTGCCAAAGAAAACTATAAATTTGGGGTAATTCTTTTTAGTTTCTGTTAACAAGGTGTTCCTATTCACTGAATTGAAGGCGTTCTTTATGTCAACCTTCAGGATGACCTCACCTTTGCCAGAATTTAGGTAGGTCGACAAAGCCTCACCATAAAATTTACAGCAAATCTTGGCTGCTATATGACGGTAGGTAGTTCCCACAGCAATGGGACGAATGCCACCATCCTTTTTGCGCAGGGCACATAGATTGGCCCCGTACAGAACGTCGATGATGGACTCGTTTACCTTGGCCGAGAGCATAAGGTTAATAAGAGCCGTAAGCTCCTTCAAGAGCAACTCACCAGCTTCCCCGGCGCCTGAACATATTAAGTCCTTTAGATGCTGAGGACTTAGGCCGTCGAAGCCACCGGCGGAGCCACTCCGGAAGGAGCAAACGGCTGTGACCAACTCTCGACCTGTAATGGTGAGGGAATGCAAGTCCGAATCAGGAGGGTCGGGAAAGGAAAGGCCATCCGCTGGGGCAGAGTGTTTGGACTCCAGAGCCGCAAGTGTTTCTGGAGAGCACGGTGCCACCACATCGCTGCTAAAGAGAATCCTGGCTGCTCGGCTAATGTCACCTTCCCCTAACTTCGTTTCCACCAGGTGGAATATACCTCTTGTATATCTCTGTGCCGATAATTTTGTGTCTAATACTTGAGCCGAAATATTACTATTTTCTTTAATTTGTGATGTTAAAGATTTTTTGGTTGCCAAATTCTTTTGCACGTGAAGAATTCGGTAAGGGAAGGTGAACATTTGTTCCCAAGTACTTAGCGAGTTCTCCCGGACGGCAAGGTGCACGCAACCTGCTAAGTTTTGTGCTACAAGCGGTCTAGCGCCTCGAGGAACTCGCTTTAATACAGGAACGGAGTTTTTGGATTTTGAAAGGGTTTTCCAAAGAGGGTCAGTGTGTTTAGAAAATAAATTCTTCTTTCTTTTTCATGTGGTTAGTGCTAGTGCCTGACCTGGTGTCAGAGTTTCGACGTCCATGGGCCTCTAACACGGCCTTACATTATTTTTAATACATTAAATGGGCCTACTCTTGACCACAATCTTGTCCTAAGAACAGAGATAAGGTCCGTGGAACGAGCTAACTCAAAAGAAGCCTATTGACTCGAGAAATATCTCTCAGGCATTCTGGTTTGGTTTCTTCTAAATGACAGATCAACAAAAGAAATCTGACATTATGTCGATTCTGCCGTCGACAAAACCCGTTTCTACGGTGGTCATAATATGCTACGCGTACTGGTAGACTATTTGTGAAACAAAAAGAGATAAAGATTCAATACATTTTCTTATATATATGCTCATCTATGCATGAGAATACACGCTTTCTTTACATCCCATATCTATTGTTTTATCACGAATACAAGAAAATAAAAAGGGACTTTATCAAATAACACTCGTTTTACTACCAGTAGGGTTATACCGACTTTTATTTTATTCGGAGAAATTTTTTACAGAAAACCTTTCGTCGTGGTCAAATGGAAAGCGTATTCACATTTCAGATGAAATACAATATTTTCCGGAGTGTTGGTTTTATAAATGGGCTGTAAATCGTTGGCGGTAAAGAATGGTTTTAATACAATTTATTTATCACTTTAGGAATGTAGGCATAGTTTATCGAGACCCGCGGTAATTGTTCAGTTTATGTGTAATACTGACTGCGTCACTGGTCTATTGATCGTAATCGCGACTGCTCAGGATAAGGTCCTGGGTTCGATTCCCAGGTCGGGCCAAAAGTTAATGGGTTTTTCCATCAAGAATTTCTCATTAGCAGCCATGGAGGCTAGATTTGTGCCCGGTTGATGGCAATAGGCTCGCCCCTTATTACTTGGGACTTAAACATAACTGACAAAATGTGGGTGTACTATTAGCTACAGTCACGAGCACCAATATGTAAGCATTTAACAACTTAAGTGTTTTTTTCTTACTGTTCTGATGAAAATTTTATGTAGTTACGAACATATTATCCTGGAACATATATTTTTTATGAAAAAGATCCTATCTCCAAGTTAAAATCGTTATTTCTCACGTAAAATTGCTTTTAAATTTAAGAAAGTGTATAAATGTTAACGGAAATGTGTGAAACTACATAAATTTATACAACTCCGAGCCTACTTAAGAAATGCGTAAAATAATGTTTCAAAGATTCTGAAATGTATGCATTTTCTAAGAATTGTATGCAATTCCGAGAAGACAGAGAGCATTCGTTTTTATACATTTCCTACTAGGAAATGTTTAATGTTTATGTGTGTTTGTTGTTTGTCGTGTTTTATTAAATAAATAAAACACGACTTAAATTAACGTCAAGGTAAATATCAAAATGTTGTAATGAGGCGTAGTCGACGTAGCCCCGCTCATGACTGCAGGGTTTAAAGTAACCTAGCATGGAGTCTTTCTCTCTAGTCCACGCTCGCCATCGCTGGCACATCGATTCCCGTTACGTGGATGTGCAATTTCAATCCTTCTGTCAAGGTCGGAAATGAAAGGTTGGAGAAGGTTGACCGTTATGTCTAACTCGGCCATATTTTTTCCTTTGGCAAGGTGCATCAAACGGCGGAGACATCGAGAAGAATCCAGCTAGGGTGGCCTGCATTTAGCAGATTGGACGACATTCTGAAATCAGCCAAAATTCAGAGAGCTCGGCATAAAAGTAGTAGACCGAGTTTCAAGCTTCGAAATCCGGAGACGTACGAAGGTCTTCGATATTTGAAATCGCGTTATGGAACTCAAATGGAGTTGGGCAGGATACCTAGCAAGGCGCGGTGATGGAAAGTGGAGAAAAGTTATGACCGAGTGGCGTCCAAGGAATGGAAAGAGTAGTGTTGATCGCCCGGCGAGGAGATGGGCAGTCGACATTATTGCCATTGCGGGAATATCCTGGATGAGGCTGGAACAAGAGCGTCCTATATATACCCAGCAGTGGGTGATGTTAGGCTGTGGATGATGACCACGGAGTCGGGGTGCCCCAAGCCCCGAGCTCGCTTCGCTCGTTCTTTCATCTTAAGTTTTCCTTGTCCCAATGCCTTGTTTATGTTGGTGTGGCGTGTAGTGTATTAAATTAGGGTAACATAAAAAAGTCCTTTCGACTGTGTGTAGTCGCCCCTCGCACCGCTATCCCCGCTATTCATTTTAGGAATTGTACACAATGACGGATTACATACTTTTCCGTTAACACATACATATTGGTGCTCACTCGTGACTGTACACTCCTGCCTAACCCTTCGGAGATTATAGGCGTGATATTATATCGTAAGCAAGTCCTTTTGCTAAAGTTAAGTTTATAAACTTTCAATATTTACATATACCGCGAAATCCAGGTTAAAGGTAAATAACCTTAATATCAAAGATGCGGTCACCGACCTCTACACTGCTTTCAAAGGTGTGATTTAAAGCTTTCAGTTGAAAACGGAAATTAAACCATTTGGTATAAGTATTGTTTTGCGCTGTAATTTATAGGTTTAGCACGGGTATATCGTGTTTTCCTGTTATGTATGGAAATTCTGTGAGTTAATGACTCTTTTAGTAACTTAAGTATGAGCAGTAAATAAAGGTAGCACAAAGTTTAACTACTGAATGAAAGCGATCAGCACATTTAAACTGCGTTCACGAACTGACGGAGTCATCACTGCTATGGAATAGTGACAGTGAGTTGAGGATAAAAAGGATAACGAGGAATGAGAAAAATATGTTTTTTTTTACGTTAACTTAGAAGTTTGATTGTTTCACAGCTTTGAGGGACTGTAGACTTGATATATGGTTTTTGATAGATATAGCGTCTTGACAGGCAGACAGACGGACAAAAAAGTCGGCCTATAAGGGTTCCGTTATTTCCTTTTGAGGTACGGAACCCTAAAAAAAGTAACGTCACAGTTCACACTCAAGAATAACTGTACTGGCCCTAAAATATACATTAACCAATCCGTTATTTCTTCTATGTCATTCAAAGATCATACTGTTACTGTTAGCCCGTGTCATCCCATTGCTGGGCAAAGGCCTCTCCCCACGACTTCGTTCAATCTAGGGCTAATGTGGGCCAAGTGTCGTTCTGACCAGCTCGTCCCACTACCTCCTGCGAGGTCTACCGCGTCGCCTTATAGCTTTGTCAGGGCACAAAATAGTGGCTATTTTGCCCACAGCTTGTCGGGCATACGGCAGACATGGTCAGCCCAGTCCCACTTCAGCTAAGCGGCTTATTGAGCAAGGTCAGTAATTTGTGTTTTCGACGCAGTATGATGTTGCGTATACAGGGTGGAAGGGGCACCGACGCGAAAACAGTTACCACGTACTCAGTACATCAGTCTGAGCGGCCACTAAGAAATTTTTCATCGGTTATTAAAAAAAACCAGCTGTTTCCTACAAAAGTGTAAGGTGTGAGAATGAGCTGTTTTTTTTTTTTTTAATAACCGATGAAGAATTTCGTGGTAACCGTTTTGCATCGATGTTCGTTCCACCCCGTATGTTTGGATAGTTTGACGCCTAGAATACTGCGATTTAGATCATAAATGAAGAAGATAATTGTGATACGAACAAATCATAGGCTAAGTAAATCACAGGACAGGTTAAGTATAACTTGGCTTGCTGCATTAAGTCAATCTGTAGGTCACCAATGCGACCACTCTATGCCTTAATTAATAGACAACCTTTGGACTATCTTTCCATTGAAATAACAACATTTCACCATAAAAGTTGAATAGGGTAGCAAATGTAATTTTTTGAAATGGAAATCACTGCATGTAAAATATATTATTGCTTTTTAGTCGCATCGCGTCAGAGTGGAAGTTAATCTAATTCTGACAAATATACGAGGATATTAATTTAGAGTTCCCTTTTTGGGAAATCATCAAATGACTTCTCCCGCTCTGGGCAGAGCGGAAGGAGAGTCAGACTTGTACTGACTAAAACCCATCCATGTTCCTTCCTTACCCTTCTGTTCCAGGGCCGCAGTATCTCTTTCGAACAGTCCCGCAGTCTATTGAGTTCCCTTCTGGCCTTTTCAAGTCAAGTGGTAGAAGATACTAACCATCATACCTATATGTACTCGGGATGTAAATGTGCGAATTGTTTTACGTTTATGGCAAATAAAATCTCTAAATACTGGGAACAAGTACCCGTGTGTATTTAAACACACATTAGCACATTTAGCACATTGAACTCTTATTATTCGGTTTAACATAGCATAGGTGTCTATATTTAGCTTTACGAACATCGAGTGGGAAGGCACTTTAACACAATCGAACATAACAATTATGTGTAATGTCCTGTGAACTGAAGATACGAGTAACTTACGGTACTTCACAACAATGTAAAATATTGAAATAACGCCTACGAGTTTTCTTGAAGAGGTTTTTTCGAAATACTTTTCTTCGAAGATTTGTCCCTACCTAAATATATACGCTCATAAATTGATAATCTATTTTAGCAAAGATCTTTAACTTAAGAGGAAATGTGGGTGGTCTTTTCAATAAATACTTTTTCTTTCTTTTTTCTTTTCTTTTCTTTCTTTTCTCCATACAAACGCTCTCGCCTGTTTTCTTTCTGGTTTATGACTTTGATGCTATGATTTTTTACAGTTAAATAAAAATCAACCTCTTCTATGCCCCTATGTTTTCGTTTTTTAAGATATATAATCTGTATAAGCACTAGAACCTTTACGAAATGCTCAAAATTGCATATTTAGATCGCCTGTCAACAAGAGCCTAGTGTACAAATTTGACAACTATTCATGAAAAACGAAAAACATAGGAACACAGTATATATCCTTCTTATTCAGTTTATGAAATATCTTTAAAATTGGTCGAATATTTGAGGAGGAAATAGTCGAGAGTCAAACCTCAAATTATGACATTTTACTATGGTTGTCTTTATCGCACCAATGTCGAAATCATGCTCGCAGAGAGACAGCGATAGTTTTTTCAAATACCTACCGTGTTTCCTCTTAAGATAGACGGGATAACGAAAACAAAAGCCACATTTCGCTAATTATGTTTGAGTTCTACGAAAAGACTGAATAACACTTTTCCCTACACGGATATCCAATTCAGGACTTACTATTTCACTTCTTGTCATAGCATCTATTTAGTGGGCTTTGGAGTGCAACTTTTTCGCCTGATGGCGTCAAACCCGAGGCTCAGTACTGGGCTCACACAATTTAGATTGCCATCCATATGCTAACAAAAAGATGCCTTTCGTATCTTAAATCCCTTTGATATTTAGTTACCAAAAATTCTTTGTCGAATCTGTAACTAAAATATTAACAAATAAACCAGTAAGACTAAACTAACAGACTGACAGTATCCACTCAAAGTGTAACAATAACTGTCTCCGCGATGCAACGTTATTTATGATTTATCTGGACGTCTTCCGTCGTTAGGATTAATTTGTTGGTAAATAAAAGTTTTAATTAAAAAAGTTTCTTTCATCTTGTTTTAACGAAATTTTGCTTCGAATCATTTGAATATTTTGTAATATTTATGCTTATGATTTTGTTATTTTGTAATAATAAATATTATGTTATGTTATTTTCCTTTGAGTTTTTTTACCGTTCTAGAATATTTTCTTCATTAAATAATAAACAATAGTTTTCCAATGCTATGGCAACGCCATTGCTTGCATGAGCGATAACTAAGAGATTTTATGGATAAATCATAAACATAATACGATAGGATAAGATACTTTGGTGGTTTTTTTTTTTTTTAACAAAATCAAAACTAATCAATCGGCGAGCCAGACACGTCACTGTCAGACTTCTCCCAGACACCACTAAACTCTTGCGCTGGTTTGCCGACATCTAAAGTCCCAACATAATAGTCATCCATCTGTAATGTCGGCCTTAAAAATGTATTGTCACCAGAACCAAAGATGTGTGTAAAATTTCAGCTCTGTCGGTTGGAGGAACTGGTTTGAAATTCAGTTGCAAGATTCCACCCGAACAAACATACATTGCAAATTAAATAAAAGCTTGTAAAAAGTCTAGATATGTCCAAATCTTTATAGACTTCCATAACAAAAAATCTCAATACGTGAATACATCAAAGGACATTATCCATTCATCTGTGCTTTCTTTCATACTATGTATAGGTATTAGGTACTGTCCATTTCTCCTGAAATCGGTGAACATGACGAGGGTTCCTAAATAATGTCATGTCGAGGCTCCATTTACGTCTGTCCCTCACCTACCGAGCAATTTTTTGTGACGTCTATAGGACACGCTGGTGTAATGTTTCTTTTACCTTTCTCAGAAGCAAGAATGAATAGAAATGCTTTAACAACAAAGGAGCTTGCCAATTTGTCGTTAAATTATGTGTAAAATGAGCATAAATCAGGGTACTGAGGCGTGAAAACTTTGACAGACTAATCGATGAACGTGCTAACATAACATAACATCTCGCTTGTTTTCTTCGATGGTATTGGCAGACGTGTTACCAATTCATTGATCGATGTTTATTGTCTCGTTTCGTTAATTATGTTTAAGTCTAATGTAAAAGTGGAAAAGCTTTTTGCCATCAACAACGCTCAATTCCAGACTCCGGGCATTCGCTGAGACATCCATCATCATTCTCTTGCCCTTATAAAAAAAGGCCTTTTTAATTCATTTGGGATCGGTTGCTCTATTACTAGTCATCTCATAAGACACCTCCTTTCTTGCCATATCATTGTTTACACAGTCTATACATCGTTTCTTTGGTCTTCCTCAACTCTGACTCTTCCTCAACATAGACTGGATGGGTATAGCCGTCCACATTCATGATCGAAAAACTCTATAACACTTTGCCCCACCTGGGAATCGAACCCAATTCACGTTCAACAGGAGGGCTTCCGACGACTAGACCGATAGCTTTAATCATATTATTAATTAAATAATAACTGAAAATAATTTAGCCGTCTTAATAGAGTCATCGTTATAGAGCCTCCAGAACCCATTAGAGCAATCATGTATGTTCAGTGTCTTAGAACACTTCACAGTATTCGAAGAAAATCGTTCTATGTAGGAGAAAATTTGTGTATCTGTAACGCTAGTGTACCTAATTATTAGATTAGGTGCAGAAAAACTATGTTAAAAAACAAATTCTAGAACGTGTGTTGAAAATCAGGTTGTAAACAGACCTTTTACGAAGCCATCAACCAAGCATTCTGAACATCAAACTATGTAACACTGAGCAAAAAATTTTGGGGAGACGACTAGGGTTTTTGGTGTGAAAAACACGTTTTACGGTTAATTTAACGCACTCAAAACATTGTGCTGGTGACTGCATTGAATAATACACATGGAAGTATTTGAAGTAAAGTTATAACATAAATAAAACTACAATATAAAAATAAAACGTGTGGGAAAGTGGGAACTTTGACCTTCAGTATGTCCGTAACTAGAAGGGTCTCAGGCACGGTCCAGAACAAAAAAAAAAACGCAATTACGGGAAGAACAAGGGCCTCTCGGCTTCGTTATCGAGTGTCACCTTAGAGTGAAAACCTCGAAAGTGTAAAAGAAGTAACTTTTCAGGAGGAAGAAACAATTGCGTGCTGTCAAATTTTTGTACGGCGTCTTTTATGTTTTTTTAATCAATAAATTAATATTTTTTATCTTTTACACATATACGAGGTTTTTACTCTGAGGCGTTGTTATGGGTATTTTAAGTTATGGAAATTGATATTTTGTTTTGTAGAAAGGAGAGAATATGTACAAAATCAGTCTGTTTATAAATGCATATGCATGCCTAAGAAGACATCAGCCGGTTTTATAATATTTTCTAGAAAAACATATCTATTTTACTTCAAACATCTCTGCACTCTCTATTTTTGGATGATTGAAACAAATGGAGGTTGGAGGTCGTCTTTCTTAACCCTTTGGGTGACCAGATTTATTTATAGTTGTTTGTCTTCGTACAAGGTAGGTTCAGGGACAGGGTTTCCTTCGATTAAAAGGTTTTCAGGTTGCATTCGGGTTAAGTGTTATCTTTATTAAGATACCTGTACACTATCCAACATAATATTGCGTTCATTCTGCAAAAGACTGCACTCCCATAAATTATGATGTGCAGGTTCTTCATATTCGCAGTCAGATGTAGAACATTAACAAAAAACATCGTAGAACTATCGAAATGTGGGAGTACTATTAGGTACGCTCCTGAATACCCTACGCTATTTTCGATTTAATTTATCTTCATTTTGGTTTCCTCCAAGCCTCAACCCCGCAAAATCTATAGCAAGTTTTCTTATAAAGCTATTGTGGTTTCGCAAAGATAAAAACTTGTAGGGCCGTAATTTATTAATAATTTTGTGGTAGGTTCAGGTGAAGCCTTCTGCGTTTCTTAGGTAAAGATAATGTAAGGTCTATCTATTCATACACGAAATCTCTCAAGGGGTCATTGTATTCATCATTACGAACAACTTTCACTATGCGACCAAAACTTGAAATCGCAGAAAAAAAATCTGCTGTTGCACTATAAATTGACATACCAAAAGTCTGTAAGAAGTTTTTGAACCAGATTTCGCATACATCCCGCCAAGAAATACCTCTCACGCAGGCTGGTTTCCACACGGTGTTTTCCTTCACCGAAGCAAGTGATAATTATACAATACGCACATGAATCCGAAAATCTTAGGTGCGTGTCTTGGGTTCGAACTCGAGATTTATGATTTGACAGTCCGACGGTCACACCTCTAGGCTATCACTGTTTATATCCTAAATAACCCGTTCTATGCGTTTTGGTTCACTTTACTTCCCTGCTGTTTTACTGATGCTAATGCATATTGTCATTACAAATGATGGACTGCGTTGGTCGAGTGGTCGCAAGTGCGACTGCTGAGCATACGGTCCTGGGTTCGATTCCCAGGTCGGGCAAAGTGCTATTGATTTTTTCCATTAGGAATTTCTCAATAGCAGCCACGGAGTCTGGATTTGTGCCCGATTGATGGCAATAGGCTCGCCCCCTATTACATGGGACTTAAACATAACTGTCGAAATGTGGGTGTACTATTAGGTATATGCCTAACACTACGGGGATTACAGACGTGATGTTATGTTAAATGATGGACCAGGGCAACCAACCTGTATTTTCAATATTTAGACTCAAAGCTATTTCATCAAATTTCATCCCACAAAATAGAACATAAATAACAACAAAGCAACATTGTCAAAACAGATCAAACACAATTAACTGTAAAACAAAGTTTGACAGCCATTTCGATATTAATCGATTTTCGGTACTATCGAGACAAAAGCTGCGACGCGACGGTTCGATTCACAATCGAGTCAGTTTTCAATGTTATCGACGAATAAAATCGAAATAGGGACTGTAAAAGCCGTCCGAGTGTGAAGAGTTATTCAATACTGTGTGCATTACAAGTGTTGATATTGAACGTGGTTATACTGTGTTCAATGGGACGAAAGGCCTGCTCGTTTAAAATTGTGATAGATTTTTTTGTCTGCATAAAAGTATCGGTAAAAATTAAATTGAATTTTGATATTTTAATCATTCTACCTTTTAACCAATCTACTATCCTCTCTTAAGCAGTATTTGCAGCATTCGACTTATAGATAGACTCAGGCAGATAGTTACGTGCAATCTCTTTTAAAACTAAGTCAACCTACGTAGAAAAGCATAGGCACCTACCTAAGTCTAAATCTATATCAATACAAATATATAAAATTAAAGTTTCTGTTTTTTTTTGTGTTGTAAATTTATTTGTAACACAATTAACTCAATGCTATGTACATTATATACAGACTACAAATAGAACAAAAATATTGCAAAAAAAAGAAGACTAAAAGCGAGTACCTACATATTTACAACGACAACAATAAGACACTTAGGCGTCAAAGTACTCCTCCGCATCACTGTCATCTGGAAACGTGCCCAGAAGATTAGCAGCGTTGCCACGTTGAATGGCAATGCTAATTCTTTGACCAAAGAAAGAGCCAGCCCTCTGGTCACGCGAAGTGACGACCAGAAGGAGAGATAAAAAAAAAAAATCAGTAAAAACAAGTAAAGATATTATTTTGAAATAACATGTGTATGTTTATAATTTCAAAATAATATGTTTTTACTGAAATTAAAAAAAAAAAAAATTGTGTCTCTACCTGTCTGTTTGTTCCGGCGAATCTCCAAAACGGCTGGACCGATTTTGACGAGACAACAGATTAGCAGATGTTATAATGAGTAGCTTAGGATAATTTTATTTTTGAAACTGGAATATGACTCCTAAAAAAATGAAAACCCATGAAATTGTTAACAAAATCGGATTCAAATCTTCTGTGGTGGGCAATAGCTACTTAGTTGATAATAAAATTCACCTGTTAGGATGATAGACGGGTTCATGGGAAGTTTATCTCCAATCACAAGAAGTAAGTGCATGTATGTACTTACTTAAAAAAGTATCTGGTTATCTGTTTATTTTCTTCATTTTTAGTCACATATAAACTCCGTGTCTTTTAAACGCTGATATAATCGACTGCTTTAACATCACATATTTTAGAGTTAGATTTACAAATGTAAATCTATTATTTTGCATTTAGAAGGCAAGAACTGACTCTTTTTTTTTGAGTGTCAGACTTGTACTGACTATAACCCATCCATGTTCCTTCCTTGCACTTTGTGTTCCAGGGCCGCGGTATCTCTTTCGAACAGCCCGCAGCCCTGGGCCCTTGCAGGCCCCTCCTTGTTTGCTGACATCTCTTTGAAGAACTGACACCTTAAATAGCAAAGAAAATAAGATTTCGGTAGTGGTAGAGCATCTTTGTTTTCGGAAATGTGAGAAGTATTTGGCCTAACGTGGTTTTTATTTGTTTTATACACAAATAAACTGCACAACCAGATTAAAGGCAAAATGTTTAATGCTTTGGGCCTTTTCTATCTATTCTACCTTAGGGTCAGACAAAAAGACTATGGCCTATATAGCTTTATTTTTACTACCTAAATGTGTTCGAAAAGATACGAATGAGTCTTTTGCAGAATAAGGTATTATGAGAATAAGTTATTTGAAGAGTAAGTCATTCGAAGAATATATCCTTTTTGCCGTAAGGCATTTTACGAATAGGTATTTTATCTACTAAACCGTTTATTCGAAACGCAAAATAAAGTCTTGTCAAAGGACGCAGGACTTCTATCCAACAACTCTCGAGATATTATGCCTAGGATTGCCTAGGTACTCGACTACATATGTGGTTACACGTGTGATAAACATTCATCTTCCCATGAAGTCTGAAGCAACAACAAAAGCACGTCACGTGTTACGACCACTTTTCAACCTTATTATTTAAGGCATAAGGGTAAAAAGTGGCAGACCTTCGATGAACTCGGTAGTATAAATACTCCTTCACGTCGTCCACATTAAATACGTCAGCATTGGTCATTCACGTGCACCGACCACGAGTTCCACATGATCTTATTGAAGGACGTCACCAATGACGTCAGTGTATGTCCTTCGGAAAACCTCCTGGCGTTTCCATGTTTAACAAGCTACTGTAAGTGTCAAATAAATATTACATTATTTTAAAATTCGTCCAAAAGTTGCTTTTAAAATATCGCTTTTAGTAATAAGATCGCCCATTTTTATATTATCATAATTTTATATTTTTTAATTGTCTGTGTTTTATACCTGTAATTTGTATAGTTGGTGGCTGCGTCAGGGTAGCCCGCGAATTTCAAATTTTCTTAGGTTTTTTGTAATTTGTAGGTCAGTGTCAGGTTGTACGTTGATGAAAAATGAGTCGCGCCAGTAACACGTAAGTAGTTACAGAATTACAATCATGAAAATCATCAATACAAACCTCTAAGTTCATGTAACCCTCCCTATTTAATGAATATTTCATGAAAAGTCATTCAATAGGATGACGCAACCACCTTACGATGGAGGCGCCAGGGTAACCCGCGAAATTACTTGCGTTTTTGTAATTTGCAGGTCAGGTTGATTTAATCCAATTCAATAACTATTTCATGCAAAAGTCATTCAAAGGGGTTTGAACTTAGAGGGCTCTATTGATGATTTTGATTCCGTATCTACTTACGTGTTACGGACGCGAATCATTTTTTCATCAACCTGACACTGACCTACAAATTAAATTTCGCTGGCTTTCCTGGCGCTTTCAGCTTAAAGTCATCATCATCATTTCAGCCGAAAGACGTCCACTGCTGGACATAGGCCTCCCCCAAGTGCCGCCACATTGACCGGTCCGACTCGCACCCAGCGGATACCCGCAATCTTCACCTTAAAGTGACATGAAACAATGATGGAAACTTAAGTTTTAACCTAAATGGCAGGTATTTAGTTAGTAGATAAAAGGTCTCGAATCTTTTATATAAAGATAATAGTTGTTACTTGTTGGAGCTCTCTCGTTGTTTTTTTTTCGCGGAGAGCGCCAACGGAATGAGAGAAATGAACAGATGGCCAGTCAGGTGAGAATGGAACAATGAAAGGAATGGAGACTCATTTGTTATTATAGTCATAAAAATATACAAGACAGGTATTTTTATTTTAAAACAGTCGTAGGTACACAGATAGTCAATTCAGGTACTTAGGTAGTACTGCTGAAACTTAAAAAAAAAAATCGACGCGTGTATTTTTATCTGAGAAATAGTCAATCTTGATCAGCAGCCCTTTTTTCACCAAATATTATTTTAGGTTTAAAAGTTAGGGTAGGCCTTTTGCTAAATGATAAAACTAGACCTCAAGGTTGTTTGATTAAAAAAAAATGAAGAGATATAGTATTTACTGCTAGGTACTCGACCTCTGCAATCACTCTTCAATTACCCATGTCTATACACTTTATAAGACTTCAACCTCTTTTCAGTAACACAATTAATAAACTTCGATGATTGACTTCTATTTGTAGATCGAATTTGATTACAGACCAATTTTAGAACGTTGTTAATGAATTACACATGTAGGTATTTTTGAGCTATCGAAATTGAATTATTTTTGATTTTATATGATTATTTTTACTTAACCTTTTCAAAACACGCGCGTGTTCACCACCTACCATTTTGTCACATATTTGTGTCATTAGGCGTACAGGGCAGGCGCTTGCTTGTCATGTATTTGAGACAACAGCGTTCAAAAGGTTAAAACAACGTAGTCGTAGTAATGTATACATATTTGTAAATTAGTTTTATTTGTACAAATTGATTGTTCGGAGTTACGCAATATAGATTCTGCCTGGTTGGTCTGGTGATATGTATATTATGGTCGCTCTCTATTACATGGGACTCAAACATAAATGGTGAAATGTGGGTGTGCTGACAATAAGTACACCTCTGCCAAACACTTTAGGAATTACAGGCGTGATGTTATATTACGTAAGGATTCTTAAAAAGCCAAAATCTTTGACTTTTACCATGCTTTTAACATTAAATACCACTCTATTAATTTCTCTGCCCATTTGCCAATAGTCGGTATTGGAAAATATTAAAACGAGGGTATTCTGCCGTCCAGATGACAACACAATGGCCGCCACGAAGTCACTAGACTAGCAACGTGATTCCAACGAGTCTCTGACAACACTGGGAACCAACCTGGCAACATTGTCTATATCTGTCTCCGGCGAAAAATAGACTTCGTTTCGTTATTAAAATCTTCTGTTAGATTTCTTTTGAAATCGAACAGTTTGTTGGTGAGGGACTCAGTTGTGCTACGAACCGTCTGATTGTAAACTTCGAGAAGTAAAGGGTGTAAAAAGACTCTTAACGAAGCCGAAAGGCACTTGTTCTCCTAGTCATTGTTATCATTTTTTTTTCTAGACCATACCTGGAAAATTTCCAGTTTCAGAGATTTTGGGGGTCAAAGCTCCAACTTTTTTACAAGTTTAACGTAGTTTACGTACCCAAAGGGTAAAACGGAACCCTATTACTAAGTCTCCGCTGTCCGTCCATCTGTCTGTCTGTCTGTCTGTCTTTCCGTCTGTCACCAGGCTGTATCTCATGAACCGTGATAGCTAGACAGTTGAAATGTTCACAGATGATATAAAGGGTGTAAAAAGACTCTTAACGAAGCCGAAAGGCACTTGTTCTCCCCGTCATTGCGATCATTTTTTAGTTCTAGACTATAACTGGGAAGCTTCTAGTTACGGAGTTATTGGGGGTCAAAGTTCCAACTTTTTCACAAGTTTTTTTTTTAATACATGTTTTTAATGTAAGATTTTTACTTTAAACACCTCCAGGACCCCTTTACTATTCAATCCATCCATCAGGACAGTGTTTTGAGTGCGTTACATTGAGTCCTACTGTAAAACGTGATTTTTCACACCAAAAAAAAGTCGTTTCCCAGCACTAATTTTTGCGTAAAGTTACTTAGTTTGATGTACATAATGCTTGGTTGACGGCTTCGTGAAGAGTCTGTTTACACCTTGTATTTCTGTTGCCGATATAACAACAAAAAATAAAAACAGAATAAAATCAATACATATTTAAGGGGGGCTCCCATTGGCTAGAGAGGCACCACGGCACCCTCACCTTCTGCCTGACGCAGGTCCTCGCCGGACATGGTTGTTTCGGGAGGTATCTGCAACGAATCGGGCGTGAGGAAACGTCCGGGTGTTATCACTGTGAGGATCACCCAGAGGACACGGTGGAGCACACTGTGTAGGTCTGCTCCGTTCCACTTGGGCGGAGCATTGCCGTGTCCTCGTAGCGGTGATCGGCGGCGGCGACTTATCGCGTCCGGCCCTGGATCAATCCATGGTCCGGAGCGAGTGGGAATGGGATGCCGTCACCGCCTTATGCGAAGCAATCATGCTAGCGAAGGAGGTGGCGGAG
The DNA here is from genome assembly GCA_950005105.1 of Lycophotia porphyrea. Lineage (NCBI taxonomy): Eukaryota > Metazoa > Arthropoda > Insecta > Lepidoptera > Noctuidae > Lycophotia > Lycophotia porphyrea. The sequence goes on along the minus strand of OX465391.1, from coordinate 12,742,952 downwards.
CGTGAGAGGGAGAGAACCTCTCGTCCCAGCCGCCGCGAGAGCCGTCCCGGGCGTCGGGGGTCACGTGGTGGTTTTCGGCCACCGGCCGGACCTGTGGACGGTGAGTAGCTAGCCCCTTAGGCTAGCTTGCCGTCCGTCCGTCTTTTGATGACAGGCCGTGTTGTCGGCACGTTCGTGTTCCACGCGCGCCTCAACGAGATGTCAGCAAACAGGGAGGGGCCCGCAAGGGCAAGCTGCCAGGGCTGCGGGACTGTTCGAAAGAGATACCGCGGCCCTGGAACACAAAGGGCAAGGAAGGAACATGGATGGGCTTTAGTCAGTACAAGTCTGACACTCCCTTCCGCTCTGCCCAAAGCGGGAGAAGTCATTTGATGATTTCCCATCCGGAAAAAAAAGGGGGGGCCCCAACAAACGTGATTTTTTTGCCATTTTTGTCTAATGTTGTATAGATAATGATGCGGAAACCTTCGTGCGCGAGTCCGACTCGCACTTGGCCAGTTTTTTTTACATGTTTTTAATGTGATTTTTTTACTTTTAATACGTCCAGGACCCCCGTACTATTCAATCTATCCATCAGCATAATGTTTTGAGTGCGTTACATTGAGTCCTACCGTAAAACATGATTTTTAACCCCAAAAATAAGTCATTTCCCAACAATAATTTTTGCGTAAAGTTATTTAGTTTGATGTACAAAATGCTTGGTTGGCGGTCATTTTTTTTGTATAACATTAACTTTTTTTTGTTTAATGTTGTCTGCATGTGCCAAATAAACCTATTTTCTTTATTCCTTCTTTCACGCAGCTGGCCCCTATACAGCTGGGAAAGGGCAGCAGATACTAATTGTCAACAGACAATAAAAAAGAAATTTGACTCATAGTGATAATACTATGAGTGGAATCAGCTTTATTTGTGCCAATACCTTTATAACTTTATTTGTGATCTTATCTATATTTCTGTGCCATAATGGCTGAATTACGATAGCGTCGGCGTCATATTAACCTTCTTTCGTTCACTATGTACTACCTCTATAAAGTAATCATAAGCATACAATCTAACCGGGCTTAGGGACGTCGTAAAGTGGTGTCAAGGACTGAGCGAATGTGGGTATTTTAATAGTGTTCCTTAACGTGTAGATAATAAAGTGGTAGGTGGAAATTAAACGAAGAAAAATACTCTCAGCAAGGGGTATTGAATTATTCAGCACTACCTGGGTTATGGAGGAGCTCGTGGCTAAATAATAACAGCCGCTCGGGTCGATCTTTAGGTTAAGCCGTGCTTGCCTAGGTTGGTCTGTGGATGGGTGACCACCCATTACATACCGAGTTTCCTCCGTCCCTCGGAAAGCACCTTAAGCCGTTGGTCCCGGCTGTCATTTGTAGATCTTTGACAGTCGTTAGGTAGTCAGTGGCCCATAACAAGTCTGACAACCCGTCTTACCAAGGGGTATCATATTACCCAGTACAAACTGGGTTGTGGAGGTGAGATAGGCAGTCGCTCCATGCGAAATACTGGTATTCAGCTGCATCCGGTTAGACTGGCAGCCGACTCCAACATAGTTGGAAAAAGGCTAGGCAGATGATGCTGATGATGATGATGATACTAATTTAAGGATGAAGACGGTAGATATATCAAAATTGTACTGTAAGCTGGTCTTACTAAGGTCAGTGTGACCACGTGGAAGACATATTATTCAATTGCCTAGACCCTATGGAAACGCTTTAAACAATTAATTAGTTGTTATAATTCTACAAGGTTAAAATGGGACTGGGCGGGTCACATTTTCAGGATGGGCCAATACAGATGGGCCAGAATCGTCTCACACAGCCCGAAGACGGTCGTCGTCACCGAGGCAAGCCAAAAAAAAAGGCTGGCGTGATGATTTGGACTCGTTGGCCAGAGAAGGTTTGAAAGGAATGGGGGTGGCATTTGCCTAGCTGTGGGACAGAATAGGCCACAAAAAGGTAACTGTTGTGTAACGGTAGAAAATGATTATTTATTACAGTAGATACTGGGTCATTTTACCAGTAGTCGCGGGCGTTTAAGTCTTGTTAATTTGATTGGGACGCAGTATTTTCTAAGAGTTTCCGACATAAATTATTAAGTTACTGGGCTTGCCCAAAGTGTAATTGGGTTAAAGTGCTATTGGGTTTTTTCATCAGGAATTTCTCAGTAGCAGCCACGGAGTCTGGATTTGAGCCTGGTTGATGGCAAAAGGCTCCCTATTACATGAGACTTAAACATAATTGGCGGGATGTGGGTGTACTATTAGGTACATCTCTGCCTAACCCTATGGGGATTACAGGCGTGATGTTGATGTTATGTGCGCTTGCCATGCCTGCTATATGCCTAATGAACTGTGGGTTAAATAGCCACTATGTGAGGCCCTGATACCGCCCGAGGTCATGACGGCAGTCTTCGAAGAAGATCACAGGTCTAACTGGATAAAACCAAAGACTAGTGGTCCACAATGGCCCTGAACGAAAACTCTGCAAGTCATCAAAGATGACACAGGCTAACTATGTAACTCCAATCGTTCGAAATCAGTCTTTTAAATCGTTAAACCAACAAGATGATTGTTTGTTTTAATATCCTTTTTACATTTATACCGCTTTACAAATGTATGGGAAAGATTATGGAGGTACCGCCGTCGCTGAAACAATGCGACGGCGAGCTTGAATAAATGTGTCGTTGTTTAGACGAGATAAATAATTCACATTTGTCGCATGCCGGGATTTTCTGTCGAGGTTGCCATGACAACAAATAAAATAACACCATTTATATTCAAGCTCACCCCGTGCATTTTATTTGATCGAAAGGCTTTCCGGAAGACTAGACATAGCGACAATGAATATATTACTATTTGACATATCTAAGAATAATACATACCATTTTTTGTTCGTGCTGTGTTTTAAATCGTGCTGGAGAAGCCGATGTTTCCTATGTGTTATACTCTTGACCATTCCACAAGTCAAAGATATTCCATGAGTATTTTTTTTAGTTAGCTCGAATTGTCGCATTCCTGGGCAAAGGCCTCTCCCATTCCTTCCACTACTCTCGGTGGTGACCTTCTTCTCGTCAATTCACGAAGAAGCCATCCAAGGCGTCTATCCTCTTTTAATCCAGCCATGAGTCATAAAACCAAATATAACTCCAGAACGTAATCGTCTAATAATCGTAACATTGTTAAGAGAAGCGAGTCCTTCATATTGGCTATTAATTGAGTCATGCCAACAAACTGTGGTTTACTCACCGCTGGAGGTCGAACAATGGCGTCTGTATCAAGTGCTATCGATATTGTAATAAAATTGTTCTTTGTTTATTATTGACCACTTTAGATACGACGAAGGTTATTGTTTGAACCATGAAAGAAACTTAAGTGCTAATTAAGAGAACAAGATTAAGTTTCGAAGCGCGCTAGTCTAAAAGGCAATCATGATAAAAAAATGGGAACTAAGTATGTAGTACTTAGAAACATAGAGAACACTGAGAGCCTCTTTAAAGGAAACATACTGTAGAATTATATGGACGGGAATCGCTGCATAATATTGATAGAAAATAACTACGCATATTTTAAACTGAAGTCGTATTTTGTATCAGTCTATATGACCGCGTGGTTCTTATAACCTACGGAACGCTTTTCTGATAATAATAATAATTAATTTCGGTAGGTGTGTTATACAGGATGTTTGCAGTTTCGTGCGTCATTTGCCAAATTGAACGGGCCGAAAGGAAGGTTGTATATTGTATTGTATAACGGGCTGGTGTCCGCAACTCCACGCCCAATGCATATATTTTGCATGCGGGTGAGAAAATTCGAGCCACGCCAACTCTTCGAGAAAGGCCAGCAGCGCCTTGATGTTGCTGACAATCTGGCGGAAAGTCGAAAGGAGAGGTTATTTGCTGTCTCTTCAGCCCCAATAACCCATTCTTGGTCCAACGGATTTTTTATATCAATTAATTTATATTTATTTGACACTACTTGCACACGTAACCCTTGTGTTAAATTAATAATATCGTGATAGGCAGGGGGGCTAGTATTTATTTAATTATCAGGAACAATTTAAATTGTGTTTGATACATTACATACATGAATTATCCTAATATAAATTTTAAAGTGACTTGCAATAATATAAAACATGCATATTAATGTATTAAATGATGAAACATTTAGAGTCATTAGACGTCACGAGAGTAGCAGTTATTACCGAGTTTGTGACCAAAAAAAGCTATTTTATTAAACTAAAGAATTATCAACGATTTTAAACAACTTTTTTCGCAGGTTTTTAAATATTCCTCAAGAAGTCTTCTAACGAAGTTGACACGCGAGTCAACACCCTCAGCTTCAAGACTGCATTGGTACATTAATAGATCACAAGTGGTTGAACTTTACAGAGGTGGTCGAGTGTACCAGCCTGTGATAAATGTACAGGCTAAGTTAGTGTGGATGTGGCGGTAAGTACGGAGCCTTAGGCTGTGCGCAAACTGAGTCAGGAATATCTGTTAAGGTTGGGTTAGCCAGGAACTGATAAATTGCAAACAGGGCTCTCAACATATGTATCAATACTTATTCAAAATAATATGAATATGATTAACGACTATCAAAGATCTAAAAATGACAGCTGGGACCAACGGCTTGGCTTGCTTTCCGAGGCACGGAGGAAACTCACTATGTTGCATCGGGTTAGATTGGAAGCCGACCCCAATATAGTTGAGAAAAGGTTAGACAGATGATAATGACGTAAGTTGGGCAAGTAAGGATTAACAGACAAAGAAGTTTTTCGATTTTCAAAATGTAAGGATAAAATGTTTGTGTAGAGAAAACGATAGCCTGCTTGATGTGTTTGAAATTGCTATCCATTCGAGGGAAAAAAAAGAAGTATTAAGTAACGTACGAACAAAAAGATGAAGAGTGGGTATTACCGCTCCATTACCGCAAAACCGTCTCTTTAGATATGTATCTATTTCTTAGTGTTTAACACTAAATAAATCGTGTGGTCGGATAGTATGTCTCTTTCGTTTGAAAATCTCGGATGTGTGTGTTTTCTTTATGCCTTATTTTTATTTTAAGCGCCATATTAGGCACAATTAATTTTATTTTCCTTCTTTCTTTTTATGATTCTTTAAACTTTTTCTTAAAAAGTTTAAAAATAAAAACAGTAAATGGCCAGGGCAGAGGAGCGCAGACGCAAGTTTTGTGAAAGTCATCTGTCAAAGATGACTTTCTCAAAACTCGTCGCTGTGTTAATGAGAGCCACTGACAGCACAACTGGAATGCCGTCTTCGGTTGCCGCTCGACCGCACCAGTGGACGGCAATGTCGGCGCCTACGTTGTCATCGAGTTACATACAAACCAGTAGTGTTGTTGCTGCGATCTGTGATTACGATTGAGCATTGCTGCTGCATTTTGAGGTCTACCGTCGGTATTTTACCTTACTTTTTGTCTCATGTTCTGAATATTTATCATAATATGTTAATTTATCACCATATCTCCATCACTATCGGTCATCTGCGTTAAAAGTTCATTGCCAAGATAATCGTGAATGCCAAAAAAATAGATAACAAAGTTTATTGACTTGCCAAGAACAGCTTGCGGTGACAGAGTAACTTAATTTTTTAATTTACGGGCCGTTGACCGCAAAGATTTAAATCGTTAGATGTAAACCACCGTACTATGGTCATACGATAAAAAAATTATACTGAAATGAGCTCACACATCCCTCATTGAAATATAGATCCTATAATTTCCAGTATAATATCCGTTTCACTTTCCGGTCAGGTAGTGCCGCGTGTTAATCTAGCCCACAGCTGAACTGGATTATACCATTTATTGCAGTAATTCTGGTCATTACTAGGAATTTCAAAAAAGCACAAAAGAATGCAACAGTTCATTGTTCAACGTTTAATCCACCACTGGATTGCCTGTCTAAACGATTCCAGTTGAGTTGGAATGGGCGGGATGGATTGAAACGTAGATCACCAACCCAGTTGCTGGACTGGATATCTCACTGAATCCAGTGCATTCCTATGACGGTTTAGATTATTCCAGTTGCAATCCAGTGCTGAATATCTAATCCAGCACTGCATTGCAACTGGAATTATCTCTCAAAACTGAAGTGTAGTGATCTACACTGTACTGGAATGCTATTGAAATTATGTGGACCGGCCATGAGTGAGCAAACGCAAACTCAAAAGCATTTATTTCAATTAGACCCTTACAGGCACTGTCGGAAAAACAAAGAAGGCTAAGCTACAGTCACAGTCACAAGGCATAATAACTTGTGAAAGTACTGTAGTTGCCCATTCCAAAGCGTAGATCTCTATGGAGAAGAATGGGCAAGAAACTCCATGGGCACTCTTTTCAATCAAAATATTATTACAAAATCTTGGTTACATCATTCGTGTTGAGATTATACATGTATGTGAGAACTATGTAAAGAGGCGTGCAAATTAAGAGCGTCCAGAGTAAAAGAGTAAATCAACAATTTAAAAATAAAGTACTTAATTAAAATAAACCGTGACAGCTAAGAGATGACCAGTCCCAACTGACAGCGCCCGTTCATGAACATGACGCATGGATTAGCGCCATTCAACTCAACCATATTGGAGGGAACCAAATGACCCGACACACCCGCCACCATCAGCAAGACATTCGAGTGAGCATGACATTCTCTCAACTGCCAGGGCACATTCAAGTCAATGAAAGATAGTTAAATGTAAACGGTAGCTTTTCAATACATAGTACTCACATGTGTGCTATGCAATTATATAATACTAAAAGAAGGAATCTATACAATGCAAGGATATTTTTACAATCTTCTGCAGCTTCCACAATACTTATCATGGTAATCAATTAGTTTGTTCCTATGGTTGTGGAGCAGGACCAGCATTGAGCCAAGCATTATAATCATGAAGTGTAATGACAGGTATTGTGTCTTGATTGATGATGCAGTCATGAGCACTCACAGCTTGGGACGGGTCCTCCGTTGCCTCAGGCTGGAGGGCACCAAGACTAGGTTCACTCCGACAAGTACAGTGAGTGTTCCTAAAAGTCAGTAAGTCCACTTTGTCTACCAACTCATTAGTAGCTAGAATATGCTCCCTAATTTGGTTTGTAGACCTTTCATATTTATAAGATAAAGATTTTAGTGACTTATTCAGAGCCTCAATTTCAGATTGTAAGCGCTGAGTGTCTATTTCATAAATATTTATACTATCTTCCAATTTAATCTGATAGTTATTTAATCTATTAATTAGAGAAACACGTTCTTTCTTGAATTGAATATTCTTTGAATAGTACTTCTGTTGTTTCGTGAATTTATTACATATTTTAATGATTTTATTTAATCTTGCATATTTCTTAATTTTATTTTTACTAATTTTATGGTAAGAATTATGTAATTTAGTAAGGAGTTCTCTTTTAGGTCTGTTGTTATAATTGAATGAGGGTTACAACTCGTATTTACGAATTCATTGTACAAACGGTCAGATTCTATAGCCTGAGTATAATCCTTTTCCTTTTCTAATTTTAAAAGTTTTACATTAGCATGGATTAATTCATCCTTTAGGTCCCTAATTTTACACAAGGCCTCCTCATACAAGTTGCTACAGTTACCGAACCCCTCTGTGACCACCCGCAGCTGATCCCGTTCATTGACAACATTGAAGTAGTCCTGATGTAGGTCTACTAGCTCCCTTTTTAAGCTGGAGTTTTTGTTATTAAAGTTATTGACCTCCTCCTCACTGTCGTCTATCTCCTGTAACAGTTGTTGGTTTCCGCATTTGTTACTGAAAATTGGAAATAAGGAAATAAGGAAATAAAGGTGAGAACTAATAAGATAGATCAATGAAGAGAATTTAAAGATGAAAGGGGGAAAAACAGGGAAAAAGTTTGGGATACTAAAAGAAATGAGGTAGGCTGCTATATTAGCTTGACAAGATTGATAATATCTAACTGAATATTAAGTTTCAAAGCTTTAATAAGACTTTGTTATCTGAGGATTTTACTTTTTCATGAGTGGGTAGGTTGCCTAGAATAAAAACTTTGATTATTACTACAAGACGTTAGTAAAATATTTATTACCACAAACGTTATATTTAATTAATATTGAAAAAAACCAACTTATGTAAACATAATTTATATCGAGAAAGTTTTACGTTTTACGAACTGACATTTGTCAACAAAGCGATTTAAAACCAATACAGGGTATTAAATCAGCAGAAAAAACTATACTAGAATCGGCGTGGACGTGTTATGTAGTTAAAGGGACTATTATGTGCTATTATAATAAAAAAGTAAACAAATACTTCCCGTATAATTCCATAGTTAGACCGTCAGCTGTTGTTTTTAGGTTAAGTACCGGTAATGTCGTATAAAGGTAACCGAATACTTTATTAACTTTCAGGAAAACAATTTTCCTGAGTATTTACACGTTAAGAATACGTTATCACTTTAAATTACACCTTAATTACTAATTAAATTAAATTTTAAAATACGGAACAAAAATTTCACATGTCACTCGGGCAGTGTTGCCACTTTTTTTTTTTTGAGCGAGACACTAATACTCAAATTAGCAAAAAAGAAATGTGAAATTTCTTTGACGGGACTGGGCTAATCTATAGATTTAAATCTTTGGTTGACTGAAGATTGTGATGAAACCTTTACTTTGTGTAAATTTGCTTTGTAGGTGTAATTAGTAGGCTTATTAGTTTTTAGTGTAGATGTGTGAAATCGGTAACGTCATCTGGGGGTAATTGCAGAAGTCTTACCAAGGGGTGCCGCATTACCTAGTAAAGGTTGTGGAGGTGAGGTAGGCAGTCGCTCCATGTGAAATTCTGGTATTTCTTCTGCAGCCGGTTTGCCTGAAAGTCAACTCCACAAGTTGGGAAAAGGCTAGGCAGATGAAGGTGATGACATGAATGGAAAAAGTTCCATTGCCACTTGCCCGGATTTTAACCTTAACCTCTTGCATTAGAGCTGGGCGATTTCGACTTCTAAATCCTTCTTAAAGCAAAGCTTCTTCAAATATAATTTTCTTTTCTTTAAGCCAGCATTTAGAAACTTTATTCAACATCTACAACTTTCGCTGGATTAATGTGTTATGAATGAGAACTGAATTTAATTTAAACAAAATAAATGAATGTCAACTTTTACAATCGAGTTTCAGCGAGTTTGAATCTAAGTTAAATCTTACTAAAGTTCAAAAACTATTAATAAAATATTGTCTGGTGAAATAGATAAGTCATAAGTCATTTATTTCGAAACATTTATTTATTTAACACTTCAAGCACAAAGTACAGAGGCGGACTTAATGCCATAGGCATTTTCTACCAGTCAACCTTTGGGTGATGGAGAGACAAACAGTGGTAGGTGTATAAATAAGAAAATATTTTTAAATTTTATACTAAGATAGACTACAAGGATATATAAAATACTATAAATATATATTTAAATACTATAAATGTATATCAAAGTATATCTATATGTAGATAGACAATTACACGGGTATACTAAAATAAAAAGACAAACAATGGAGAATCCATTAACGTTGTGACGAAACTGCCAGCTTCTTTCTAATGTACTCACGAACTTAAAATTTAAAAGATAGACGATTGGTGGCCATCCTGATTTCCTGGGGAAGCGAATTCCACAGAGAAATAGACTGGACGAAGAAAGATCGGTGAATGAAGTCAGTGCGGTGAGAGGGACATTGAAGAACTCGGTTTTGCGATGAGCGCAGATTCCTATTATGGTTGGCACAAATGTACTGAAAGTGGGGAGCATTATACATTGTGTAGAAATTTTGTAAAATAAAACTGTACCATGAATACATTACAATTGAAAAACAGGTCAAAGATAAGAATAATAATTAAAAAAAAAACATTAATAATTCACATTTAAAAATGGCAGTAATAATATGTCATCTAATTTTAAAAAGCAATAGTAAAAATAGAATATCATAGATAAAAAAGCAATGATAATAATATAATTATTACTAGAGATAATACATCATTTAATAATCTATGAGTGATACAATAACATAAACAAAATGACATTTAAAAAAATCTTATTCTTATTCTTTTTCTTTATTGCACACAAATTAAAAATATACATACAAATTGCAATGGTATAAGTTATGTACAATGGCGAGCTTAACCCAGAATTGGGTTTTCTTACAGCAAACCTAATTTTGATTACGAGAATTGCAAAAGATTTAATTGCAACATTAGTATAAAAAAATCAAATAATAATAGTCAACATGCCATTTTAAATTAATACCTATCTAGAAAAATGACATTACAGTTGTCGCTTATATAAAATAGTCAAATAATTACACTAAACCAAATACTCACTCCCTGTCCTCGCATGAACTAAATAAGAACGACAGACGCCATTGTTGCTATCGCGGGTAAAACCTGGATGAGTCTGGCACTGGAGTCTGGAGATTGGCACAAACCAACATAGGCCTATACCCAGCAGTAGGTAAAGCCGGGTTATGGAGGATGATGATGAATTATGAAAGGCTTACACAGTTGTGATAGGAAAGTGCAGGCATCCCGGCGGCGATTCCGTACTCCGTGGGGAGGCCCACGGAGTACGGAATCGCCGCGCCAGTAGCGACAAGAGTCGGCAGCACCTTATTCGTGAGCTGAAAATGCGATGGCAGCGTAATTTCTGTCACGGACCAGCATTAAAGCGGTTATTTCATTTGTGTTGCATGCGCGTAGACAATGCCACTCTATACTATATTATATATTGGGGTCGGCTTTTAAACCAACCAGCGGTTAAATATGTTTTTTTTTTACATAGTGTTGAAAAAAAAAAACATATTTAAGAGTTGAGTTGAGTTTGAGTTGAACTGAATAGTACACCCACATTTCACCAGCTAACTGGCAACTGGGCACAAATGCAGACTCCGTGGCTGTACTACGCTACTAGGAAATTTCTCATGGGAAAACCCAAAAAACTTGCCCGACCCGGGAATCTAACCTAGAACCTCATGTTCAGTAGTCAGACTGCAAAATTAATAAGCTTCACTCGCCATTCGAATGTCAAGCGTGGTGATGACCATTCATCACTCACGAATAAACCTGAGCAGCATTAATACATAATAGCACAACATAAGTGTGAGAAAATCGATCAAAACCATGACATTATGAACCCTCGTCAAACGTCCCATTAATTTGATGTATTATACATGTATTGTTGTTATGTTTGCGAGTCGAGTGTCATAAGTACATGTAAATGGCAATTTCTTTTTCGGTGTGAGAAGAATTTCAAGGGTGATTCTCTGAATAAACATCTTACTGTAAGTATAGTCAGGGTAAAGTCGAAGGCACGAGATCACGGTCACGGTCGATCACCACCCCGATGGACAGAGTCCATCAAATCTGCCACGAAGATCCCTGTGGCAGAATGTGCTCGCCATGCAGCCAATAAAGACCGGTGAAAATGGTTCGCGAAGGCAGCGACCACAGTTGTGGGCGTCCTCTTATGACCACGACCACTCTGTCAAGATATAACGACTATTCAGAAGAAGTAAGTATAGTAAGCCGTGTAAATGCTTCACCAATCTAAGGTTCAATGTCAGCAAAGGTCAAGGTATAGTTTTCCCTTAAGAGATAAATTAGATAGCCATAGTGGAAGAAGATCGGCTGCGTGTGTGTTAATTTCAGAAGCTTTCATCAATGAAAGTATATACATTATATAAAGCAATTACGGGGATTTTCTTCCCAACAGTGAACGCGACAAGTGTGTATATAAATTATGTTATTCTAGCCAAATCCAATATTATAAAAATATGCTGGCTTGACCTTTTGTCTTAATTAGACCGAGACCTATCTTTTGACAGAGTTTTTACGAATGTACGCGAGCTCTAAGTGTGGTTCCGAGATTGCTTGGCACGTTGCCTTTCTTCTTTGAATTTACTGAGAGTTTTGGTTAAAAGTGGTAAATTGATTACAGGGTTAATTATAACTTATTTTCCAGGTTTTCTTATAATCTTACAGCTTCAGGCAATATAATTTACAGGGTGGAATTGTGAGATGGGGCAGTGAGGGCAGGCAGGAAAACGGTACTACAAAACCAAAACGATTATCACCAATTCTGTACATCATTCTGTACCGGGGGGTCCACATAGAAATTTTGATGGGTAAGTGTTAGAAAAAAAGTACGTATCCTATGTGCTTTTCCAGACCATAACCTACCTCTGAGCCAAATGTCACCCAGAATCGTTCAACCGCTCCGCCGTGATTGAGTATATATCAAACATTCATCCATCCATCCAAAGTTTCGCATTTATAATAGAAGTATAGAAAGGTTCATCCCACTTGCAATATTCAAATAATTAAATAATATTTGTAATATTCCGTTTTGATGATTCCTTACACATATCGCAATTGAATAAGATATCTAGTTAAGTAAATGTCAAGTTCTTTAACATTTAGGTAATATTACATTACAAACATATTCGAGGGTCTCCACCCACTACGGCGTAACGTGTGAGACCCTACGGCGTACGGATTATGCAAAAATCGGGTTGTTTTTTGTTTATATTGGAATCTCGGATTTCAATTTTCACGCTCTTTATCCTCGACACGTCATAACTTTGCGTCTGCTACAAATTTGAATTGAGATTGAATGGTGGATAAAAAAGGTTTAAGTTCTATGGAAATGTTAGCTTTTTAGGTGGAATTACATTAAATATTATTTTAGTTAAATGGTTCACATTATTATGATCATTTGTAGTTTTCTAGTCGTTTGAGACCAACTCAGAATAAATACATTTCTGTGTACGGCGTTAAGGCGTGGTTTCAATACCAAATTGTTACCAGGATTGTGCGGTTGAAGTATCACATACTAGGAAAATACTAAGAAAGAACTGAGGTTTTTAACATCTGCCAACCAACTACCTTATGAAACAAAACTCACAGTTTTTTTTGCTGCCGTGTTCTAACTCACAGTTTTCCAATTTCATTGGAAACGTAGCCGATCAATAATAACATTTTCTACAAAATCAGAGCAATGAACTGACAAGTCTAGCGCAGTAATGCTCACGAAGTTTGCGTTAATTTAAATTACACTCCATTGATGTCAATCAAGCGAATCCCTTTACCTCAGTGGGTGCGTACCCCATTAACAAGGCCAAAAAATGGGTGCTACCGCTTAATTATATTTTAATTATTTCAACACAACTGTGGATTTTTGGTGTGGTTTCTGTAAACATGTGAAAGTACCCTGTGGTCGCACAAAACGGCTACTTTTATGTATTTAATGAGTCTGCAAACATGGCTACCACCTTTAATTCTTGGAAATATGTTTAAATATGATGCAAGAGTTTCCTACTAAAAATAGAGTTATAATTTATGCTTTTTCCACGAACACTAAACGGCATCTCAATGAATGGTCAGATTTTGTCTTTTCGTCGGAAAATATTCATGTACAGACGCCAGCAGGTCAACCTACCCGAAACTGTCAGTTTCCTAACCAACCTTGAACCTAACGCTTCAGAGACAAAGTTTAAAATCTATTAAAGAAATTTGACAGATTGTAGTAGCTTGATGTGATGGCGTCTGTACTACCGGCAACCACAGAAAAAACTCTAACAGATATTCTTAATTTTACACTGTTAGAATTTTTACCCTCGGCACTAAGCCGGACGATAAAATCCAACATAGTGCTTATATTTACGTTTTTCATAATTTTATATTGTAAATAAGTTTATATTAAGACCGCGCTGTCGTATTAGGGACACACCTGTAATGGTAAGCATTCATTCAGATCGTTGGTCAAGTGGTTACCAACGACAAACGCGACTGCTGAGCGTGTGGTCCTGGGTTCGATTCCCGGGTCGAGTAAAGTGTTATTGGGTTTTTCCATAAAGAATTTCTCAGCAGCAGCCACGTTATCTGGATGTGTGTCTGCTTGATATTAAGAAGCTCGCCCCTATTATATGGGACTTAAAATATAACTGGCGAAATATGGGTATACTTACTATTAGGTAGGTACACCTCTGCCTACCCCTTCGGGGATTACAAGGCGTGATGTTATTTTATGTTTATTCACTCTTTTAGTTAGTGGTCTGACCATCGTAGTATATTCCTTTTCAGAGCTTTCATATGATACGCAACAACCAGTTTCAAAATCTCTAGTTTTAGGAAGATAACCTGGCCGTGATCTGGCCCTGACCGATAGCTGTTCGGGTAGAAAAGTCCTTGAATGGGATTCGGGGAACAGTAAGATAAGACAGGAAGCTCTGACCTCATTTTGTTTTAAAACATAGATATAATTTATTGTGACGGGTAAGGTGTTTTTTTTTATCGATATACATATTTACTGTTTGTCTTTGTAATACCCAAAGGTTGACTGGTAGAAAATGTCTGTGGTATTTAGTCAGACTCTTTACAGTGTTTAATAAACACAAACAATAACATATCGTTAAAGCATACGAGACTTTGTATTATTTGGTAATTAAAATATTCTGATACGAAAATATGGCATACATGCATGCATGCCCCATTTTTATTGCAAGAACGCAGAAAGCATAAGGAAAAATTACTGATCGCCACCGTTTACGATTCTTAATCTTTTTGCTTCATTCACGTTCATACATTTGGTCAAATATTCACGCACGCTACATCATCATCTGCCTAGATTTTTCTCAAGTGGCCTCCACAACTCAGTTGGTATCGGGTAATACGGTACCTCTTAGTAAGACCGGTTGTCAGATTTTCGGGCCACAGACTGTCTACAGACTGACTTGTAACGACTGTCAAAGATTTACAAATGACAGCCGAGACCAACGGCTTAACCTGCTTTCTGAGGCACGGAGGAAACTCGGTATGTACTGGATGCTCCCATTCACAGACCGACCTTGGCAAGTGCAGCTTAACCTTGAAGATCAACCCGTGCGGCCGTTATTATTTAGCCACGAGCTCCTCTAGTTACAAAACAAAGAAATATGTACGTTAGTTAAAACAGCGTTCATGAAATATTCCTGAACGGTGCTAATTAAAATGTTTCTTAGGGCATCCGTTTAAGTAAAGTAGCAATCAAATAAATACCAACTGCAGTATTATTTTATTTTGAATAATTAACAAACGAAAGAAACATTCCAGAGCCTTTTAATTGATGCTTATAACACGCTTTTGAATATTTGATACACTTACGACCTTGACACCATTTGCCGTGTTTTCTGTTTTAGTTGTATTTTTTTCCTTTGACGATATTTTCGAAGAGCTGGTGGTGAAATAATAACAGCCACTCAGGTTGATTTTCAGGCTAAGCCGCGTTTGCCTAGGTTGGGCCGTGGATGGGTGGTGTCTCGGAAAGCACGTTACACCGGCTGCCATTTGTAGATCTTCAGTTAAGTAGTTCTTACAGGTAGTCAGTGGCCCGAAAATGTACCAGTCCGAAAATGTATCAATGTGTAACCAGTCTTACCAAGGGGTATCGTAGTTTGGGCTGCGGGACTGTTCGAAAGAGATACCGTGGCCCTGGTACACAAAGGACAAGGAAGGACCATAGATGGGTTTAAAATCAGTACAAGTCTGATACTCCCTTCCGCTCTGCCCAGAGCGGGAGAAGTCATTTGGTGATGTCCCATCCGAAATAAAATAAAATAAGGGCTATCGTAGACCTCCACAACTCAGTGCTAACTGAGTTGTGGAGGTCAGATAGGCAGTCGCTCCATGTAAAATACTGGTATTCAGCTGCATGCGGTAGCCTGTTTACAGTCAAATTTATTAAGTGAAACCCAATAAAACTTTGCCCAACCTGGAAACTGAACCCAAGATGAGGTGCTGTAGAAATTCCCAGCACGCTAGACGAAAGAAACAGATTTTTTGAAAACCTCTAAATAAACGTCTTAACTGGCAAAATGTGGGTACACTTCTGCCTAACCTTTCGGGGATTACAGGCGTAATGTTATGTCTTAAATAAATTATGTATTACTAGCACTTCGCCCGCGACTTCGTCCGCGTGGACTTCGAAAATACAGCCATAAGTATTACTCTACATAGTAACTTTTTATAGCTGATGGAATTTTATAAAATTTAAGTCTGGTAGGCACCTAATGAAATTAAATAGGTATTTAAATTAAAATTGCTCTATTTAGAATTTTTGAGGTTGTTTTATTTTCCCGAAAATCAGATTATTTTAACAAAATAATCTGATTTTCGGGTGATCCAATTCGTGATAAACCGCCCATATTATAACTGCCCATGGGTAAAATATTATTTCCTTAGGTAAATGCCAACCAAAAAGATTGTTTCTCACTGGGACTTGGTAATAATAAACAGGGCAAACTATGGGAAACTGGAGTTGCTTGAACTATATAGGCAGGTCCGTGGAAATAATTGGAATTCTCGTGATCTGCGCCAACTGGCCAGGTCCTGGTCCGATGATAATAGTCGCTACAATTAAGTTATATTTTATTAGTAGCATTGGGCCATTGCACAGGTTAAGTGGGCTTAAATTCTTTAAAAGCACGACAGGCGTTCCGATTTTCAATAGCAGTTGGTAAGGTGGCAGGCCAGATGGATTAAGGGCCTTCCGAAATTCTTGCGGAGTGGAGTGCATCCTCGATTTTACACACTGTATCAATTTACTTGTAGGTTTTGACTTAACCAGGGACTTTTTGTAAAAATAGTATAAACTAATGTTACAAAAAGTCCCCAGTTAAGTCAAAACCAACGAGGTAGTCAATTATCAAAAACATCAATAAGGAGTTTTTTGATAATTGACTACCTCGTTGGTCTAGTGGTCCAAACCACGACTTTTATTAGGTTTTTCCATCAGGAACTTCTCAGTAGAAGCCACGGAATCTGGATTTGTACCGGGTTGACGGCAATAGACTCACCCTTTATAACATGGAACTAAGCATAACTGGCGAAATGTGGGTGTACTATTAGGTACACCTATCTAACCTAACCCAATTTGTATATTATTGATTTCATTGACTGTAACGTTCTTAGGTGAGACGATAGCCCTTGAAAAAAGTCAATGCATCTATTCTATTCTATCTACACTCGCGAGCAAAAGTATGGAATCACTTACTTGGACTTGATTCCGCGCCGCGGATACTTCACCTACAGAAGCAGCACAAATCGTCGCCCTATTACAAGAAGGGCTCAGCCAGCGGGCTGTCGCACGTCAGCTCCACATAAGCCAGTCCTGTGTTTCAAAAGTTTATAAACGCTTTCGGGAGACTGGTGGCTTTATCCCGAGACCAAGATCTGGACGGCGCCGGTGCACATCGGAGAGGGATGACCGTTTTATCGTGTCAACCTCTCTCCGAAATCGACATATGACTGATGTCGACGTCCAACAGGAGCTCCGAAATGTTCGTGGGGTAGCTGCCAGCGAGTGGACAGTTCGTCGAAGACTTAAGCAAGCTAATTTGACTCCAAAAAGGCCTGCCACAGGCCCAAAACTGACGGCAGGTCACCGACAAGCACGCCTTTAATTTGCTCGCTTCCATCTTGATTGGGAGTTTGAGCAATGGAGGCGAGTTCTGTTCTCCGACGAGTGCAGAATGTGTTTGCACGGCAGCGATCGAAGGGGTCGGGTCTACAGGCGGCCTGGGGAGCGATTTGCGCAGTGCTGTTTCGCTGAGACAGTGGCTTATGGGGGCGGTTCTTGTATGATGTGGGCCGGCATTTCCTTCGACGGTAAAACGGAGCTTGTTTTCGTGCCTGGCGGGGGACGAGGAGGCGGTCTAACTTCAGACCGCTACATTTCCGATATTCTGCTGAAACATGTCGTTCCTTATGCGGGATATATCGGTGATGACTTCCTCCTTATGCACGATAACGCTCGTTGTCACACTTCCCGTGCCACAACTGAATACCTCGGAGAAGTCGGTAAATGAATTTGGTATCAATTTAAAGTTAACAATTTAACCTTTAAAATGGTACCATTTTTGTTATTCTTAACTAGTTATTAAGTACTCAAGATCGCGCGGAATCAATTCCGAATAAGTGATTCCATACTTTTGCTCGCGAGTGTAGTTGCTGCAAGCTGTGACCTATCCTATCCAGACTCTCTTTTATAATTCCGCAGCGTTAGCGCCTAAGGTTGGAGAAGAAAAAGACCCGTATCCAACTTTGAGCTATTGTGGAAAATCGTTAACCATATTTCCGATAAGGTTGGTTTTCATGTTAGTACGTAAATTAAAGTTTGGGTTATACTCCATAGGGGCGATGATTTTAGACATGCCTTAATGATGTCCGCACGTGTCCCTTTTGTGACGACGGAAAATGTCTGCCGAAAGTCACCAGCAAACATAAAAGTTACACCATCCACGTCAGCGACTGAAATTTTCAAGTCTTTAAGTGTTCGATCTACTGCTTCAACATGAGCTTGACTCATGGTACATTCTTCCCATATTATGAGTGACGTAAACTTGTAACAACTGACCAAGGGGCATGTTCTAATGCGGTTCGTGAATGTTGGATGGCATTTTGCAATTTATTAATTTTATATTATCTTCGAAACTATTTAACCGATCGACATACTGTAAAGGGCAAATCTTATCTCTATGATATCCTTGTGATCACAAAAATATTTTTTTGTATAAAATTTAATATTTTGTCGTTTAAAAAATCGTCCAAATGTAAGTATGTCAAAATATACTTTTTTAATACATAAAAGCTACTATATCTGCTAAAATATAAAAGATAGAAACATAGTGTCGCGGTCTTTTTTGTAGAACTATTTAAAACGGACCAGGTTGCCCTACATTGTTTTCAATTATATACAACGGTTTAGGCAGCGCATGCAAATAACTCTGTTTTGAGAGGTATTTTTTTCCGCCTGGCCCGACAATAATTGTGATAGCTCGACTAATATGCATGCTATCAATATAATTTATTTAGCCTATAGCACTCACGAATAATGTAGCTTTCTACCAATGAAACAATTTTTAAAATTGGATCATTAGTTCCGGAGATTACCCCCTACATACAAACATACAAACTAATTTTACCTCTTTATACACATACATCAAAAGTGTCTAGGGATATTTTGTTATTCACGTATTTAAACGAAACTATAAAGAATTTCTTAAAGCATCATATCAAAGTGTGCAGAATTTTAAACTCTTGCAGAATATATCATAAAAAATGGAACTTATTTTTTATATGAAGGTTTTTTTAGATTAAAATGAAAAAGTTAAAATTTTGCTAAAATTAGACTTATTATTTTTGGTGATTAAAGCAGGAAACATAATTAAATTAAATAATAAATTTTGTATAAAATAAAAATTAATAAACTGTAAGAGCACCTCGAACGTTTATAACACGTTTGCAAAAGTTTTTCAAACTCAAAACAATGTTGCCAAGTTCGCCTTGTGGTGTAAGGTACCAGGTCCGACGAAAATGCACGAAAAGTGGACTGTTCGGCAGCAGATTCTCGGGAAAATTCGTAAAGACTTTCGTTGCAGCATATTCCAGGCGTACTTGTGGTCCTCTGCACCAAGTCTGTCCCAACCAGGATTTAAATCTGGGGATTGCGTGGGCCAGTCTAGAGCCTCTTCATTACGTTGCGGTAGCCGCTGAGTTACCGCTGGAGTCGCAGTTGGGCGCGCCTCATCATGCATACGCATAAAATCTAGTCCCATTTCCATCCGGTGTGGTTGGAATATAAGTGGAGTTAAATTCTATTTCATCTAAACACGGTCAGTTCCCCCGCCTAGACGTAGTCGCGCCCATACCATGATTGTTTCACTTTGATATGGATAGACTTTCTGGGGATTTCGCAAGCTAGTCTCACAGCCAGGTGTGCGCCAAACACGTATTCTTCGTGTATCTGGAAGGATGCCGAACCGGGATTCATCTGAGAGTAACATCTAGACCATTGGCGATCATACCAAGTCAAATGTTCGTTTGCCTATTCTAAACTTTGCCCGCGATTGCTTCGCCGTAGTGCTAGAAGCGAAAATGGTGTACTAGCATGAAGGTCGACTGCTTGTGGTCTCTTCCTTCCAGTTTGGTTAATAACGAAGATCAGGTGTTCTGACTGTACCTTTAAAACCAATCGCCAAGTCGTAGCGTACGGTTGTCTTCTCACCATAATTTGTAAAAATCGGTCTTATCTGGTGGTGGCTTACCGAATATTCCCCGGTTTCCGCTCAGCTGACTCGCCAGTATCCCGATAACTAGAACACAAACTGGATATGACACTTTAACTGGTGCCAATGGTATCAGCAATATTGCACTAGCGCGTGCCTGGTTCCATCAAGCCTATTGCTCTCAACATCTCTTACCTAGTTAAATTTCGATGTTCCATGGTTTAGATAAACTCAGCAGTGTTGATTTAAGTAAAAAATGTACGAAAAAAAATCTTTGTTTAAAAAATAAAACAGTAAAATCTTTAACACATTTAAGAAAGAAAATTATGATTGTTATGAAGTATACTGAATTTTTCCACATCTGAATTATTATTATTATTTTTTTTTAATATGGAAGATAAATGTACCAGGAACCAATTCGCGTTTAAATGTTTTTGGAATGTCCATTACTTTTAAAGTTATGCTAATAAATGTGCATGACCCCTAGACACTTTTGATGTATGTATTAGTATAGGTATAGATGTTGAACTCCTCAAAACGAATATCAGCCATTTTCATGTTTACACAAAAAATTATTCTACCAACTTATTTTTCTTCGTAGTAAGTCTTCTCCAAAATAATAATAATATGTTCAATGGAAATATTGACAACAGGCTTAGAAATTAAGTGTTCTCTGATTGGTTATTTAATTAAAGATGTAACTAAGTGGAATCCTATCTCTTGGGGCTTGTTTCAAATTGGTCGACGTCAACCAAAACATAAGTAGGTACATTTTAAATTGCAACAATCAATTTGATGTTACTTATTATCTTGAGAATTGGGAATTTAATGATGTGCGCAGTAATTGCAAGTTGTTTGTTATTTATGTCTTTTATCTACAGGAGCTGCTGTTTACCTAGGTTGGCCCGTGGATGGGTGACTACCTATATATTCATTCCGAGTTTCCTCCGTGCCTTTTTTTTTTTACGGATGGTAAATCATCAAATGACTTCTCCCGCTCTGGGCAGAGCGGAAGGGAGTGTCAGACTTGTACTGACTAAAACCCATCCATGTTCCTTCCTTGCCCTTTGTGTTCCAGGGCCGCGGTATCTCTTTCGAACAGCCCGCAGGCCTGGATTTCCTCCGTGCCTCAGAAAGCACTTTAAGGCTTTGGTCCCGGGTCATTTGTAGATCTTTGACAGTCGTTACAGGTAGTCAGTGGTCCGAAAGTCAGCCAACCATGTATGTGACTAAAAGAGTGATGAACATGAATGTTGATGGATGGAGAGGGAGCCATTTCAAAAGAGAAAGGAGTAAATGCACTGAAAAAAATCTACGCCAATCAAGTGACTTTTTAGCTTGATTGACGATATCTTGTTTAGATTAATCAAAATCTTCGTTAAGTTGATCATCACGACATGATTGCAGCAATACTAGTTCAATTGATTGAATACTCAAACAAGTTTCTTGATTACCCTTAACATGACATCATTGTAGAAGAGTTAAAAAAGAGTTTTATTAACAATCTTTATTGACGTAATCAAAATGCTTGATTGACTCAACTAACTTACTTTTGACTTGATTGCTGCAAATAAGTTTTGTGATAACTCCAAACAATATCCCGTTTCAAATCGGCAACTACTTTTTTTTTCTGTCAGATTGTTGATGTCTGACAGAGGAGAATGGAAGAAGAAACGTGTGAAGAAGAGAACGTGTGTGACCCCAAGTAGAATGGGATAAAGGCAAGTAGATGATGATGATGATTGAAAATAGTACCGTATTACCATTGTTTAAAGTAGAAAATCGTATGTATATCGACGTCTCGCGCATGCTCGCGCTTCGTAGCGCGCCTTTAAACAATGGTAAAATGGTCTAATTGCTCGCGCATTTTTCCGTCCTTCCTGGATTGAGCCTATTCTTTCCTTCACTAGATCTCCACTGAGCCCTTTTGTTGGACCAAAACCCCACACACGAACCCTAAATGTTGTTAATGTTGGTGCTAATGACCTTATACTTTTTAAACAAATAAAATTGACCTAAAATCGCAGAAACGGTTTCTTTGATATTTTTTACGGCCTACGGGAAATCCGAAACTTTTTCTTCCCGTCAGCTAGGGTGCCCAGAATAATAATAAATTCGGACATTTGAAGAAAATTGCGGTCTTTTATTTTCTTGGAATCTTGCGAATAATTGTATAATAGGTACGAATTGGTTTATATATTGAAAGCGAAAGAATGGTTGCACAAAATTAGCTTAAAACATGAATTAAACGTTGATTTAATTTAATTTTTGAGAATTCCTGCCTTTTAGGAATTCTCCTGATATTTATAGTATTCTGCTATAAAGCGGATACGATAAAAATAAATATACGTACAATTTACAATCCATAATTTCCATCATTTTCCATTATCATCATATATATACCATTTGTGGTAGCAGAAATGGATATCATTATCTTTGTGAATCCGTTGGTTTTCCGTTAGTGTTTTTTTATTTTATTTTTTAAAGATATTTTATTTTTATTTTTTTATTTATTTTTTTAACAAACTTTACGAAATGTTATGTAATATTTCCACTGATAACAAGTAATGTCAAGCTGTCAAGCTTATTTATTCTTCCCTAACTTTTTTCTATATCGGCCTGTTAAATGAAGGTTGTATTAGGATGTATTACTAAAAAATCATTTATATCGTTTTGGCTAGTTTAAATCTAGTTGTTATATTGTATTACGTTTGTCTACTGACTAATAGAATACTAAATGTTAATTTAAAAAATTCATAACGCGCTCTTGGATTGTGTGGTTTTATACGTCTTGGCCGACTACACCTGGCAGGTCAGACGAATATTGCCTACAACCACCAGGTGGCAGGACCAGGTGCTCCAAGGGTCTACCCCCTTCGGAAAAACAGCAAGTAGACTTTCTCCACCAACTACCCCAGTTCTTGAGTGCGTGTAGTTAGGTGTGTGTGTTTTTAGCAGACTTGTGTTTCATATCTTCCCTCTTTTTTATCTTATTAAATGTTATTGTACTGTCGACATCCTACTTTTTATTTGTACGGAATAGTAGACATGACACATTCCGGACACTGAGCCAAAATTTCGGACTTGTCTGGAAATTCCGGACGTATGGTGACCCTAGGTAAAGCCAATGCAAACTTAACTTTTTAAGTAAAATAACCTCAAATAACCCCTCGTTATTGATACAGCGGCCCACAAAATGTGGAACTTTAATTTAAAATTGTTTACTTGATTTTCTTTTAATTTTCTTAAGTTTACAGTTCAGTATGAATTTAATTTTGCTGAAAGAGGTCAACGACCTCGAGACGTCACTGTTTTAAAAGGAGTTCTGGAGGAGGAGGAGAGGAGGAGGAGGCTTCTGTTTAGTTCCAGTTCAAATTAGTAGCGTCTTAAGTTGTCTCACTATTTGAAGTTAATTAATTTATTTTCTGTTGCTTTAGTCGCGGAACGACCGAATACATAGTAGCGTGTGTTTTTAGACTTACTATTTAATATTATGGGAGTCTATTATCACTGAAATCTTGGGTTTTTCCATCAAAATTTTCTCAATAGCAGAGTCTAGTTTTGTGTTAATCGGATACACAGACTTGTTAAAAAAAAAAGTTGGTGTACTATCAGGTACACCTCTTATCTTTTCGAAATAAAAGGCGTGAAGTTATGTTATGTTAGAATCACCAGAACGAGGCTGAGATCTATGAACGTTAGTTATAGTATGTACTTTGGCTACGCGTTATTGCAGTCACTGTCGTACAAATGTCTAACTCCTAAGTCTAGAAAGACTACAGTGGGCAGCACGTGGCAGCCCTGCTAGGAAATGTTTATGGACCACCTCAATGTATACGTATTCCAGTAGAAAATTGAGCGTTTTATTAACCGACTTCCAAAAGGAGGAGGTTATCATGAATTCGGATGTTTATATTTTTTTTATGTATGTTCGGGCATAACTCCGTCATATATAGACGGATTTTCATTTCTTTTTCAATTATTTTTTTGGTCAAAAGGGGTTTATTCCGAAATGGTCCCATTTAAATTTCATATAGATCTGTTGATGAGTTTCGGAGATAGATAACGGAACTCTTTAAAAAAGGGAACTAATTTTTTGAACTGTTATTTAAACATTCGAGAGGTTATTATGATCTGTTGAAAAAAATAACAGGCAGTTATTTTTTTTATCGACGGTTGGTAAATTTGTGCGACAGTAAAACATAAACAGTAATAAAAAAAACAATTGGCTGGTTATTCCGTCTTACAATGTCAATACTAAAAATACGTGAGCAGACTAATAAATAAATGGCCAGTAAAAATGATGGAATGGGCAGTTAGATTATTATTCTTATTATGAGTATGCATTTCGTTATATTATTTCATAAAAGGACATTAAACGCTGATAATTTTTCCATCTAATTTGATTTAGTTGTTATATTTCTGCCCCCGCAACGCATGGGTAATCAGCAATCAACCCAAAAAAAATCCTAAAAGTCTTTTAGCTGGCTTGAGGAGCGTAGGCCGAAGGCCGGCGGAGCGACGACGAAATTTGTGACAGAAAGTGGGTTTGTTTTTATTTTTATTATTGCGAGCGCAGCGAGCACGAGTCATGGAGTCGTCGTAGCTAAAGTCATTGCATGCTTAATACACGTGGAATACATTTTACTACCTCATTGTTTATAGAACTACTTAGAATGAGATTTCTTACCGACAAATTTCGATTTATTACTGCCCACACGTAACCGCTCATGAATTCAATATTTTTTACCGTCCATTAAATAATTTTCCTGCTCAATTATATATTCACTGATCCATTTCATTATTTTTTATTACTCATTTTTGTTTACTTTAATGCTTAGTTTTAACTGCTGAACTAGTTATTAAACGTGCCATTTATAATTTTTAACTTACCAAAACCGCTATTTACAACTGCCTCTTTAAATCAGAGCCTTTAAAAAATTACAGTAAATCAACCGCGATTGTTGCAATCGCTTGGATATTTATTGTTTACACAACATCATAATGTAACATCACGCCTGTGCGCTCTGAGGGGGTACACACATGTGAAAAGTACACCCAAATATCGACAGCTAGGTATGTTAAGTTCCATTTTATTAGGGTTAAGCCTATTACCATACCATGACATGTAATGTTCACAATGTAAAATAAATGCATAGCAAATATTTGTATAGGACAACTAAAAATGCAAAAATAAAAAAACTTTTTTGCAAAAAATAAAACCGACTTCAAAAACACAAAAAAGTGAAAAATAACTTTAGCTTCAGAAGTCGGTGACACAAAAAAAATTGAATCAAATAAGGTCACCAACTTCTGAACCTAAAGTTATTTTTCACTTTTTTGTGTTTTTGAAGTCGGTTTTATTTTTTGCAAAAAAGTTTTTGTTATTTTCATGTTACCACCGAGATAGACGGACAATCTTCTGAGGTCCTCATTAACAAGACAGTTTGTAATTTTATATTATATTTTTACTGTCCTAATGTAATTGTGTTATGTAAAGTGATAGCCTGAAAACACAGGTTTAAATAAACCTAGATCGGGCAGGGCGTTTCCAAACATTCATTGAACATTATCATTACTGTTGAATATATTGAATATATTTTAGTATTGTTTATTTATAAGTACATACTAATTTTACCATTGTATGTTAATAATACTACTGCGCCTAAATGTATACATTGCGTTGTAATAGTTTTTAAATAAATTATTCTTATTCACGGGGCAAGCGTGGCCAGAAATCGCACAGAACAGAGAAGTTTGGAGGGAGAAAGGGGAGGCCTTTGCCCAGCAGTAGGAAACAATGTAGGATAAAAAAAAAACTTATTCTTATTCTTATTCCTAGTAGATACAAATCATCATCTTCCTGCCCTTGTCCCATGTTACTTATGGTTGGTGCGTTTTCTTCCATTTTCACCAATCAACCGCCGCGCTATCATTTAGGGATCTACTTTACAAAATCCGTCCATTTTCCTTTGGATTTGCTCTCCCTCAGTAGTTAAAACAAACAGAAAGTTAAATTTTGGTTCCAATTGATGCACATCATTATCAACATCTGCCTAGCCTATTCCCAACTACGTTGGGGTCGGCTTCCAGTCTAACCGGATGCAGCTGAATACCAGTATTTTATATGAAGCGACTGCCTATCTGATCTCCACAACCCAGTTAGTACTGGGAAATACGATACCCTTGGTCAGACTTTCGGGCCACTGACTACCTGTAACGACTGTCAAAGATCTACAAATGACAGCCGGGACCAATTGCTTAACGTGCTTTCCGAGGCACGGAGGAAACTCGGTATGGTGGTCACCCATCCACAGACCAACCTAGGCAAGCACGGCCTAACGCCGACATCGACCCTAGCGGCTG
Source organism: Lycophotia porphyrea (assembly GCA_950005105.1). Lineage (NCBI taxonomy): Eukaryota > Metazoa > Arthropoda > Insecta > Lepidoptera > Noctuidae > Lycophotia > Lycophotia porphyrea. The sequence continues at coordinate 12,716,520 of OX465391.1, read as the reverse complement.
ATATTATTAACCTTTTGGCCGCTAGAGCATAAGTAAACACACGCGAGTGCCCTCCACGCCAAGCCAAAATTTCACCTACCATTTTGTCACATATTTGTGCTGTTTGGCGTACAAGGCACGCGCTTGCTTGTCACGTATATGTGACTATGGCAGTCAAAAGGTTAATGCACATGATACAACTAAAAAAAACTACGATAATATCTATTTTAAAATCATAAGTACCTACCATTAACTAATCGGTTAAACCCCTAAAACAAAGTAAGCAACGTAATACAGATGTAACACTTAATTAAGAACAATACACCGGGCCCCACCGACCCTTTCATTTGTTCTAACCGTTCTCAATCCCATTTCTTAGAAAAACAACCTCTTCTGTAGCAGCCGACCTTTATTTTTAGCTGTTGTAACAATATGAAAGAAACGGAGACTACTTTTGCTAGAGGCTGGTTACTAGGCTTGCACTAAAGGATATTTTTAAATTAATATAGGTTCACCATCAACTTCTGTGTACTACGTAACCTTAAGTATAGGTTTTTATAGTCCTGGACTTACATAGTCGCCAACAGGGATGTTTCCTGATTAAAAAAATATGATTACATTTAGTCCGTCAGTTAGATTATCGAAATATATTGGGTAAGTATTTTTTGTTTTATCAAATCAATAAAAACTGACCAAGATAAAACGCATCAAAGATCATAAGTAAGGGGGCTTGTGACATCACTTTGCCGGTAAAGTGTACTGACATAGTGACGTCACACGAGTTTTCGACGCACTGTATCATATTCATTTTTTGTTTACGTGAAAAAAGAAAACTAAATTATTCCTCGAAGCGCAACCATTATATACTTGCGCTCACAAATTCGAATTGTTCAAATGGTTGCGGTTCGAGGAATAATTTAGTTGCGCATAACTGTTTGCGCTTAAAAACAGTTGCGCTTTGAGGAATACCCCAGGTTTTAGCCGACCCCAACATAGTTGGAAAAAGGTTAAGCACATAATCATGATGAAGGTACAGTAAGGTTTAAAAAAAAAGGTAACAATGATACCTAAGTGCGAGAAAGTAACTCGCAATTAGGTTTTATTGTCACTCGACGGTTTATTTTTATTATTTTTATCATTTTTAAATTACTTTTACTTCTCTAAAATTGCCGTTTCATAGATTGTAAGTTTTTTTTCTTGTATTGTTTAAGAACCTAATGATTACTATTTACCAACATAGTTAACACGTGCTGTCCTAAGTCAACCATTTATGACGGGGATCGGAACTGTTTCTTCTAAACACAGGTTACTTAGTAACCTATCTAGGAGAACAGTACGTCACCTACTAACTAGATTAAGAAACTATTTGCTTGTGCTTTCTCTTAAACTACCTTACCATGTAATCTAGTCCTAGTTAAACAATAAATCTTTATTATTATTATTATTATTTTCCCAGTTAAGTTAGATTTTGGGACACAATTTGTATAGCAACTATTAATGTTATGAAGATAAGAAAATTAAATTAAAATGATTCAACCAACAACGATCTATCTCTAAATATTTACTAGAAGTAAAAACGATAAGGATGAATACGGCCATTTATACTCATGTGAACACCCATACAATTTTCTTAATCGCCGCTTCCTACGCATAGGAAGAAGCTTTGAAGAAATTATGTGAACAAGATTGATAGTCTAGTCAACATATGTAGGCTTCTAATGTGTTAATCTTTCAAATTGGATTAAAACCTCATTATTTTGGAATATGCGGTTTACGATTAAAGTCGCTAAACTTTAGTCATGACTATAGCCCATATGTTTTTGTTGAAAATAATCAAGCTACGTCATCACCATTTTTTTTTGTTTCTCGTGGGAAATCATCAAATGACTGACAGTTAAATCATAATAAAAATCATTGTTAACAAGTCAAACCAATGACTGATTAACCGTTCGAACAACACCAATCTGGGACCCCGAGGGAATCGTAAATAAATTGTCACACCGACAAACATTGAAACATTTGTCTCTGGGCAATAAATCTGCTCACAATTAGTCGGCTTAAAACAACGGCTTACAACAAATACCAGAGTTACTATTGGAAATACAATATGTAATTCTACACACGAGTCCTGTAAATGGGGACATTTTCTTTTTGAACAATCGTGTTACGGGCAAAGCCAGGCTAAGTTGGCCTGTAGGCCTTTTGTCAATAAAGCTCTGTCTGTGGTATAGTGTACTAGCTTTTGCCCGCGGCTTCGCTCGCGTTAGTTTAGAATTCGACAATCAATTCAGGTTGCACTCTGCATGAAAAATAATATACTTTAATCATTATTCAAAAACACGTGGCACCATCTGGTATCTTAAAAAAAGGTATTGTGTTTTCCTCGGGAATAGTACTTTTTTCGAGATGAAACCGGACAAAGGGTACATCACATGTCCGTTTCTGTACACCTGACAACGTATATGCAAAATTTCAGGATGATCGGTTCAGTGGTTTAGGCGTGAAAAGGTAACAAACAAACTTACTTGATCCGATCCGGAAAGGTAGCAAAAAGACAGACAGACAGACAGAGTTACTTTCGTATTTATAATATTAGTATATATAAAAATGTAAAATAAACAATAATGACAGTAATAATAATCGTGTACAATATTAATAAATTAGTAAAGTAATAAGTAATTTAGCGTATTTTTCTTTGTGCAGACGGCGCCTTAGTTACTCATATACGGACAAAATATTACGAAATTCTTGACGATTAATGAGGTTATCTGGGTAACTATAAAATAACACCAAATTAATTAAATTAATTATTATTTTTAATTTAATTATTTAAGTTTCCTACAGGAGCTTCATTTTAGAAAGCGAGAATTTTTTTGTTTGTTAACCTGATGAAGGAATGGAGGGAGGCCTTTGCCCAGCAGTAGGCTAGCCTTTGGTATAATATAATATTACCTGAGTTGTCCCACTTCTGGGCAGTCTTCCCTCCATTACTTCCACCTCTCTCGATCTTTTGCTTCTTCTCGCTGAATTTCACACAAATTAGTCTGTGCCTGTAGTTTACCAGTCAAGTAGGGATTAATTAATAGTTCGGCTGAATAGGAGTATTCTGCGAATCGAACGCCACACCGAACCGTCAGCCTTTCAAGTTATTAATTATTGTATCAACTATCGATAGTTGATACGATAAATCCTTACCTCCTTACTAATATTATGAATGCGAAAGTAAGTTTGTTACCTTTTCACGCTTAAACCACTGAACCGATTATCTTTAAATTGTACCTTTGTTGTATATTGTTGAATTGTTGTATGAAATGAAAGGTTATGGCCGTTTCTGTATACCTGACAACGTACATGCAACGTTACGAAAAATAGTACCTTTCCTGAGGAAGACAACAATAACATTTTTGTGTGAATAGATGGCGCCACGTGTCTTTCGAATCATGAATGAATTATTTTATTACAAGCAGACTCGAATTGATTGTCAAATTCTAAATTAACGCAAGCGAAGACGCTGGCAAAAGCTCGTGGCTCATAAACCTAAGCTTCGAAGATTGGGTTTCATATCATAACTAGAATTAACTGTTCAATCAACGGCCTTCAATCTTCATATCATATTCACATATAACATAACATCACACCTGTAATCCCCGAAGTGTTAGGTAGAGGTGTACCTAATAGTACACCCACATTTCGCCAGTTATGTTTAAGTCCCATGTAAGAGGGGGCATGCGAGCGCAAATCCAGACTCCGTGGCTGCTACTGAGAATTTCCTCATGGAAAAACCGAATAACTTATTGCCCGACCCTGAAATCGAACCCAGGACCCCATGCTAAGAAGTCGTGCTTGCGACCACTGGAACAACGAGGGGATCCTATCATACTCCTTAAAATATCCACAGCATAGCCTGATAACGTCCTTGTCCTAATTACAGCAATTTCTACGTAATTGTTCAACAAAATGGAGTCCAAGGAAGCTCGATTTATATTTGCGGCTTTTTGACCCCGTTATCGGAAAACCGTAACCATTGGCTGACCCTTGTGGTAATGGTTGTCGAATCAAAATATATATTCAGGGACGCGATAACGATACCGATGGGTGCGAAAGGGAAGGTAATGGCTGCTCTGGTGATCGTCGTACGCACGACGACCGATCAAGCTTTACAAAACCAGTTTGTCCGGCGGATCTATTTTTGCACGGAAAATCTATACAAAACGAGGCCATTTTATACTGGAAATGTGCAGCTTGATGTGTGGCCAAGTGTACAACAATGTTTTTTAAACGTTAACCTTCATTAGAATTTCTCCTGTATTGTGAATATAGCATATATTTACATACACAAACATCCTCTATGTCATCCAAACTACCAGTTCTGGTACCGCAGCGCAGCAGTCAATCGCTTAGCCACTGCGCTAACCGGGCCGTCAATTTAAAGCAGTAATAGTAGATGTCATATGGATTTTACTGATTCGCACGAGCCGTAAGAAAATAGAATTTGTGCTGATGTGTGTTGCTTCGGGTCGGCTTTATTGTTCGACAAATGCTGCCGAGTTGAATACCCCTCAACCACGACTATGGAACGAGAAATGTTTAATGCAAGTGCTAATTTATGCTCCCGGATATGTTGGAGCTCGTGGTTAAAGAATAACAGCTGCTCGTGGTCGATCTTCAGGTTAAGCTGCGCTTTCCTAGGTCGGTTCGTGGATGGGTGTCCACCCATTACATACACAGTTTCCTCCGAGCCTCGGAGACTATGTTAAGCCGTAGGTACCCGCTATCATTTGTAGATCATTGTCAATCGGAACAGGTAGTCAGAAGACTAACCAAAGAGTATCGCGTTACCCAGTATTAACTGCGTTGTGGAGGTCAGATAGGCAGTTGCTCCGTGAAAATACCGGTATTCAGCTGCATCTAGTTATACTGGAACCTGACCCCAACATAGTTGGGAAAAGGTTAGGCAGATGAAGATGATATGTTGGAGCTAGTACTCGAATGAGATTCAGTAGACATAAAGTAATCAGCCTATAGTTTAACTAACCACTGAGACCTGGATTTCCTGTGTGTGTAAGAGAGCCATATTTCATCAAGCGGTCACAGAACCACGACGATGGTGGGTGTCACATTGTTTTCGAATTTTCGTACAACTTTTTTTTTTACCGGATCTTCAGTGCTGATAAAACAATTTGCCCACCCACATCCACTGGGTGTCGTACTAAACATAATCCAAGAGTGTTACTATTGAGCCTGCACCGCTCCTAAATCAGAACGCCTACGTTTGGATGAATATTAGATTAGTGTACTCGTGGTCAGTCTTCCCAGTGTTGTGCCTACGATATAAAAAAGCGGTATAACTTTCTATTTTTTATAAAGGGTGTAAACAGACTCTTAACGAAGCCGAAAGGCACTTGTTCTCCCCGTTATTGCGATCATTTTTTTGTTCTAGACCATAGCTGGGAACCTTCTAGTTACGGAGATATTGGGGGTTAAAGTTCCGACTTTTTCACAAGTTTTTTTTTAAATGCATGTTTTTAAAGTAGGATTTTTACTTTAAACACCTCCAGGACCCTCTTACTATTAAATCCATCCATCAGCACAATGTTTTGAGTGCGGTAAATTGAGACCTACCGTAAAACGTGATTTTTCAGCCCAAAAAAAAAGTTGTTTCCCAGCACTAATTTTTGCGTAAATTTACTTAGTTTGGTGTACATAATGCTTGGTTAACGGCTCCGTGAAGAGTCTGTTTACACCCTGTATACGTATATCCACATCACAGGCTTTAAACACGCGTTCTCTTCTGGCTGTGTTAGGGATCCACATCATGGTTATTTTGGCCTACACCTCGTCGGACATACGGCAGACATAGTCAGCCCAGGACCCCTTCTGCCTAGCGCCTTTTTTAGCAATGTCAGTAATTGGTTAGACTGGTTGTCAGACTTTTTTGGGCCACTGACTACCTGACGACTGTCAAAGATCTTCAAAGACAGCCGGGACCAACGGCTTAACGTGCTTTCCGAGGCACGGAGGAAACTCGGTATGTAATGGGTGGTCATCCATCCACAGACCAACCTAGGCAAGCACGGCTTAACCTAAAGATCGACCCGAGCGGCTGTTATTATTTAGCCACGAGCTCCACGAGTACAAATAAATAGATAACGAGTAAACTAATTAAATGTGTATTTACGAGTTCTGTCAAGTATTTTTGGGAAGAAGATTAAGTATTTTATTGTGTTAGAGAGTAACACTGGTAACAATTAATAAATACAGACATAAAAAAATAGAATAATAAAAGAAGAGGCTAATACCTTGTGGTGATTAGGCAAATACGTAGCCACAGACGTATACATAGGCAAATACCTGAAACAAAACGAACGAATAAAACACGAAATTGCAGAAAGTAAAGTGCCAACCTGTGATCTTTCAAAACAGGTTCTCTTAAAGCGTAAAATTCTTTCTGCCCAGAAAGCCTGAAGCTATGGTCGTTATCACCCGAGACCACAAAGCAATGATTGAATATAAATTAATAATATTATATTAAACTTAATATTCTCTCCGTCGGTGACCGTTTCAGGCTTGTAATTAATAAATTGCAAAGACAGTCTTTGTGTTTTAGAAATGAATATTAAATTCCACAGTGTCTTTGTAAGTGTGTAATGTTTAATATTATTGTTACGATATGGGATTTGGGGCTGTACTAAGCCAACCAACGTCAAAATAATTCAACAGTTCCAAAATAAAGTACTCAGGGCTGCTGTAAATGCACCCTGGTACATAAGAAACGATGACCTCCACCGTGACCTCGACATGGAATTCGTCACAACCATCACACAAAAATTTGCTGAAGCCCACGAACACAGACTCCATCGACACGTGAATGTTGAGGCAATCCAGCTGTTAGACAATACAGACATAGTGCGTAGACTAAAGAGAACTAAACCATTTGAATTAGTGTAGTGTAAGTGAATCAATAATAGTAACAATGTTGTGCTATTTATATAACACATGAAGAAAGTGTTTTATCAATTTTACCAGACTCTAAGGAAGTGTTACGAACGTGTGTAAAAGTGCATACCTAATTATGGACACTATTCTTAGCATTAACATAATTTTCTTAACGTAGCATAATAAGTTAGATTTAAATTATTTATTAGTCTTTTTAGGCTAGATTGCAATTAATTAGTAAGAACTTGGTTCTTTCTAATAAGGAAAAAAAAAAATAAAAAAAAATATGGGATACTAGGTATGGGATAAATTAATTACTATTATTTCGAATAAACACGAAATAAATTTATTAATTAACACTTAAAACTTAATCAAAAATACACTACTGATATCACTATTTACTTAGATGTCGCACTTCTAATTCACTTCGATTCGCAAACTATTAGGTGCCTATAACTATTTATTTGACGACCGGCCCTTCTCGAACCTTCTTCACTGTGGCACAGTAGAACATCATCCTTCGAGAAAGTTCGACATCTTTCTCGAATGTTCTAGACAGTTCCATAGTTCAATATTGTCTTTCGAGAAGGTTCCACAACTCTCTCGAATCTTCTAGAAATTTCTATAGTAGAACATTCTAGACTCGACTCGCCCTAGACACTTCCATAGTAGATCATTCGAGACTCGCGTGTAATCTAGAATGTTCTCGTAAAGAAACCGACGTATTTTTGTATTTTAGTTTTGATTAGGGCACAGTTGGTGCAGTAACTGTAATTATATCATTATGTCTAAGATTCTGTCTTGTTAAGCTCATTTTGGATCTCACTTGAGTGACCGTGCAAAATCCGAACTCGACAAAATTTTCCGTTCGAAGTGAGGTTTAAAGTTTACTTTAACACCTTTAACAGTTAAAAGTCAGTAACAGTAAACATTAAAAAAAATTAAACATAACATAACATCACACCTATAATCTCCGAAGGTCAAGTCCCATGCAATAGGGGGGGAGCCTATTACCATCAACCAGGTTCTAATATAGACACCGCGGTTGCTACTGAGAAATTCCTGATAGAAAAACCTAACAAGACTTTGACCGACCTGGGAATCGAACCTAGGAAATCATGCTCAGCTCGCTTGTCGCGAGGCTTCGGGCACACGTTTTATTATATATATTACTTCTATTATGAATATGAAAGTTTAAAAGGATATGTTTAGATGGATGGACGTATGGATGTATGGATGTTTGTTACTCTTTCACGCCAAACTACTGAACGGATTTGGATAAAACTTGGCACACAAATAGTTTATAACCTAGATTGACACATAGGATTAGGACTTGAACTTTTAATCCCGGTTGTACGATCCCGTAGGTCAATTATCGAACTCCACGCAAGCGAAGCCGCGGGCATAAGCTAATATAAAGTAAATAACTATTTATTGTAACATTTTTATAGCTAAGTTTGAAGCAAAAACCTGAATTATAAAAGAAAATGTTTTTTATATAATTAATTGAAGTAATTGAATTAAAATAGGCTAATAATCCTTGTGTTTATTAAAAATATGAATACTTAGATACATATTGAACAAAAAATATTAAATTTCTAGATACTGTAAGTTTTCAGTATAAACAATTTAAATTATGTACATTTATTAGACGCATGGATTGGCTTTATTATTCCAATTTCAAACGAGTTTTGGGTAACCAAAATATTACACCAATTTTATTTTAAGTTTAAGATAAAATAAATTCATGATGAACCAACAAATGAAACCACATCTTTTATTTTAATATGGCTAAACTAAGACTTTCTAGTTTCAAAAAGTGAGTAGCGTTAGCCCGGTCGTAAAACACAAAAAAACCCGTTTTCGTGGAACAAGGCGAGGTCGAATTTAAAAGCAAAGCACTAATGATTACCCAATCTGTTTACCCTTAAATGTAAATGATGGCATGATAGCATCAATTTACATGCGTAAACAGAACGCAGCCTTCTCGATAAACCAACTCTCTTTGTTATATACAAGCCTGGCGCGCGCGGCTTCTCAAAGAGCTAAGAGCTACGGCGTAGCACTGCGATCTACGGCGTAGCGCTACGAGCTACGTGATTGTAAACAACTTCGAAAGGAGGTTGTCTATCTACTACGACGTTGGTAAACTAATCCTGTTGATTGTTTTTGTTTTGCCATTTGGCTGTTTTGTAGGTTTAATGAAATTGCCTGTTGTCCATATACTGAATACTTAACTGACAACCGTTACGGTTGGTCAGAAGTCTGTATGTCTGTAATCAGCGGTTGGTCTTATCGAAAGGGGTTTAGTTACTCACTAACTTTTTTATAGAGGTCAGATAACTAGACGGTCCATGTAAAATAATGCGTTCAGCTGCACCCGGTTAGACTAGAAATCGACCGTAATATAGAAACAGGTAAATGACGTCTGGGTTGATTTTTCTTTGCCAGAAAAAGTAATTTCCAAATATTGAATTTAAACTAAACTGAAACCCCTTAGTTTTCAATTCACTGTATTACAATGTTAATCACGTCAAGTAATATTCTCAAGTTAAAGCTAAGTAACTAAGTAAAGCAGCCACTTAAGTTTTATAACATTGCCAGAGTTTAAGTAGCGCGGAAGTGCGCTTCTGGCTGTTAGGGCAAGTCGACACCGACGTGAGCCATAAAAGTGTTATGTGTATACGTAATAGTTTTTATGATAGTTGGTGTCATCGGTCTGAAGGTTACGTTAGGAAGTATTTATTTGCGTTATATGGATTAAGTCCGGTTTTCAAAGTGAAATATTATGTAATTTTAAGGTATCAATTTACAGTCACGAGAATATGAAAATAATTAACAACTTTTCAACTTTGAAAGTGTTTTTCTCCTACTGTTTTATTAAAACTTCATGTTGTTACGAATACAGTATCCTGGAATATATTTTTTTACGAAAAAGAACCTATCTCCAAGTTAAAATCGTTATTTCTCGCGAAAATTAAATTTAGGAAAATGTATACATATTGAAGCCCGTGACTGTACTTCATTTATTCATTTTTTGCCCGCGGCTTTGCTCGCGCTAATTCAGAATTTGACAATCTATTCGGGTTGTACTCTGATAGTTATAATAAAGTTCAAACAAGATTAAAAAGACACTTAGTGCCATTTATTATCATAAGAACGTTATAGTTGCCTTCTTCGGGAACAGTACTTTTTTTCGGGATGAAATGTACCCTATGTCCGTTACTGTACACCTGCCAACGTATATGCAAACTTTCAGGATGATCGGTTCAGTGTCGCATTAAGGAAGAAAGGATAAGGTTAAGTTAGGATAATAGTTAGAAAGATAGGATTTCAGTTAGTGCAACATGAGCCATCACTATCACAACATATTATAAAACAAAATCATCCACCGCGTCTGGTTTGTTCGCGATAAACTCAAAAACTACTACACCGATTTTTATTGCACTGTTCTCGAGGAAGGTTTTAATATATAATTTGTCAAGTTTTTGTTGCCGAGCCGGGATCAAAATTTCATGATTACTATTGTTCGCGATAACCGACATCCACGCGGGCGAAACAGCGGGCATCAGCTAGTTAATACTAAATTAAGCTAAGTAATCCTTTTACTCTGTCTTCTCACAGAACCACAAACATTGTAACATTATCGTCTCCCATTCATCAGCAAACAGCATCATCAGAATACGAGGTACATTGGAGGTGGATCGAGCTACATTACGACAAAATGGAGGGATGTTTTTTAATTTTATCGTTAGACTACAGCCAGTTGTATAGATCTTAAGCTGAATTTTGGATTTAACATTTTTGAACTCTATAACATTACTTTCTGCCACCGATACGTTACTTCTTAGGGTATCAATGAGAAAGATGATGGTGCAATTGCGTGCTGCACATACAGGTTGTAACAAGACTCTTCATGAAGCCGTCAACCGAGCAATCTATACATCAAATTAAGTAACTTTACGCCAAAATTATTGCTGGGAAACCATATGGGACTTCAAAAAATAACTATTCAATCCATCCATCAGCACAATGTTTTGAATGCGTTACATATAGTCCTACCGTAAAACATGATTTTTCACCCCAAAAAATGGTTTCCCAGCAATATATTTTGTGTAAAGTTACTTAATTTGATGTATAGATTGCTCGGTTGACGGCTAACCGAATAGGGGGCGAGCCTATTGCCATCAACCTATACTCCGGGCACAAATCTATACTCCGGGCTGCTACTGAGAAATTCCTGATGGAAAAACCCAATAACGATTTTGCCCGACCCGTGAAACGAACCCAGGATCCAGGACCAACGAGGCAGTAAATAAATATCAATATTAATATGTATATATTTCTACGAAACTAATCGATTAGTTCTTAAGCAGCTTATGTTAGAAACACGTGTACAAACAGAATAACTTATGTATGTTTATGTTTATACACAAATTATGCATAACATTTATATATGTATTACTAATTTTGCTCAAACAACATTAACAGTAGAACGCCGTTTATTTGCCGATGTTTGTATGTTTACGTTGACCTTGGAAACAAGAACCACTAGATCGTTAGAGATAAAGTTCAGCTCTTAATAGGCTTGTTACAGGAATTATTTCTGGGAAGAGTATTAGTATTTGAGATAATTCAAAGTAATTAGCAATATGGCGAGCTCATGGATATTATATGTTATTGTCGTGTCTTAGCTTACTAAGCTCATTCAAATTAACTTAAGTTTTCGCTGAATTAGACAGTGGAAAGCTGATAGCTGTCAGGAAAATCTTGGGTTTGAATTTTTTTTAAGGAAGCTGGCAAAGTCATCTATCTCACCGCCATTTTGATGTTTTTGCAAAGTTGAATCGTCATAATGTTAGAAAAGGTCACATTCCTGAGATATAGACAATTTGAGGTGACGAAGTGATCCCGCTAAAACAGCCCATGACAAAGTTTTATATCGATAAAGCAAGTAAATAACAATGAAAAATATAGTAGGAAAACCTGCTTTCTAAGTTAACATTTAATAATAAAAATAATTTGGAAAGGACAAGTTATATATTTATCTCAACTTATTGCACATTATGCACCACCCTTATCAAGTAAGTTGCAAAATGCACTCAAAATATTATTCCAAGATACATTATGGCTTAATTAAACCTACTATGCACTCTCGCTAGGATAGGTCAAAAGGTTGTATGTTTATATAGATCTCTTGCCCATCAGCCACTACTCAATCAAAGTACACGAAGGAAGCTCATCATCATCATCATTTCAGCTGAAAGATGTCCACTGCTGGACATAGGCCTCTCCCAAGCCCGACTCGATTCAGGGGATCCCCGCTACCCTTTTTTTTTTCGGATGGGAAATCATCAAATGACTTCTCCCGCTCCGGGCAGAGCGGAAGAGAGTGTCAGACTTGTACTGACTAAAACCCATCCATGTTTCTTCCTTGCCCTTTGTGTTCCAGGGCCGCGGTATCTTTTTCGAACAGCCCGCAGCCCTGGCAGGCATCGGCCCTTGCGGGCCCCTCCCTGTTTGCTGACATCTCTTTGAAGCGCGCGTGGAACAGGAACGCGCCGTCTACACGGCCTGTCGTCAAAAGACGAACGGACGGCGAGCTAGCCCATTACTCACCGTCCACAGGTCCGCGTCTACGGTAGCCGGAAGCCACCACGTGACCCCCGACACCGGAGGCGTCTCCCGCGGCGGCTGGGATGAGAGGTTCTCTCCCTCTCACGCTCCGCCACCTCCTTCGCTAGCATGACTGCTTCGCAGAAGGAGGTGACGGCGTCCTATTCCCTCTCGCTCCGGACCATGGATTGGACCAGGGTCGGACGCGATAGGTCGCCGCTGCCGATCGCCGCTACGAGGACACGGCGGTGCTCCGCCCAAGCGGGGCAGACCTCCACCGTGTGCTCCACCGTGTCCTCTGGGCGATCCTCGCAGTAGTAACACCCGGGTGTTTCCTCCCGACCGATTCGGTGCAGGAACCTCCCGAAACAACCGTGTCCGGTGAAGACCTGCGTCAGGCGGAAGGTGAGGGTGCCGTAGCGCATCTCCAGCCACTCCTCAAAGAGGAAACTTATCGCCACTATTGCGGCGTGCCCTGCACGGGGTTGCGATAGTCGCTCTCTCATCCCCGCTACCCTCACCAGGTCATCGGTCCACCTAGTGGGAGGCCTTCCAACGCAATGTCTTCCGGTTCGCGGTCGCCATTCCAGAACTTTTCGGCCCCATCGGCCATCCGTTCTGCGAGCAATGTGCCCTGCCCACTGCCACTTAATGTAAGCTACTGGGAAGAAAAGAAATTAAACGAGCTTGTACTAAAAGAAACATTTTTAAAATCAAGCTTTTTTTACTGTGACTGTCAAAGATCTACAAATGACAGCTGGTGGGTGGGAGTTATTATCCACATGTTAATAATGACGAATAAAGTATTCAATTTCTCTGTTCCACTGTTATAAAAGATGAACAGTCAAAAGATCTTACAGGAAAGGAATATTAATGCCTTGATAAATTCAAATAAAAGGTTTTAATGTGCTGGCGTGACGTTTTAGACTCATTCCTGACTGATTGGCCAGAGGAGGAAAAACACCGGGAGATTTGGAAAGGAATGGGGGAGGTCTTTGTCCAGCTGTGGGACAGAATAGGCTTATTAAAAAAAAATGTGCGACGGACAAAAAAACATTGATCAATCAGTTTTTAAAAGGCCTTATAATTAACGCGAAAAATGATAAAGTTATGATAAACACAAGAATTCCAAAGGCATTTCCATCTATCAGGAAGTTCCATGCAGTATCCTGGGGTCTTCATTTTTGTGCCCGGTCGACGGCTTATTGCCGTCGACGGCAATAAGCTCGCCCCTATTACATGGGATTTAAACATAACTGGCGAAATGTATTTGTACTATTAGGTACACCTTTGCCTAACCCATCGGAGATCTCAGGCATGATGTATTAAAAAAAAACCGGGTGCGTCAGATTTTCAGGCAATCTATTGTTCAAAAATAAAATCAATAGTTTGTTGAGTTTTTGAAGAATTATATAGCGTCGAGTGCAAGTCTCGTTAATTATTCCTGTTTAATAATTTAAGAAGTAAAGAGCCTCACGTTCTGAAGTCATTTCTCAAAACTGAAGTAACTCGTAAATATTTTATAGAGCTTTGTATTGTTTCAAACCTTTTTCTTTTTAATTGCATAGTAATTAAATAATAATGGCGAAGTTACAATCGTATCGATGTAAAAGGAATGTAAATTATTTATTAGCTTTTCGAAAAGTAATCAAAGTGTCGTAGAAAGTGTTAATACTGATTGTCGATGCGAATAAGGCTAGTAAAATGTGCTTGTACTATGAACTTACTCATATCTCCGCCTACCCCTTCTGAAAACACGGTATAAGCGTGATGTTTAGGTTAAAAGTAAAAAATTAAGAAAAGAATTACAACATAACATCTTGTCTGTAATCCCCGAGGTGTTAGGCAGAGGTGTACCTAATAGTACACCCACATTTCGCCAGTTATATTTAAGTCCCATGTAATAGGGGGCGAGCCTATTGCCATCAACCGAGCATAAATCCACAAAGAAAGAAAAAAAAAGAATAAAAAAATCAATAAAGCATCAAAGAATTACAAGGTCGTCAAAAATGCAGCGGCTGGCAGCATAGTCACGTTGGATGGCAATGCTGATTCATTAGCTAAAAAAAAAGCCAGCCCTCTGGTGACGCCAAGAGTCGACCAACCGCTTGGAGATATCCTAAAGTATACTTCTTTTTTTATATATTGAGATAATAGCAGCTACAGCTCAAGAAAAGATGACAACCGAAACTGACGAGTGGTGAAGTATTCACTGAACGCGTGTAATACCCCGGATACTATTGTATACGTTGAGCTCCTTGGGTTACGAGTCGAGCTACACGATCACTGACTAATGCTTGCACTGACTGGACAGGTCGACTCAAATCTGTGTGGTAATTTCTTCAAAAGACCATCTCAGACATTAATCTGCATGGTCCTCATATGACTTAACCAATGTCTGGACTTTAAAAGAGACTGTGACCTCTGAGTTTGTTTCGGCTGTTTCTTCTCAGAGTAGTCAGGTACGAAACACCGGCCCCATCTAGTTTTTAAAAAAACATGACGTGTAAAAGTGTTTGAAAAACCTATTTGCAAAAATAAACATCATTTATCATCATTTATCATTACAGTCGCTGAAATGACCCTCGACCTTGAATTAGAAACAAAATATATCCTTATTTTTCGACGTAACTACAACAAGAAAACATTGCAGGGAAAAATAAGAAATGATAATTGTGCCCGGTTGATGGCAATAGGCTCCCCCCCTGTTATAGGGCATTTTTACATAACTGGTGAAATGTGGGTGTACTGTTAGGTACAACAGATCTACTTAACTCTTTGGGGATTACAGGCGTGTTGTTATGTTCTATCTTATGTCAAGATGATACCAGCGGAAAAATTAACATTTTCAGGGGCAAAAAAATAATTAATACCCTCCACGAGTACGTACTTAAATGTTAGTCCCATGGCCTTGAAATTGAAACAAACATTTACCCGTTTTCCGAAAAGATTTTGAAACAAAAAGTAATAATATACAAGGTAATATTTATGAGTTAATTTAAATTACTTCACACGGCAGCGAACCTCAAATGGGCTTCTAACGTACCCTGAACAGTAAGCCATGTCATCATCTTGTAAACTAGCTTATATTTTGACCTAAACACAAGTTCTTGTCACAATTTTCAATAGAATCCGACACGAGGAAAGAAGGCACACAACCCGTTCCCATATCTGTCAAGTACAATCGAACCGTACTTACAAAGCGCAACCCTCAACTGCAGTCCACACCTGCGTATAGGTGCCCCCCGAGTTCCGAGGCACATTCGCGCTCCGACCGTCGACCGCGATGGGCGTTCCCCAACTCGGTACAACCGTTTCACCCGCCGAGCCAGGGCTCGAGCGACCGCGTCGTCCCCACCTGTTGATTGTCGACGATTCCAGGGAAGCGAGAGCGGTTGAAGGTTAGTTTTCTTATTTTAAATCGTGAATATATATATTTTTAATAAAAGCTTTCGTGTTGATTTTTTTTTCGGTTTTGAGTTTTTTTTTCAAGATGGTTAGATTTTATTTTTTAAGAAAATTCATGTGATATTTTTTCGGAAAAAATATTTTTTTGGGTAGATAAAAATGTGAAGAATCAATTTAAATTTCGACTTAAATATTTGTGGTGATTTTTTGGGTTTACGTGTTATTTTTACAGTGACGATTTTTCTTTCATACGATGAAGAAAAATAAATACAGTTCCCATCTTCAGTAATAATTGCAGCATCACGATTCTTACTTTTATTGCCTAAATGATTTTGTTATCTATAACGTACGAAAAATAACCAAAAGGTCAATGTAGGTGAGACAGTGAAAATATTCTTTTCTTTAAGTGATTGGCCAGAAGAGAAAACTTATTGCGAAATAAAATTTTCAATGTCAACGCAATGACTTTGAATCTAAACTGCTGTTCAGATAACCATTAAAATTATAATTACAACTAAACGCAGATAGATAACAAAAAATATTGCAATACATTTATTACCGGATACCACTATCAAACTATGTATTGTGTGTAGGTTTATCCGAATGACACTCTTCGGAACATTACTGGCACTTGCTTGATAAAAACCAACGGGTAAGGTAAAACTCTAGTAGTGAATATTTATACCCCTCCGAAGTATTGGCAGTAAACCGGTTAGGGCTCGTAAAGAAAATTTTGTGGTAGTGCTTTTGCTCTTGGTGGACATTTTAAGGATATACAGGTCAGTTTCTTTTGCTTTTGATATATTTTTTTTACTAAATTAAAATGTATCAAGTTTTTTTTTTCTATATCGAAACTGTGACGTGTTAAAGCAAGGGAAGTGCTATTTTTAACGTGTAAAAAGTGCGGTATCGAAAAATACAGATGTATAAAAAGTGTTTTTTTTTAGAAAATAATGTGTAAAATTTTCGTGGTAAAAATAAAGTGAAGCGTAAAAAAGCGTGTAAAAAATATTTCATTGAAATAAGTCTTAGAAGCCTTTTAGGTATTTGAATGGTAATATATTTAAAACGTAACTTACGATTAATTAATTAACATTAGCCAAATACAGAACAATGTGAAACAAAACAACTAAAGTAAGAAAATTAATATCCGCCTTGAACTAAAATAAAAGTAAATAGGATGGTGACTTTAATATCCGTTTTTCGGGCCTTTGGGGCCTTTCTGCTCAGCTGAACTTACTCATAATAAAACTCTATGGACTTAGCATAGACATTAATTTATGAAGCTTTCATTGTAATTTTCAATTTGAGCAAAGTGTGTTCGCGATAGTTTTGATTATAAACATTATGTAGTTTATACAGTTTTTTAGAAAATTATGTGTTTTATAGTGTGGTCTTTGGAGGTGGTTATTTGACTATAGTATAATCGTTCAATGCTGCCAAAACAAGTGAATACCAACTTGTGCCAGAAACTCGCAACTGTAAACGATACCTATCGCTAGCCATACTAACTGTCGCTAAATATCATATCGCAAGCGTATCATAATACGCAGGTCCTGTATTATGATACGCGTGGGATATGATATTTAACGATTCTACTATAGAACTTTTTGGGTTAGTAATGTGTAAAATAAAATACATACTTTATGTGATATTATTCAAAAAATAACATAACGTAATACCATTACGTTCGTAATTTCTGAAGGGTTATGCAAAGGCCTGTCTCAGTGGCTTAACTAAAATTTCAACAGTTATAAAAAAGTAGCAAAATTTACTACTGAAAAATTAATATGAGCTTTATAAACGGTGCAAATTATTTTGCAAATCTACGTTTTGCTAGCAAACTTGCAACTGGTGGCATAGATGCTAAACTTTCATAAGGGGTATGCCAAAACAGGGGTTGAGACAGACAGTCTTGTCGTTCAAACTTTGCCTGTTGCGCCTAACACAAGGTCAGCATACCCCAGTGAGAAAGGGTTGAACATAGCTACAAAATATACAGCATATTGAACCTTAATCATACAATGTTTAAACAGAATTTAATTCAGGAAAAATAAACAACGTTCGCGTTCATTAAAAATAAAACAAGGCTTTTTTTTCTCATTTTCAAGTTTGATGAAAAAAAGTGAAGATAACATCAGAGTTGGAAAAAAAGATGAAGATTAAGTAGTAATCCATCGTTGATAGAGATGGCTCGAGTGTAAAAGTTCCAAAATAATAGTATATTTTATATCGAGGGACTAAACGAAGCCATAATATACCAGAGGTGGTTTGACTCCCGAGCGTGCGTACCTAAATAAAAAGCATGGTTAGGTACCTAAACATACCTTGGTCGCCAAGTATTTTTCATTGGGAGCGTTCAAAATATTATCTACTTTGTCTAAAGTGATCACTTTAGTCCCGCTTCGTAGGGCTATAATGGCGTACTTTTAGAGCATGAGAAGTGAAAGAATATTGATTGATATAAAGTTTTTTATTTTGATGTAAAGTTTTTCGACCAATTATTTGAAAAACATATTTTTTTTTATCAGCCGAGTAATAAATTTTATATAGGATCTATCTTTAAAATAATATTCTATAAACAAGTTTGTGAAAAATGTTATTATGAATTCTCACAATTTTTTTTATTAAAAATTTTCAATGTTGGTTAATCCGTCTATATAGTTTTAAGTAATCCGGAAAAAATGAATGTAATCGTTACTCTCGAGTTAAACAAGATAAGTTCGCCATCGGGTCACTGGTAATAAGATTATCCATTCAGCAAGGTAATACCACCGAGGCTGACTGTACAGGTGTAAAGGTGGCCTACCATGACGTATTGAAGTTGTCATTACAGTGTGGGAAAGAGATGGCGCTAGACGGCTTGTATAGCTCTGTCTTTTTCCGGCACTGAAATTACAACTACTCTTAGACGTCATAGTAATCCCCCAGGTAGCGTCAGATGCTTTAAGTCGTCACTTTTTGAGGAGCTTTTTATATGGCATATTTATTTAAATCAATCATGGCCCGTCAGTTTAATTACAGCAAGAACGTCTGTAATTTGGTTTTTTCCACTAGTGGTGTAATTAGTGTGTACTATAATCAGGGGTTGTGACCGGTTAATGTTAAAATGTTACAGCACCATGCTGCAATACGGGTCTTTTGGTCTTGTGCACGACCAACGTACACACACTGAAATTCTGACTTCATTTCCTGAAAGGGATTTATGTTTTTTTCTCCAAAACAGTCGGTAGTTGTACCGCTCGCGCTGGCCAGCATGTTTTTTTGTTTTGTCTAATCTGACAGATAAGCTTTGCCACGTGCGGGTTTCAGTTCTAGCTCTTTGATATTAATTTATTATTATAAGAAGGTATGGGGCCCAATTTTGGGATACGCCTTTGATACTGGTTATAATCTATCAATATAAATTTTAAAGAAATCATAATTTGTACTCTCCATGTGTAACTTCAAAATCATTCTTCGTCGTAGGAAAATATCGTCAGAAAATGTTTTTAAGTGAGTACATGTAAGATTGGGATAGAAATATGTCGAGATGCAGTATACTGCAGTCATCATTAATCCTTTTACCAGGTTTTATTTATTTCCGATTCGGTTTTGATACCGTTGAAGAACCTTTTTTTTATTAAAAACGTGTCTGTACATTTACGGGCTAGGGATTATAATGAACAGGTTTAATTTGAATAATATATATCAGTAAAATAGTAACTTTGTTTGTTTGTTACTTTTTCACGCCTAAACCACTGAACCGATAATCCTGAAATATTGTAGGTGTAAACAGTCTGCCGGAGGCTCTACTCGGGGGTCGTGCGGTGCATGGCCCTTGACGGGACCCCGGTGTGGGCGCTTAAGGCGGCGAGCCGCCCAATATCTGAACGCGCCCCAGAGGGTGGAAGCCGTAAGGCTAGTCCGGGAGTACCGCACGATCTCTGGCGAGGCGGCGAGCCTCGTTGCCGGATTGCCGCCATGAGATCTGGAGGCGATAGTCCTCGCGCGCCTACACGAGTGGCGCGTAGAGGCACTACACCGGGGGGAAACTGCCGCGGCAAATTGCCGCGCAGCGGACAGACTTCCGGCGCGATCTCATGGCGACATGGAGAGGGCGACTGTCGCAACCCCTTGCAGGGCACGCCACAACAGTGGCGATAAGTCCCCTCTTTGAGGAGTGGCTGGAGAGGCGCCACGGCACTCACCTTCCGTCTGACGCAGGTCCTCACCGGACACGGTTGTTTCGGGAGGTTCCTGCACCGAATCGGGCGGGAGGAAACGCCCGGGTGTTACCACAGCGAGGATCGCCCAGAGGACACGGTGGAGCACACGGTGGAGGTCTGCCCCGCTTGGGCGGAGCACCGCCGTGTCCTCGTAGCGGCGATCGGCGGCGGCGACCTATCGCGTCCGGCCCTGGTCCAATCCATGGTCCGGAGCGAGAGGGAATGGGACGCCGTCACCTCCTTCTGCGAAGCAGTCATGCTAGCGAAGGAGGTGGCGGAGCGTGAGAGGAAGAGAACCTCTCGTCCCAGCCGCCGCGGGAGACGCCTCGGGCGTCGGGGGTCACGTGGTGGCTTCCGGCCACCGTAGACGCGGACCTGTGGACGGTGAGTAATGGGCTAGCTCGCCGTCCGTCCGTCTTTTGACGACAAGCCGTGTAGACGGCGCGTTCGTGTTCCACGCGCGCCTTAAAGAGAAATCAGCAAACAGGGAGGGGCCCGCAAGGGCCGATGCCTGCCAGGGCTGCGGGCTGTTCGAAAGAGATACCGCGGCCCTGGAACACAAAGGGCAAGGAAAGAACATGGATGGGTTTTAGTCAGTACAAGTCTGACACTCCCTTCCGCTCTGCCCGGAGCGGGAGAAGTCATTTGATGATTTCCCGTCCGTAAAAAAAAGGGTGTAAACAGTCTCTTCACGAAGCCGTTAACCAAGCATGATGTACATCAAACTTACTAACTTTACGCAAAAATTATTGCTGGGAAACGACTCTTTTTTGGGGTGAAAAATCACGTTTTACGATAGGATTCAATGTAACACGCGCAAAACATTATGCTGATTGATGGATTGAATATTACGGGGGTCGTGGAATTGTGTAAAGTAAAAATCTTACATTAATAACATGTATTAAAAAAAATACACGTGAAACAGTTGGAACTTTGACCCCCAATATCTCCGTAACTATTAGGTTCCCAGTTACGGTCTAAAACAAAAAAATGATCGCAATAACAGGGAGAACAAGTACTTTTCGGTTTCGTTAAGTCTTTTTACACCCTTTACGTTGTCAGGTGTACAGAAACGGACGTAGACGACCTTTCATCCCGAAAAAAAGTACTGTTCCTGAGGAAAACTACAATAACGTTCTTATGATAATAGATGGCGCCACGTGTCTTTCGAATCGATCGTTACATTCTAAATTAACACGAGCGAAGCCGCGGGCAAAAGCCAGTAAATAATAGAATAGGGATTATTTTGTAATAAAATACTACATTTTGTCCAGCAGTAATTGGAACTGTTAATTACTATCGGAAAAATTAAGCCGCTCAGGAAAGTATTATTGAAATACATAGTTAATATTCTCGGAAAATGATAATAATTTAATTAAGCGTTATTGGACATGGTAACGACGTTTTAAATGCTTTTAGTTATGTATAAATAATGTATCTATTACATTATTTATACTGATACTCATACAGTTTCATAACAGATGCGGAATATTTTTTTCTGTCACATATATATACAGGGTGTAAACAGACTATACATAAAGCCGTCAGCTGTCGTCATTATGTACATCAAACTAAGTAATTTTTTGCGAAAAATTTTGCTGGGAAACTACTTTTTTTTTGGGGTGAATAATTACGTTTTACGGTAGGTCTCAATGTAACGCATTCAAAACATTGTGCTGATGCATGGATCGAATAGTATGGGGGTCGTGAAGGTGTCTTAAGTAAACAAATTATATAAAAAACATGTACTTAAAAAAATATGTGACAAAGTTGGAACTTTGACCCCTAATATCTTCATAACTAGAAGGTTCCCAGGTATGATCTAGAACAAAAAAAATATCGCGATAACGGGGATAACAAGTGCCTTTCGGCTTCGTTAAGAGTCTTTTTACACCCTTTATAGATTCTAAACTAGACCTACGATCAATATTAATCAGAATGCTAGTCTTACGATCACAGTGCTTGAATGTTTGGCTAGATTAATTGGTGTAACCGTGTTGAGGTAATTTCTAAGCATTTGAATAGTTCGTAATTTGCAAATTACAAGATTTGATCACTAGTTTCGGTGAATCAAACCTAATTAATAGCTAATAAATACTTTAATAAGTCTTGTAGATTAAGGTTTCTCTTGGTTTAAATTAGCTGTTAGTAAGTGGGTTATTTTAGTATTTGAATTAAAAAAGACTGTCTCGTTGGTCGAGTGGTCGCAAGCGCGACTGCTGAGCATGAGGTCCTGGGTTCGATTCCCAGGTCGGGCAAAGTGCTATTGGGTTTTCCATCAGGAATTTCTCAGTAGTAGCCACGGAGTCTGGATTTGTGCCCGGTTGATGGCAATAGGCTCGCCCCCTATTACATGGAACTTAAAACATAACTGGCGAAATGTGGGTGTACTATTAGGTACACCTCTGCCTAACCCTACGGGGATTACAGGCGTGATGTTATGAATTAAAAAAAATATATCTAGGTATTCTGGTTTCATAAATATAAATCAAGATTTTTTTTGTTATTCTTAACAAAAAAAAACACGAGTTAAAAAAAAAATGGTATTTACAATTTTTATTTTTTTGACTAGCCTAAAAACAGCTCACCGCAACAAATTCAAATAAAGCCAAATTGTATCTTTAAAAAAGGCAAGATTTTATATAGGCAAAATTTAAGTTGAATATATTTCAAATTACAGCTTATGTTTAAAATGAATGCGTTAATAATGAAAAAAAAAACTATTAAAAAAAATAACATTGCGCTCCAAAATCTTAGGCAGAGGTACACTTGTATCATTCCCATACTTCAGCAGTTATGTTTTAGTCCCATCTAATAAGGGGTGACCCTATGGCCTTTAAACTGGCACAAATCCAGATTCCGTGGCTGCTACTGAGTAATTCCTAATAGAGAAATCCATCAACATTGCCTTACCAGGGAATCGACTCTGCATAGAGAGCTTACGACAACTAGACAAAAACGACATACATACATCACGCCTGTAATCTCCGATGGGTTAGGCAGAGGTGTACCTAATAGTGCATCCACATTTCGACAGTTATGTTTAAGTCCTGTGAAATAGGCGGCTAGCCTTTTTCTATTAACCGGGCACAAATCTCAACTCCGTGGAAGAAAGTCCTAATAGAAAAACCCAATAACACTTTGCCGACCTGGCAATCCAACCCAGGTCCTCATGCTCAGCAATCGCGCTGGCAACCACAAGAACGAGGCAGTCAGTAGAGCAAAACAGGAAAACATTAAAAAAAAATGTCACATATTTTTTTTAGATTTGACTGGAAGTTCTTAACTTTTTGAACGCCATTGTCACATATACGTGACAAGCAAGCGCGTGCCCTGTATGTCAACGAAACAAATATGTGACAAAATGGTAGGTCAAATTGTAGCTTGGCGTGATGGCACACGCGTGCACTTATGCTCTGGCGTTGAAAAAGATAATTCATTAGTAAGGTCGTTGAAACTTCTCCTTGAAATGAGGCGAAACTCATCTCCTTAGCTGTCTCTTTTATACAAAAGTTACTCTTTGTAACCGACTTTTCTTTACCGATAGTGAAACATACTTTTTTCTTTTATTTGCCACTAGTTTTTTCCGTCATGTTTTGGTGAACCTTTGATGTTATGGTAAAAGATTGAAGTCGTATTTTACCCAAGCTTGCTTTATCAAGATTTTCTACTGAATTTCTCGAGTTTGACTTTAATTATTTAGCAAAGTAATTCACTGTCTTTCAAATATGTTAAAAGATGTCTATTTCTTAGAAAATATCATAATCTTCTCTAACTGTCCTTTAAGCTTGTCGATTTTATTCGTAGAAGAAACAAAAATGTTTTTTTATTTTTTATCTGGTACCTTAAAGTAGAAGAAACATGTATTTGCATATTTTGTATACATAGTTACGCATTTGTTGGGTAAATCCTGTGTTTTCACACCACGTTTTGGCTTTTACTTGTATAGTAGACTTTTTGTGTCGTGTCCAAATTAATATATTACTATTAAATGTGTCGAAACAATCACGTTCCTCAACTTTCATAATTATTTCTGTAGAATAACATTGTGTTCATGTACAACGGAAACAAATTGAATTTTGCTTCATAAATATTTTCCAACTTTCCCGATTTAAAAATACAAAATATATTTTGTCTGGCAAGATTTTTATATATTTTGTTACGTGACGTAATAAAGGGCACATCAGAACAGTAAATGCATACCTACTTCACATTTATACATATGTATGTATTGTATATGTTTAATACCACTCCACATGTACTATATTCTAGCAATAAAACGCTGCTCTCAGATTTTATTCTCAATCTCGGTAATGGTAACATAAGGACGGGGTTTTTACTGTTGATTGCAAGGCTAAGTGAGATTCTCAGGGGAGGGCTAAGTTATTGAACTTAGCCGTTAAGTAATGTACAAGCTTTTCAATATCAACGCGTCGTTACTAGATATATTTCTTGTGTAAAATGAATGCTATTTTTCTTTCCATTTGTGTTTGATTTCATTTCTATTTTTCGTTCATTTTGACAAAATATTTAGATTAAATTAATAATATATTATTTACTATACAACCCTCATCATCATTCTACTACATTTATCTATACATTATATTACATTATACTATACAAACTTAAAATAATAATAAAAATATGTACATGACGTATCAAAAGCAGAAACGAATTAAAGGGCGAGTACACCCTGTATCACAATGTTACGACCAAACTACCCAAAGAGCCTATCGAATGGACCTACTCATGCGATGTAACCACCGGAATAGAGAGGCTCGTTTATTTTTAGCCATTTTTTAGGGACTACACGGGTTAGCAAACATGCGTTATTTACCCTGAATAAGTTTACAAACTGTTTTATTTGAAGTTATTTGCTCAGAAATGTATCAATAAGTAAATCTAAAAATATCATATCAATATCAAAACCGTGATATTTACCATGTTTGCTATTTATACAACAATAGATACATAATATAACATCATACTTGTAATTCCCGAAGGGTTAGGCAGAGGTATACCCTAATAGTACACCCACATTTCACCACTTATGTATATGTCCCATGTAATATGGGGTGTGCCCCTTGCTATCAATCGGGCACACATCCAGTATCCGTGGCTGCTACTTAAAAATACCTCCTGAAAAAACCCAATTTGAGTAATTTGAATATTTTTTTTTCAAAAACCCAAACTTTGCCCGACCCGGGAATCAAACACCACTAGCCCAACGAGGCAGTCAAAACAATATTATATTACAAATTGGAATGACGTCATTTAGCCCAATTCCACTTACGTTATACAAATACAAGTGTCTTCAAAAATTCACAGACTAAAGAAAGATAAACTAGTAACAACTAGATTACTCCCTGAAGCTGAAACTGTGGGGGTGTTATTCTACTCCCAAAGGGGTGGAGCCTTGGTTGACTAAAACACACATTTTACTTTAGTCCGGTTAAATTTAAATTGCGGGCTTGTATATAGTGTGCTGAACAGTTAAATATGTGTTACAAAAAGTGCTCATTACACATGGGCACTTATGGACACATCGGCGTAAATAAAACCGGCCAAGGGCGAGTCGGACGTCCATGAAGGGTCTTCATGGACGAGTCCGACTTGTTCTGTGAAAATTGTAACTGTCTACCTATTACAGATCATGAGATACAGCCCTCTGACAGACAGACAGGCGGATGGACGTACGGACGGACGGACAGCGGAGGCTTAGAAATAGGTTCCCGTTGGTTACCTTTCGGGTACGGAACACTAAAAATGAGTTATTATTTTTAGGTATTTTCGAGCTCTTTTGTTGAGTAAAGTGAAACCACTTTTCATGGAACATTTTACCCCAATTAGATTAGTATCTATAACACTTTACTGAAACATAACGTAGCGTTTTCTTTTTTGTATGTTTTTTTGGTTTTGGCACACAACAAAACGTTTTTTGGTTTTGGCACACAACAAAACGTTTTTTGGTTTTGGCACACAACAAAACGTTTTCATGTTTTACATTTTTAAATGAAAAAATAAGTAAGTTTTAATTTTTTTTAGATTTTTTCGTAAGTCTTGTTTGTATTGTACATGGTTTATACAAAATATTTCACTCTGTTTGTATAACCAAATGTAAATCATTGAATTACTGTTATATTACTTACTAAATTACATACATAACATCATGCCTGTAATCCCGGAAGGGTTAGACAGAAGTGTACCTAATAGTACCTCTACATTTCACCACCATTTTTTGAAATACCATGTAATAGGGGGCGAGCCTATAGCCATCAGCCGGGCACAAATCCAGATTCCGTAACTGCTATTGAGAAATTCCTGATGGAAAAACCCATTAGCACTTTACCCGACCCGGGAATCGAACCCAGGACCTCATGCGACCTCTAGACCAACGAGGCAGTCAAACTGCCTATACTACCTAAATTGGATAGCATAAGTAAACCGTAAAACACTGCAGTTATGTTATGAAGTATGTAAGGATCGTAGCAGGTGGTGTTTTGCAGTTTCTGTCTACCCCCATGGGAGATAGGCGTGAGGTTTATGACGTTTATGTATGTAGTAAAGTGGCTTTGTTATTTTTGCCAACTCTCTGGTTGGTGTATATGTCGCCCGTGTGACTACTGATGGATTCATTTATGAAAAACTAGCTTTTGCCAGCGTCTTCGCTCGCGTTAAAGACACGTGGCGTGGTTTTTGAAAATAAATAGATTGAAAAAAAAAAAAAAAAAAAAAAAAAACTATTATCATAAGAACGTTATTTTGGATTTCCTCGGGAACAGTACTTTTTTCGGGATGAAAGGTACCCTATGTCCGTTTCTGTACACCTGACAACGTTTATGCAAAATTTCAGGATGATCGGTTCAGTGATTTAGACGTGAAAAGTTAACAAAACAAACTTACTTTCGCATTTATGATATTTCTATTTGGCACTAGTTTTATTTGACATTTATTAAAAACTAGCTGATGCCCGCGGCTTCGCCTGCGTGGATGTCGGTTATCGCGACCAAAAGTAATCATGATGATCCCATTTCCTCAACTCATGGGAACCTAGTTTGCCCATTTTCAAAGTATTAAAATGGATATAGTATATTATCGGTTTAAAGATTCTTTAATTATTCTAAAAGAACATACATTGTTCACTTGCAGAATAAATACATAACTAATGTAAATTGTAGTCCAGTAGTTAACAGTTTTGTTAGCTTAATACAGGTGGGTACGATGTCGACATATTATTGTGAGTAACTTAATAGTTTTGTGTTGTTAGTGACGTGCTGCCTGAGTTTAGCTTTAAATAGGTTGAAAGAAGATGTGTCCCTGATATCTGCTGGTAGACTGTTGTAAAGTTGAACACCTGCGTACTTTATATTTTTCCTGCCATATTGCGTTCGCGGAGGGCGCGTCTGGATTTGGTTAGGGTTTCTTTGGCTGTATTTGGATGTTTTCGTGTTAACTTCTGTATTGTTGATTAACCCGTCGGGAAAATGACATGTCATTTTTAATGTTGTAATTTTTTTTTTAATATATTCAATGTACAGACACAGTTTTTTTACTGTCTTATTATATGTATTATTAAATGTATATAGATATATAGATATAGATTTAAACTAAAATTGGCTTCAATTAAAAGGATCCTTTAAAAAGTAAACTTCAAGTTAAAAACTATCTGAGTAGGCGTTTTAACGATATTATTTTTGTCGAAAAGAAATGGTTTTATAACGATATCGTTGAGATAGTTTTCCATTTACAAATGACACCATTTTTTTTTTGTTAATTGGTTCAAGTTGGTTTTAATTGAATCATCATTTGACCTTTATGTGAATAAATAAGCCTTAGTAACTTATTTGCTCTGTAGTTAACTGGGTTCAGCTTGTTATCGCAATGTAAATAAGGTCCTATTTACGATGCCGTATAGCCACTACTTACCGAACAAATTCAAAAACGGAACAGAATTTGTATGAAAATGTCTGCGAAATAAGTTAACGGAACCTAATTGTAGGTGGTGAAACAGGCCTTAAGAGTCCTTTTTTTGACATTTAGTAATGCTCTCGATTCAGAATTCAGTTTCTTCCGTAGTGAACCTGGATTGCTTAAGTGGTAAAAGAGCTCTTTGTAAAGAGTCTTGTCCGGGGAAGTACCCACAGTCACAAGCTTTGATATTATGTTTATTACTTAGCAAAATTCAAAAGTGATTTATTAGTAGAGTAACGATTGTAAATTTTGAGATAAGATTTATTTCCTTACTAGTTGTTGCCCACGACTTTCGTCCACCTGAAATTACTCTTAAATTATTACCTCCTATATATAATATTTGAATCCGATTTTGTTAACAATTTCAAAGTTTTTTATTTTTTTTGCACGGAACCCTAATTCATTATCTAAAATAAAAGTAGCCTTGGTTGCTCCTGATAATATCTAGCTATCTGCCAGTAAAACCACTGTCGAAATCAGTCCCGCCGTTTCGCAGATTAGCCGCAACAAACAGACAGAAAGCTAAAAATTAAAAAAATGTATTTTTTTTGTAAGTACCGCATATACTGTCCTATGCATTTAGTAAAAAGCTGTTATATTGAAATTATATACAGACACTTTAATTATATTAAGTACGGATTTCAAAATGGTATACATGTTACAATATATAATTAAAAAGATTACAATAGGCGAAAATTACTTTTAAAAGGTCTGTGCATTTACATTTTTTAAGGAGAAAAACAATCTCAGGCTGCTTTTCTTTTTCTCTTTGAAAATATTCATCTGTTTAAGTCAACTAGTAAAACCCTGAACATAATAACCGTTTAGTATTATTTACTTTCTGTTTTAAATTCTAAAGGGCCCCTCTCCTTGATTACCAAACGAGATTTGTATACTAATATAACATTAAAATGTTGATAACCACTGAATATTAGGTAACCCACCTGTAGCTAGATGAATTTTCAGTAACATTTTAATCTGCTTCACCTTTCAATTGATTAAGCCCATCAAGGTCCAACTGCTGGGCTTTTTTTTTTTAAGTTACCCTACTCTGTCCCACTGCTGGGCAGAGGCGTCCCCCATGGCTTTCCAACCCTTCTCTCCGACCAATCCGCTGGGCATAGGCGATTTAATTAATCATTTTATTCTTCTTTTTGAGGAATCTAGAATGCATTGTCTTTATGCCTTTATTCGTTACGCACAATTTTTTTTTATTCTTAATTGTGCCTGACCGAGACTTCACTTACGGCCCTATCAGAATACCAGCGCTGTGACGTTTTTTTTTTATAGTTGCAGCACTATGCTGAGATACGCCAAAAAAACTATTTTCTCTTTGTATGTTTTGTCCTATGCGGGCTAATAAATACTCTTTCTTTCTTTCTCTAGAGTCGAAAATTCAAAGATGACGTCCACCATCTTGTACTGGGACCACGTGGTTGTTTAAGCCTCTCCTTATTCTGTGTCTCAGCATGACGATCACTGGGACATTATAGGCTGTTATGCTTATATCATCATATCAGCCTGGAATCTCTCACTGCTGGTATAGGGCTCCTTTTTCTTTTGCTACACTTCCCGGTTCTGTGCGTTCCTTATCCAGGTGTTTCCTGTGGACGGCCCTGGTTTATCTTGCCTAAATTTGGCCACCACTCGGTCAAACCCTTGCTCCTGCAGCCATCTCCGCGTTTTATGCTTCGCCACTGTATTAAAGCTATAGCTCTGCTGCAAAGAGGCATATGTGAGGAGGATTGGAGTAAATTACCGCTACTAGAGGCTCTGAAGGGAAGCTTTTATTACAAATAGTATGGCTTTGTTCATAATATAACATCACGCCCGTAATCCCCGTAGGGTTAGGCAGAGGTGTACCTAATAGTACACCTACATTTCGCCAGTTATGTTTAAGTCCCATGTAATAGGGGGCGAGCCTATTGCCATCAATCGCTTAAATATCCTGACTCCGTGGCTGCTACTAAGAAATTCCTGATGGAAAAACCCAATAGCACTTTGCCCGACCTGGGAATCGAACCCACCCCACATCACACATCATAGTGGACATCTACCCCTTTTTAACCCTGTTAGGCGATGAGTTTCAATAAAATACGAAACACGTCTTCCATCAATTCTGTTAAAGAATGTTTATGCAAAATTTGAAGTAGATTGGACCAAGGAATCACGTTGTCCCATACAAACTTTGCCCCCGTTTTTCACCCTCTTAGGGGTAGAATTTCGGAAAATCATTTCTTATCGGATGCCTACGTCATACAAAGAACACACTCTCCAAGTTTCAGGTCTCTACGATCAGCGGTTTAGGCTGTGCGTTGATCCGTCAGTCATTCAGGACAAAGCATTTTATATATATAGATAGAAGATAGATACACTCCCTTCACTTCGTCCACGTTCGTTTTTTTTGAAGTGAAAAGAAAACTTCTTTAGCGGCGTTGTGCACTTTTTGCATGGGTAAAAACTGTTAAACTCGCGTCAGATCGTCAGATTGAATCGGCGGCGCAGGGCGCTTGCGCGAGTGTGCGTGTAGTTTAAGCGAGATGGCGTTTTTTAAATTCTTTTTTTACGGCAGCGACATTTTCGTTCTTGCAGAAAGCTATTGAAATTTCTGATTTAAGCTAGATGGCGCTGTTTCAAGTTTTCACTTCTGCCGGCACTCCCGGAGTGCAACCCGTTGTTTTTTTTTTAAACTTTTGTTTAACTGGTCTTGTTAGTTAGTTAGCATGTATTTGTCAAATCTTGCAACTGAATTTCAAAGCAGTTCCTCCCAACCGATTGACCTGAAATTTAAAATGCACACAATGTTGACAAAACATTTTTATGATAGATATGACTAGATCCTGCAGCCAGGATAGTCTCCTCACGAGAGGACTCCTAAACGGCTTATAACACAAAACGTTGTATACATGTTCAATTTTGAAACATAAACTTAATTTCTTTTTTTCTATTTCTTAAAGGCTGCTTTTTTTGTTGGTGGAGTCAACTTTTCTCCCAAATAATATCAACTAAAATAATTCATTTCAGACGATCACCTCATATCCTCAAAATTATTAATTATTACCGGATGTCACGCGGTTTCACCCGCGTAGTTCCCGTTTCCGTGGGAGTACGGAGAAAAAATATAGCTTATGTTACTCACTGATAATGTAGCTATCCATTGCTGAAAGAATTTTTCAAATTTTAAGTTTATTCGTTACACACAAAAATACAAATCCTTCCTCTTTATAATGTTAGTATAGATTAAAAATATTAATAAAAAAACACCTAATTCGTGTCCTTGGAAACAAGGAAGTTTCCTGATATCCGAACGAACTTGGCCCGGTTATCCGCCTCAAGGCCGGGTACCTGGGTAGCAGGTGATTTTTGGCGCTTTATACTCGCCATGATGGATGGGGTCTTTGGTACTGAATAAATTATTGGATGATAGTTGCCCGGGTAATCGATTATAGTGGCACTTGGAGGAAGATGAAGTTTTTTTTTATTTGTTTTGTTATTGTATATGTTTGGGGATTTAAATATGACATTGCTATTAATATTTTAACAGTTTTACTTAAAATATGAGATTGATAGTATAGTACGTATAGTTTACGACACTGAAACCCAGATTTAGGGTTTAACCAAACCGTCAATGCTAGATTTTGTCCACACCTTTGCCTACAAGAGGATGGATATTATCCCACGCAAACCTACTTCCGGCTTTTTAATATTATCATCCAAATAATATTTTATAGACATGCAGACATAGTTACTTTTACCATACATTTTTAAAATACAAATAGTTTTTCGGACAGAAGAGTGATTCTAGCAAGTTACATAAAACCTTTCCTGGGATTTTTTGCGCAAATCCATGTTTCAAACTTGTTTTGTAAAACAGTTTAAAAACGATAAAACAAAAATAAATGCTCTGTAAACAACAACTACATGGACTGACCGTACAGCTAATTAAAACGTTATCATTCTTCTCCGTAACCTCTAGTGTTTCTTCCTCTTTTTATCCGAGGCCCTATTGAGTCTCGAGCATCCAATAACTGCATAATGAACATCTTTTGGCCTCCTCAACGGTAATTACAATAAAGGGAAGATTTCTAAAGAATAGTGCTTGCTGTATTTATTCAAATATTATTGACAGCATTTTGTGGAGAGAAAAGGAATTGTCGTGATATAGGAATACGGCGTTGAATAATAACAACCACGCTATTAATATGTTGATAACTTGTACGACTTATCGATACTTACGCGAATATTCGTGATGGAGGTAGTTGAAAATTAAAATCGAAAATCTGATTAGTGGTAAACTTCTGCCAAAGCGCTTAGCTACGGCGTAGCACTCGAAGTGCTACGGCGTAGCATATTCGTAGCACAGTGCTACGGTATCAGTCTTCACGTTTCGGTCAAGTTTTCTTTTGTTCAAATATTCTAATTGGGCCATATTTGTATTGCTTAAAGTGGCTGCAATAATAATGCAGTAGCCGTAGTATAAGACACGAAAGCAATTAAGCCAAATTCCAATTAATTCAATAATTCGGGTGTTCTCAGATCAGTCCGCCACCCAGATTGGTATGCTTACAATATTAATTGCATGTTTTCATCGGGGCGGACATTCCTTCGGAAATACTTAACCGGAGCGAAATGTATCGATACAGTATTGAAATATTTATGGTATCTTGTCATAAACACATTCCTGTCTCTTGATTGTGTAAATTGGGTAGTGTGTAAACGTTATACAGGGCGTAAACAGACTCTTAACGAAACCGAAAGGCACTTGTTTTCCCTGGCATTGCGATAATGTTTTTGTTCTAGACCAAACCTGGGAAACTTTTAGTTACGGAGGTATTGGGGGTCAAAGTTCCAACTTTTTCACAAGTTTTTTTTTTAAATACTTGTTTTTAATTAAGATTCTCACTTTAAACACCTCCACGACCCCCTTACTATTCAATCCATCCATCTGCACAATGTTTTGAGTGCGTTACATTGATTCCTACTGTAAAACGTGATTTTTCAGCCCAAAAACAAAATAGTTTCCCAGCACTAATTTTTGCGTAAAGTTACTTAGTTTGATGTACATAATACTTGGTTGACGACTTCGTGAAGAGTCTGTTAACACCCTGTATGTATGGGAGACATATAATTACGCAATGCAAGGGTCTGTTTCTTATGAGTTAAGAAACAATTGTAATGCCCAATTAGGTGACTCTTACCACACACATACCATTTAGGAGTTCCTTAGAAGTTAGTGAAAACGGACATTAGTGGAAAGTTATGGAATTAGATGTTACTTTGCGGAAATCTATGTCATTGCATAACATTTAAGAGTGTTTTATTACTTACACAAACTTTTTTTATCATTCGTTTTTTTTGTAGCTTCATGGGTAAGTAATCATATAATACCAGCTTATGCCCGCGGCTTCGCCCGTGTGAAGTTCGGTAATGTCCCACGAGGTCGTACTACCGGGGTAAAAAGTTAATCCAGGTTATAAACTATCTGTGTGCCAAATTTCATTTAAATCCGGTCAGTAGTTTTTGCGTGAAAAAGTAACAAACATCTATACATCCTCGCAAAAATTTCGCATTTTATAAAATACTAGCACATCACCCGCGACTTCGTCAGCGTGGATTTCGAAAATAGCCCTTGGGTAAAACATTATTTTCTGAAGTAAATGCCAACCAAAGATAATGTTTGTCACTGGAAACTGGAGTCGTTTAAACGATATAAGCAGGTCCGTGGGAATCTTTGGAATTCTCGAGATAGCAGATCTCGAGAATTCCAAAGATTCCAGTGGCCAGCTCCTAGTCCGATGAGGATGTACCCTACCTACCTAGTACCTACTCTACCTACCTACCTATTACCTACCTCCCTTCCTGGTACCTACCTCCGTAGTATCTAACTACCCTACGTACACCTCCCTAGTCCCTGCCTACCCAGTATCTACCTACTCTACCTACCTACGTGACGTGACTATCAATAATTGCGCTAATTTATTCAAAAACGCTTTTATTTATAATTGTGATAGCCATCGAGATGTCTTCGGTCATCGTCAGGAAGGAGAGAATAGTATTGCATTGAGCCAAGCTTTTATGTGAGATCAACTATATAAGGAAGTCGTTTGGCTTTGTTATGGACATGTAATGAGGAGGGATGAAATGCATGTGACTAACAAAGTGATGGAAATGAATGTTGATGGATGGAAAGGAAGAGGAAGGCTAATGAAAAGATGGACTCGTCACTCGAGCTCGACCCAACTGCAGCGAACGGAGACACGAAACACACGATTGGGGCGCCTCCCGGCCAGGTGCCTAGTCAACATCGGTGACATTTCGATTTATTTTCGATATGGTTATTTTATGAGTCAATTTCGATGAACGTCCAGTAACTGTGTAACTGTATTTTTTTTTCCTTTTCATTGTATGTAAAATTTATTTTCTGGGATTAAACTGATAAATATTAACATATTTGGATCTGAAAAAATATGGCTTGTCAATTTGACACTCGCGCCAGATTGTTTTTAGAATGAAATCGGATTGAATTTTGCACTAAGCAGTATTGATATCAACTTCGATGCAAATCACCCGCAAAATAACTTTCTACCCCTTTTTAACCGTGTGAACACGTGTTTCGTATTTTATTGAAACTCATCGTCTAGATGAGTTTCAATAAAATACGAAACACGTCTTCCATCAATTCTGTTAAAGAATGTTTATGCAAAATTTGAAGTAGATTGGACCAAGGAATCACGTTGTCCCATACAAACTTCGCCCCCATTTTTCACCCCCTTAGGGGTAGAATTTCGGAAAATCCTTTCTTATCGGATGCCTACGTCATACAAAGAACACACTCGCCAAGTTTCAGGTCTCTACGATTAGCGGTTTAGGCTGTGCGTTGATCCGTCAGTCATTCAGGACAAAGCATTTTGTATATATAGATTAGTAATATGTCTTTGAATTGGGCCTTGTAAATGGTTAAAATTTTCCACACACGAAAGTTTCTACACCATCATAATATTATCACCGCTTCAGTCAAGGATTTTTTATCCAACGACTACTAACCTCGATACAATTTACTACGTCTAGTACAACTAGCCAACCCACATTATTAAACGCACACACTTAAACACAGACAGTTATAATACACACACACACACACTTGTAAAAGCGACTTCCCCGGATCGTAGGCGTGGCTGTCACGCTGGTACAGTCGCCGACATAATGCTTTACTTCACCCACGCCTTTGACGATACTATTAATAGTACCATTTCTAGTGTTAAAATAGAAAGCCTTGCAGACTGCAGGGCAAAGGCGTCTTCTAGTAGAGGGAAGGCATTAGCCTTGATCACCAAGGTTATTCGAAGCGGATCGGCGATTTCAGACGTATTTATGTAATGGTTAAGTACGGTGCGGTACGGCAGGTGGCGTTCTGTGGTTTCTGCCTACCCACATGGAAAAAGGCGTGACTTTTTCCAACGAGACAGTCTACACTATGTACACAATGTGTCTACACACAGTATACTCGCCAGTGTCACGGCTTACCATCAAGGTTGGGTAATTTTAATGTTATTTCCAATAACAATTTCTTAGTAACAAACTCGAGACTTGATTTACATGCGGTTTATGACAACATGCTTGCCTTCCGTTTCATTAATCTTAAAGAATAGATGCTAACACACTGCACTATAATACATATCTCCTGCGTGGATGACTAGTTCTATACATCTCAGTATGTATATTATGACTAATACAGTTTATAGCAGTGACCAGCGGACTGCCATGTCACAGGTTTCGAGCTCGAACCCAAGACACGCACTTCTGATTTTTCGGATTCATGTACGTATTGTATAATTATCCCTTGCTTCGGTGAATGAAAACATCGTGAGGAAACCATCATGCCCGAGAGATATTTGTCATCGGTATGTAATGCCAAGTCAGAGGTCCATGGGTCCAGGTCCAGGTTAGGCACTAACCACATGAAAAAGAAAGAAGGGAATACAGTCCTGACTATCACAGGTTACTGTGTAGTAAAAATAGTAAGTCTTTGCGTACTTTATAGTGCCGACATACTTTCATGTGGAGGACTGTTTGTAGGAGTAGGTCTCTGTGTTTAAGAAATTGCATTGTACGTTTTTCGTGTCGTGTGTGGATTTTATTTTCCTCTTTGTTGAACCATTTTGGCGGTGCGTAAAATTTCCGCTAGAGGGCGTGGGCATCGTCGTTGAAATCATCATCAAGTTCAATTTGAATTTATGTTCTGTTGTAAAGGATTTTGTTAGCTTTGCCGCGATTTCTGGTCCTATGTTGAAGGTGTGAAAATTGACATTTGTGTGGAAGCAAAGTGCCTTAAGGCATTTTCACACACGCTAGACGACATTCAAGAAAAGCACGCTGTTGAATTATCAACACTAAATTCAGTGCCGAAAGTTGAATTTTCAACAGTGCAATAATTTTTGGGACATTTGTTTAAGTGTCGCTTACAAATCTTTTCCTAATTGGAGCGCTGGTTTTTTTGTAGGATTTGTGATAATAATTTGGCTTTTTTTTTAATTACGTCAATGTTTTAATTCACATCTGGGAAATACCTACCCATATATTTTTATTTATAAAAATATTTCTTCTACTTATATCATATACCTTGTAATGTTCAAACTCTTCGTATATTTTCATAAAATTTTAAAATACAGCGTAAAAACTGTTCCTAACACACAAAGGAAAGAACTTGGCGGTCCCGAGGGGCGAAACGAGAGTTCTGATACTACACATTAAGTAATTGAAAAAGAAAAAAAGACAGCTAAAAGAGGTTTCTTTATATCATTTGATTAATTTAGTGCAGCAAAGGGAACTTAATGTTTGAGGTTTCCTCGGGTCATTGCCAAGTTACATTTTCTTTGAAAATAGTCATATTTTAGTGAAAAAGTAAGAGAGTTGGGTCTGGCACGCTCAATAGCTAATCTATTCCATTCCACCTTCTTGATGTCCCTTATCATCAATTGGGTTTACCTTTCAATCTTACCAGTTCTCGCTAAATATCGAACACACTTTACATGGCCCGACTTTTTACTTCTGATGGCTGACCGAATTGTCCATCCACAAAAGAAAATAAACCGACCACGTAATATAATCATAACAAAGAGTATTCGAGTATTATTAGCGAGTTGTACAAATTTTCCGTAGGCAGGGTTTTGCAAGGGTCGCCATTATTATTATATTAAGTACTCTGTCGTCGAGTGTACTTGCCGAGAGTTTAACTGGCATTTTGATTGTCATTATTTTATTGTGATGTCGTTGAGTGGTTTGTTTTTGTTTTTTAGTAGCTATTTTGTTAGAAATATGAAGATTGGTTCGGCTGGTTCTTTTTTTAAGAATAACAGAGTTCGGTAACTGTCCCATAGGATCTTACCACTGAGATAAAAAGTAGCCAATGTGCTAATAAACTTATAAACTATATTTGTTCCTAACTTCACCTTCTAAAGGTTAGGTGACGAATATTCCAAGTATTCCCCAAATGTAAGAAGAATGTCGGCATGCCGTTCATTCTACATTCACTGTGACGTAGTTAGAATGATGGATAGCGTTCGCTTTTGAAATGATCTGAAATTCTAAAAGTTGTGAGAATTTACAGCATTCCACGTGTATGATGAGTGATAAATTGCTTTGAATAGTTTTGTGGAGAAAATAGGAAATTTCCTTGTTTTTATTCTATTGTGAGACTAAAAATACAAAAAAGGTAGAACCTTATTAACAATGATGATGTTATTTTTCCGACGAACTTTATGTTAATTTAAACGCAATAATAATGAATTTACTCGAATATCTATTGATTTATGATACCTGTCGGTTGGAAGGCGCTATAGAAACACGTCTAGGCCGTAAGTTAGAATTTGTAAATAACTATTAAATTATGTATCAATATTTCAGTTATTATTCTTCTACTTCTCGATTTGACGACTCAGATTTTGTAGCGACCTGGACAGCGCTGTCGTTAGCCTCATTCAAGTCTTGGAGCTGGAGTCTTCGCATTGTGTTCGAGATGGGTTGATCTAGCCAAATTTGATCGGCAGCGGCCATCATGACCCCGCAGTCAGTTCAAAGGTTCCATATCGGCCGCTGTAGTTTGTGGGCACGAGGTAGTTTTTATATATGAACCCAAACTCAAAGTCAAAGCATTTATTTCAATAAGACATTACAGGCATTCTGAATGTTAGAAAAACAAAGAAGGCGAAGCTACAGTCGGTCACAAGGCATAATAGCTTGATTAAAAACTGTAGTTGCCCATCTTATAAAGGAGACTTGGGTCAAGAGATGCCCTCGTGAGTCACTTCTTTCTTGCGCGTGAGTACTGTCGCTCCACAAACAGAGGTGTCTGGTGGCGTGCTCTGAACAACTGCTTTAATTTGTTGTATTAGCAGTTACGGTCGCAAGCTCGTGGACATGGTGTTATGCTGTTTTTTTATGTCCTGAAACTAAAATGTATATTGCCGTTAAGTTTAAAACTCGACATCTCTAGGCGCTCAATAAAATACGCCCCTGAGACAAAACTAATTATGTGTAAAAACAAACAGACAAAAGCAAACAAAATAAAAACAAATACAAAACTGTATTTCTCTCGTAAATATAGAATCCCCGGTCCACAAATACATTTTCAAGGTCCGTTGAGATACACACGGTATCGATGGACCAGGAAACGGCAGCAAGGTCGGGGGCTGCGCGGGACACGATCCTGACCTACTCCCGGGTCAAGATCACGCGGAGAGGGGTAGGAACAGGAGGGGGGTAGGGTAGGCGGTGTGCGCGCGCCGCCATTTTGAATGAATTGCAAAGTGTTTTGTTTCCGTTGTAAGGATGCTATTTCCTGAAGTTTATGTGACTTGTGACCATTCTATGATTCTTTATTAAATAGAGATCTTGTCTTATCTAATCGAACTCACCATTTTTCTAACACCAGAAAGATGTTTTAACATGAATTTTCTTGTTGAAGAAATACGATACGTTTTGAAAAGAGATAACCACTTGTGTAGGCAGTCTGGTGAAACTAAGTTTTCATCATCTGCTTAGCCTTTTCCGGGTCGGCTTCCAGTCTAACCGGAACTGAATACCAGTACCATTGAGCTAAGAGCATTTTACATGGAGCGACTGCCTATCTGACTTCCACAACCCAGTTAGTACTGGGATTCTTTTTCCTCTTGGTACGACTGGTTGTCATATTTTCGTGAAAATATGTAGTAACTCATATTTATTGATGTATCCATATTAGCATTGACACTATTAATATCTCGAACCTGCGCGGGAGCCGAACTTGACCCAGTCCCGGGTCAAGATCACGCGGATAGGGAGAGAGGGGGAGGTTGAAAGTGCGCGCGCCGCCATGTTGGTGTAGTAAGCATAGTGAATGAATTTTAAAGCGATTCGTTTCCGCTGTTAAGGATATTATTTGCTGATGTTTGTTACACGTGGCGTTTCAATATCTTATAGTAGGTGCTTTACCTTTTACTTAATTTCTTAAATTCACTCCCTGACGGACCATGCGCAGTCTAAATCACTAGGGCTTTTAATTTAAGTCGGTTAATAGGGGTTGAAAGTTTATATATATGGAAGATCGAACTCGCACAGTAACCTGAGGATTTTTTTTTTTTGTTTTAATTCTAATGGAAGGCTGCCGTTTTTTAGAAAAAAGAAATATTTTATCATTTTTAGAAAAATTCAATTTTTAGGTTAACCGTACTTTCCTAAGAAATAACTTAGTTTTTTTTTTAATTTATTTATCATTTCTTACACCTGTTTTTACAGGCACAACCCAATGCAAAAGTGAAGCAACTAACAACTTATCATCTATAACTGATTACAAATAATGATATCCTTGTGAATTCACTCAGTGTACAATTAAATGTCTATCTCCTCTGCTATAAGGTTAAGAGTGCGAAGCACCCGCGTCAAGGGCGCCTCATTCAACAGATTAGTGCGGCCACGAGGTACAGCTAGCAGCTGAGACCGACGTCGCCGCCACTCATATCTGTCGGGCACACTCAACATACTAATTCTAAAATGTTGGCGTTATGTATCTTGCCTCTAATTAATTTCAATAAATATGAGACAAGTGCGGAATCACGCCTAACTCTCAGCTTGTTGTATCCAAGCATGCCTAATATAAACAAGGTTGGATACATAAGCGGGTAAAAAGGATATACTCCATAAAGCCTCAAATATAAAAATCTTACAAATTTATTTTGTATGCGCCCCATCATGAGACTATATTTAGTCTCATGTGGAGCCCAGATGACTGCATTACATTCTAATTGGCTTCTCACCAAAGTGTTGTACAAAGCGATAATCTCCGTAATATTTGTGAAACCACGAACAATACGTAGAATAAACCATACATTTCTGTACGCCTTTTTACAGCACTTGACTATATGATCACGAAACGTTAGCCCCGCGTTAAGATTAACACCTAAGTCCCTAACCTCTGTAACTCTAATCATCGGCATCCCATCAATGTTGTACTCATGTACAATAGGACTACATGCACGCGAAAAAGTGATGGTGACACATTTTTGGGCGTTGAATTGTAGAAGGTTTTCCTTGGTCTAAGTAACTACGCTATCTATGGCTTTCTGTAAGCGTTCGCAGTCATCATCACCCCTCACTGCCAGGGTTAACTTAAGATCGTCTGCAAATAATAAATAATTTGCATCTTTAACGACTTTAGGCAAATCGTTAACCACAATTATAAATTGCAGAGGTCCGAGGTTACTCCCTTGGCTTACACCAGATCACGTAAAGTACGGCTCTGACTTGTGTCCCTCGTACTCTACGTATTGCTGCCTATCCCTCATGTAACTAGCGAAGAAATGAAGTAGGTGCGAAGTGAAACTAACAGTCGTAACTTCTTAAGCAAAACGTCATTATCGACTAAGTCGAAAGCTTTTTTAAAGTCGAAGTAAGCAGCGTCAGCTTGCCCCCCACTGTCTACAATCGGCAGCACATAAGCCATGTAACTCAGTAAGTTACTGGTGGTACTCCTCATTGGTCGAAACCCGTGATGTGCATCTGAGAGTTGCGATTTCACTTGCATAAAAATGCTGTTATTCCACACACATTCCAACACTTTAGCCGGTGATGACAGTACTGCAATAGGTCTGTACCCACTAACATTGTCATTACTTATATCTCCTTTTGGTACCGGCACGACACGAGTGGTTTTCCATCTCTCTGGAAACACGGCGGCCTTCAGACACTTATTGAATATATGGAGCAACGGTTCAGCCAGCCCAGATCTACAGTCTCTGAATATGTAAGGTGGAATACCGTCCGGTCCCGCGGATTTCTTCGGCTTAAGGTGTTCAAGCGCAGTTTGCGCATCCTTCAACAGCTTCTTTATTTTATTTCAGGTCCGAAAATACTACTCAAAAATAATTATTCATTAATAAGTGGTATCGGGCCCTAAAGCCCCACTACGCATATACTTGCCGCATGAAAATCTCACGATTTGTATCATAAAAATCTTGCTAGACTTTCGGGCCACTGACTACTTAAACTGTCAAAGATCTATAATTAACAGCCGGGACTAACGGCTTTCCGAGGCACGGAGGAAATTCGGTATGTAATAGGTGGTCACCCATCCACGGACCAACTTAGACAAGACCCAACCGGCTTATTTAGCCACGAGCTCCTCCTCATAGAATTCGTTCACAAATAACGTAACTAATATCCCGTTATCCAACCTTAATACATGGTAAGCTATCAGCTAACGAGGTAAAATGGAAATATACAGGCTTCCTCTCTCGACAAGGGGATTACCTGGTTTGCTAATGAGAACGTCCAATATTTAATGACTGCCAATATTCTCGGGGGGTATTTCATGTTTGAGTAATGTGGTGTTAAAGCTTCTTTGTTCTGGATTTAGCTTGACTATGTTTTGGTTTAGCATTGATTTTGTTATAGTATCGTTACATTTTAAAACATCTTATTTTGTTTCAAACGGTAAACATGATTGTATTAGATATAAACTAAGTTCGGTAGCAGATGCTAAAAAATAGACACAATTGCAGAGGTTATATTTTTACGATTGATAACAAATTGCTGGTTGACAAATTGTGTTAACATACGTATATTTTTCTGGTCTAATAAAGATTTATTTATTACATGTTTTGACTTATGAAAGTTCCCAACGGTCCCGTTTCTGAGTTGAATGGAGTGACTACCTCGTTAGTCCAGTGGTCGCAAGCGCGACTGCTGAGCATGTGGTCCTGGATTCGATTCCCGGCTAAGGCAAAGTGTTATTGTTTTTTCCATCAGGAATTTCTCAGTAGCAGCCGAGGAGTCTGGATTTGTGCCCGGTTAACGGGAATAGGCTAACGTACATGGGACTTAAACTTACATAACTGGCAAATTGTGGGCGTACTATTAGAAACAACTCTGCCTAACCCTTCGGGGATTACAGGCATGATGTTACTTATGAAAGTTTTCATTGGAATAATTATAAACAGGCCATGTTTAAAATTGTAACAAAAACGGATAGTGTCACTTGTGTATTATAATAGATCTCAACAAACCAAAGTGATAATTAAACACAGACTTATCTTTTTAACCGACTTCCAAAAGGAGGAGGTTATCAATTCGGATGTTTATATATACATAATTATATATTTTTTTATGTATGGGCATAACTCCGCCATATACAGACGGATTTTCGAAAATTCTTTTTTTGTCGAAAGGTGTTTATTCCAAAATGGTCCCATTTAAATTTCATATAGATCTGATGTTGAGTTTCGGAGACAGACTACGGAACTCTTTAAAAAATTACAGCAAATCAACCGCGATTGCTGCAATCGCTTGGATATTTATTGTATACCATCATATCGTAACGTTCGTTAAGTTCCATTTTATTGGGGTTAAAGCTATTACCATGCAGTGTCGTAGCTACCGGAGGGCTAGATGGGGCAGTGCCCCGGGGACCCCAAGCTCAAGGGGCCCCTCGGATTCTGAAAATGATGAACTAGTGAAAATTTCGAAATATAAATAAACCAGATTCAGTAAGGATAAGGAAGTACTTTCTATTTCCATGCATTTAGTTTAGTTCGTTAATAAAATGCCGCGCATTTCGGTGTACGACAACACTAAATGCGTATAGTCTATGATTTAAAAGAATAAAATATTTCCTGTTACTGACTGTGGTCGCAGCGGTGGCCCAGTGGTAGCGACCCCGACTTACGAACAGTATGTCGTGGGTTCGAACCCAGGCAGGCGCATTACTTTGT
Organism: Lycophotia porphyrea; assembly: GCA_950005105.1. Lineage (NCBI taxonomy): Eukaryota > Metazoa > Arthropoda > Insecta > Lepidoptera > Noctuidae > Lycophotia > Lycophotia porphyrea. Next base: position 12,673,160 of record OX465391.1, on the reverse strand, counting down.
GTAATTTATTTCATCACCACTGCTCTCAAAAACGGTGAAGGAAAACATCGTGAGGAAACCGGCATGTCCTAGAACCAAAAATTCGAAGACATGTGACATCTACCAATCCGCACTGGGCCCGCGTGGTGGATTATAGCCCATTCCCTCTCAAAGAGAGGAGGCCTGTGTCCCAGCAGTGGGAACATTAATAGGCTGATGATGATATATCAAACTTAAAATTTTTAAAGGTTAAAAAAGTACCTTTACTGCCGCTACAAATTTACACATTTTCTTTAAACCGACGCGCGCGGATCATACTTCTGCCTCTGAATTGGCACTCCTACTGGATTTTCGCATGATTGACTGGTATAGATAGAGGAATAAATAAATTAGGAGCCCTTTGCCCCGAGGTCTTGATAGGCAATTATAGCATACATACACAAGGTTGCAAAAAATGGAGAATGTGGATATTTTGATCTCAAATTACATAATTATCTGAATTAATTTATTCGGGCCAAATATATATATACACTACATAATCGTATGTATATATAAAGTAAAAAATTTTTAGCTCGCTTCGCTCGCTCTTGCAGCCTCAGTTCTCTTGAATCTTAACTTTGTCTATAAGTCGCCCAGATAACTCCAGCAGGTCGAAACAATTGTAACCTGTCCAAGGTACAGTCAGCATCGTTACTAAACCTATCCAAGGCAAGGTGTCATAAGAATTTCGAGCTCGCTTCGCTCGCTCTTGAAGTCTTGGTTTATTTCGTTCGAGAGGAGAGCTTAAATTTACTTATAGTCCCTAGATTTTTCAAGTACTTCATATCTCTCAAACCATCTAAATTCACCCCGAAACCTGTTCACCAATTATCTAAGGAAATGGTCACTAAATATGCCATGCTAGAATGTGACATTACGAAAATGTTAGCCGTAATTTTATTAATCTATGATGATGAAGTAGTTTTGCATCTTTGAAGTATTTAAGTAGTTTAGATTAAATAGGGCCCCAATTTCATTTTTGCCCCGGGGCCCTTGATTACCTAGCTACGCCACTGTTACCATGACATGTAATGTTCACAATGTAAAATAAATGCATAGCAAATATTTGTATAGGACAACTAAAAATGCAAAAAAAAAACTTTTTTACAAAAAATAAAACCTACTTTAAAACACAAAAAAGTAGCTGCTAGCTTCTGAAGTCGGTGACAGAAAAAAGTAGCTGCTAGCTTCTGAAGTCGGTGACAGAAAAAAGTAGCTGCTAGCTTCTGAAGTCGGTGACAGAAAAAAGTAGCTGCTAGCTTCTGAAGTCGGTGACAGAAAAAAGTAGCTGCTAGCTTCTGAAGTCGGTGACAGAAAAAAGTAGCTGCTAGCTTCTGAAGTCGGTGACAGAAAAAAGTAGCTGCTAGCTTCTGAAGTCGGTGACAGAAAAAAGTAGCTGCTAGCTTCTGAAGTCGGTGACAGAAAAAAGTAGCTGCTAGCTTCTGAAGTCGGTGACAGAAAAAAGTAGCTGCTAGCTTCTGAAGTCGGTGACAGAAAAAAGTAGCTGCTAGCTTCTGAAGTCGGTGACAGAAAAAAGTAGCTGCTAGCTTCTGAAGTCGGTGACAGAAAAAAACAAAATATGCATAAAGTATAGTGTGTAATAGTAAATAAAACCGGCCAAGTGTGAGTCGGAGCGCATGAGGGGTTCCGTACCATCGTAGTAGGGGGCAGTCTTTAATTTTTAATTTATTATTTGTTGATATAGCAGCAACAGAAATACACATTCTGTGAAAATTTGAACTGTCTACCTATACAGATCATGAGATACAACCCGCAGATAGACAGACGGATAGGCGGACGAACGGACGGACGGAGAGTGGAGGCTTAATAATAGAGTCCCGTTGGTCGGAAAAATATAGTTGATTACAGTACCAAGAAGGAAATCGATCGCTTTTTTGTTTAACAAGTAAAAAACAGTGTAGTGACAAAAGAAAGCAAGAAAACAATATGGCTGCGGTCTCGGTAGTACTTTTGTTGACTAATTCGTCAACTGCCGAGTGTGATACTCGCGAGTGCTTGCGAGTTGGCATCTTTTGATTTTACGTATTTTTTTTTTGTTGGTGTGGATGGATGGATGTTTGTTACTCTTCCACGCCAAAACTACTGAACAGATTTGGATGGAATTTAGTACATATATAGTTAATAGCCTTGATTAACACAAAGGAAACTTTTTATTCCCATAGTATGATTCAGTGGGTCAATTATCACCACGGGCATAAGCTAGTTAGATACAATGAAAACTTTTAAGCTATTGCATAGCTTCTATCGCGGGCCTTGAGCGTGGAGACCGAATCCAGAAATTCCGTAACGAAAACAACCTAACACCTAGTGCCTAACACGTCGTGTCAGATATTGACAAGGCTAGGTCATTATTTTTAATCTACTGCTGGAGCTAGGAGGTTAGGTTGTATAGGTTTTAAAGTGAATAAATAATTATAATTACATAAGTCGATAAAAATATCTATGCAATAGCTTTACCGCGGCAGTCTCCGAGTGCCACACGTCTTTATTTTTCAGATAGCTTTTAACCAACTGTAGCCTAGTAAATTATTATTAATGTGAAGGTATTAACGAAAAAAGAGCCGAGTAAAAATAAATAACGGAGCTTAATTTCAACAACAGGAATATTACATTAAAAATCCAACTAATAAATTACTACGCTCCAAATTTTACTCAATATTTAAAGTATAAACGTCAATTAATTAAGAAACGTCTTTAAAGAAATTTTCTTCATTAAAATAAAAACTCTATACTTTATTTTTAAGTTGTTTTTAATTATATTTTTGTTTTCTACAAAGCCAGTATCTATTCATGACAACATTTTCTGTTATAATGATTTTATCAACTCCTTTGTATTGATTGACGTTGATAGATAATTTTGCAAGTATTCAACCATTTTCATAATTTGGTTTCAATTTTATCTAATGGTTCACGAATCCAATGATTGACGCCACTATTCAATATTTTTTTTAGGTTTTAATATAATTAATCATTTTGCAAATCAGCAATTCTTTTGTGAAAATGTGTCAGACGTTTTTGACAATGTTTTTGATAGTTATTAATTTTACAATTTTATTTGAAATTTGTTTCGAAAGACTTATAAATATCCGTTATTTTTAAGTTTAAAATGGGTCGCCTTCATTCTCCTATCTTATGTTAATTAACTGGTTTAGAATTCGCGAAACATTTAAACAAACATACTTTGTATTTACTATCTTCAAACATAATAAATGTTAAGTGTTTGTGTACTCATTCTTGGAACTGTTATGTAGTATAAGCCAATAAAGTTTCCTCGTGAACCGGTTTTACTTTAACTCTAGCTATTAACCTAACAACAGATGAGATAATAATAGTACTTTTTTTTTAATTAGAATGTTGAATTATTTTTCTGCGAAAAACCGAGTTCCATAGAGAACACATACGAAACTGCAAGCCTGTCGGTTGGCTCATTTGCAAGCATGGCATCACAGGCAACTCACGACAGTATGGTTGCTTTAGTGGGTTTATTACTTGTTATAGAAAATAGAGCTCCTACACACGTTCATACATGCCTGCATACTTTAACTGTACAGGCAAAACTGCACATGCATATCATGCATCGTCTATGGCCGGCTTAAGGTCAGCTCGTGCACATCGGCGTGATTAATGATGTGTGCCTAGCCTATATATCGGGAGGTTCGTTAATCAAAGCCCCACTTTATACATTGTGAGCTTGTCGCAAGCTTGATATACATAACATTACGCCTGTAATCCCAGGCGGGTTTTGCAGAGGTGCACCTAGTACACCCATATTTGCCATTTGTGTTTAAGTTCCATGTAATAGTGGCGAGCCTATTGGCATCAACCGGGCACAGATCCAGACTACCTGGCTGCTACTGAGAAATTAATGATGGAAAAACCCAATACCACTTTGCCTGACCCGGGAATCGAACCCAGGACCTCCTGCTCAGCAGTCGCGCTTGCGACCGCTAGAACAACGAGGTAGTGTAGGCAGGCTTGATGTATTATATATTAATTAACTTTATTTGATTATAGATTTAAGATAATCTGCCACAATACAATACTGTTACGAGCTGGTATGGGATAAATAAAAAACACTACCGGTTATACATCTTTTTTATCTCAGTCTTACCAAGGGGTATCGTCTTACCCAGTGCTGACTGGGTTGTGGAGGTCAGATAGGCAGTCGCTCCATGTAACATACTGGTATTTAGCTGCATCCGTTTAGACTGGAAGCCGACCCTAACAAAGTTGGGAAAAGGCTACCTATATCATGATGCTGATGACATATAACTCAATCACAAATTCACCGCTGATCACTATTAACTTAGAAAGCGCACAGTAGTTCACTATGATTCGCTTCGTTGTATCCCCTTAATCAGACTGGCTGCTCCCGCAAACTCGACGACTATCTACGAGTATGTATATACCGAACGATCCTTCGAGAAAGTTTTCCAACTTTCTGAAAGGCTAGGGAGAAAAATAAAACAAAAATTGTTTTTATATAGTGAACTTTTTTATTGTTTCTATTGCTTTTTTTTTGGCATTTTCGTTATGTTGTTGCCATTTTGAATTATTGCAGTGACATACAAGTTTAAAGTTTCAATGTTTATCATATATCAAAAATATCGCCTGGAGAGTCTTTTTAATTTCAATTAAAAGAGACTAATTTCTAAGCCAGTCGGTTACTAGAATTTGAAAACAGATGCTTTTTCTGCCCTTGTTCTCGGAACGGCGTAATAATATTATTATAATGAAATTTTTCACTTTAATTAAAATCTATTACGCTGTCTCATTTAAAATATTTCCTCCCACTGCTCAATTTATATTAAACTAGTACTTCGTCCGCGACTTAGTCCGCAAAAATTGTGATAGCTCGGCTAATATGCTTGATATAAATATAAATGATAACCCATAGCACCCATGAATAATGTAGCTTTCGTTCAGTGAAATTTTTTTTAGAATTGGATCATTAGTTCCGGAGTTTACCTCCTACATACAAACAATTACTACAACAAGAAACAATTTTTACCTCTTTATAGTATTAATAATTTAGAAAAAAATTAAAATGAAATCCTATCTAAATAAAAAATATTTTTCTATTACTTGCTCTCAATTCTGATACCAACAGTTAAAGATACAAAAATCCCATAATAACACTCTCAGCAAAACATCCTAAAATCCATAAAATTACCTTCATCATCATGTTTTATTCACAGAAGATTCTAGATAAAAACATTATTTATTGATCTCGATTCTCATACAAAAGGTTTTGCTCAAACATCCTTCAACGAAGCGAATAATGGCATTGAAAAGGAGTAGGTCAAGACCGTGCCCGGGCGGGCAAACGTGCCCGCTTTCGGTCATGACCAACAGCGTCAGACACGCCCACTTTTTATGACAGTCATTTACAATTCCCGGACATGGAAACCTTTTTTATCATCGCTGTCTAATCGTGACAGCTTAATTTTATGTTGTTATAAAAGCCGTTTTGTGTTTTCTTTTGGTGTTGTTTTTAGTGGCCATGTTTTCTGATATAACAAATATGGTAATGGTTATTATATACCATTATGTGTTTATTGATTTAAGGGTCACCTAAGCCGGCTCGTACAAATGGCGGCCCTTGCTCCGAACATAGACACTTTCATTCAAATACTACTGATCCACAGTGTCCGGTTTTTACAGCTAGTCCGCAACAACGTTCCTACCTCCATAAAAATATATCTAGACTATTTGTCAGTGTCCGGTGGTATCACACATAGCCTGTCCACAATTTGTCTGTACCAGTTTAACAGAACTTTTATTGTTGTCTACTTTAACAATAAAAAACACATAACATAACGTCATGTAATCCCCGAAGGGTTTGGCAGAGGTGTACTTTACAAGTACACCCACATTTATGGTTAAGTCCCTTATAGCAGGAGGCTAGCCCATTGCCATCAACCAGGCACAGATTCAGACTTCGTGGCTGCGACTGAGAAATTTCTAATGGAAAAAACTCAATAACAGTTTGCCCGACCTGGGAAGACCTCCAAGACCTCCTCCTGCTCAGCAGTCGCGCCTTTGACCACAAAATAAAAATTCCTCTAAAATATTCTACTAGTACTGCATACTTCGGCTTTAATTATTACCAGCACGCCGTCAAAACATTGTTAGTACCTAAAACAAGCCATACATTAACCTTGACAATTCCAGTAGTTCACGACCAGCTAAAACCCGGTACCTGTTGCCATTGGCAGTGTGCGGACTAGGTCACGAGGGCGCCCCAGCCATGTGACCCTGTTAGCGGTCACGAGCAACGACTACGCTGGGGAAGGCTTGCGGGTGCTTCCATTGATACACTTTATGTTTTATGGAAGTGATACGGATTTCGGAGGCTTTTAGGGACTGTTTGTTACCATCATCATCATTATCATTTCAGAAAGACGTCCACTGCTAAGGCCTCTCCCAAGTGTCGTCACATTGATCAGTCCCGTGCGACACGCATACAGCGGATCCCCGCAACCTTCACCAGGTCATACGTCCCCCTAGCGGACGATTGTTCCTGTATGTTATATTTTCATGCAAATATAAAAAAAAAATCATTGCTGCCCTGCCTTTATCCTACTTTATTTGGGGTCGGCGCAGAATATCTTCTTCTTCCATACTTCTCTATTCCTCTTTATGTCAGCAGTCACCTCCTTTCTAGCCTTAACATGCTTCTTTGGTCTTTCTCTACTCTTATAATAACATAAATAATATCACGCCTGTAATCTTCAAACGGTTAGGCAGAGGTGTACCAAATAGAACACCCACATTTCGCCAGTTATGTCTAAGTCCAATGTAATACGGGGCGAGCCTATTGCCATCACTCGGGCACAAATTCAGACTCCGTGTCCGCTACTGAGAATTTCCTGATGGAAAATCCCAATAACACTTTTGCACTCTTATAATATCCACATTTATTCATAAATACGAGTATGTATATACAACTTATAATTTATACTTTTAAAATGGGAATACCCACCCATCCACGGACCAACCTAAGCAAGCGTGGCTTAACCGAAACGATCGAAACGTTAAATGTAAAACCTAAATATTATTTTGTAAATAAATTAATAAATTATAGTTATATTGTTCGCTGACACGTTATTTATTAGGTCAAGATCACGCCCGGGAATGCTGACCTGGTTTTCGGTCATGATCAACCATTGCGCAGGGATGGGGGAGTACTGCACGTGCTGTTGTAATCGGCCATATTTAAGGTTGTTTTGAACCTTCATATATGTACTTTAAAGTCGCTTTTCGTGACTGACTTTAAAATTATTTTGTTTTTGATGAAATTCAGAGATTGTATTCTGAAAAGTTTATGCGTTTAAATATATTGATTCGAAACTTATGTTGTATGTCGCTTTATTAAACCATAAATCCGTGCAAAACCTGGGTGGGTTCTAGTAGTATAATGAAGTATTTCACGTGGGATTTTCTCCTTTCCGCATTCTAGTCTCTCAATCTTGCTACTATGTATAAATGCGAAAACTGATGGATGGATGGATGTTTGTTATTCAATTACGCCAGAACGGCTGAACGAATCTGGATTAAATTTGGCGTAGAGATAGAATATAGTCTGGAAGTGCACATAAACTACGTTTTTTTCTCACACATTCACATCAAAATTTGCACTCTAACGAAACCGGGCACTAGCTAGTCTGTCAGAAATACGTCGACTTTTTCTAAATTTTTTGATAAGTTTATAACATTGATTGTTAGTCCAGTGGAAATTGTCGCTAAAAAAGGCTAAAATCGCAAAGCATGATGTAGTTCTGCATTTTTGATATGTTGTATGGATCAGTTAGGGTGATGTGAATCCAAATTTGCAACTTCGAAAAACTTGTGTCGGCTTTTGCGGGACTTTTTGCACTTTTTGCTCTAAAACTCAAAAAATATGCATTTTTAACAAATAACATTTTGCAACAATTTAAGCCCAACCGCAGCCCTACAAACTTTATAGGGCCCGAGCTATGACCCTTGTAAGATGGTCATTTATTCCCGAAAATTGACAATTTTAAGTTTTGCTTCCGTCGGAAGCAAAATAGTATTGGCAAATCGCTCGTCCTATGAGAAAAGTCATGAATAGAAAAGTCCTAGTACTTTAATTTTCTTTCATGTAAGCATAAAACGAAGTCTGTATGATTTTCACTCACGATCTTGAAAAAACTAAAAGAAGGTAAAAATTGATTTTTGGAGAATTGAGACTAAAGAAATTAATATTGTAATAGCAAAGCGTGATGTAGTTCTGCATTTTTGATATGTTTTATACATCAGTTAGGATGATGTGATTTCCAAATTTGCAACTTCGAAAAACTTGTGGTCGCTGCGCACTACGCGATAAACTACGAAATTCTGGGACTTTTTTCACTTTTTGCTCTAAAACTCAAAAATTATGCATTTTAACAAGTAAAATTCCGTATTTATATAAAGTTAACTTAGTTTGAAACAATTTAAGCTCAACTGCAACTCTATAAACTTTATAAGGACCAAGCTATAACCCTTCAAAGATGGTAATTTTTTCCTGAAAATTGTCACTTCCCATAACTACACTTACCACAACTGTACTCGATTCCATGCAATGTTTTTAAGTAATATTTATTACTCAAAAATATGGTCGGGTCAACGGGAACAATTTTTAATTATTTTAATCAATTTCCGCTGGCCCCATCAGTGGGGCCACGGGCGGTGGGGTCAACGATGGGGACCACTACACTAACGAAACAGTTAAAGAGGTAGTCAGAGTAGCTGCGTGTACTTTTCAGTAAAACCATTATACCCAGATTAATATCAACCAGTCAGCTGGAAATAATCTGGGCTTACATCAAACACCCACATAAACTTCTTTACACCTAATATTTAAGATCGAATTTCCCACATACATACATACGTCCCACAAAATATCTCGCCGAAGTCTTTTACGTGAGGGAATTACTGGAGTGGGTATAATCGGGACATTGCTTACCAAACCACGTCTTTTCGATTAAGGCAACGCCTGGTGTCTGAGTCTGTTTTATTTTTGTTTAAGAAAGAAAGAAAGACCTCGTTTGTGTTGTTATGATTTGACTGACATTGACAGCCTAGTTGGTCGCAAGCGAGGTCTTTGGATTCGATCCCAAGGTCGGGCAAAGTGTTTTGGGGATTTTCCATAATACATTTTTCAGAAGAAGCTCGGAGTCTTGAGTTTTAATTTGGTTGAGTGCAAGGCTTAGGTGCCGTCCATTAATCATGTGATGTTTTTTAGCATTATTTAACCCCCCTCCCCCTTGGTGATACGTGGTGAGGTTTAAGACTAATCCCCCACCAAAAATGACGTGTATTTTTAATACCTACAAAAAATCTTAATTTTTTAGAATATTATCTTTAAAACAGGTATTAAGTTAAATTAAGGACCTTTCTATGTAGATAAAAATATCTAGATGGAAAGTTGCAGGTTGTTTTTGACTGCATATAAATAATATTAAAAGAATGGTGTAATCATGCGAAAAACATATTATATTGTACTAGAACTTGAACACATTTAATGCACATTGTCCTCGGACCACGGATGAGGAAGACTTTCTTCAGCACTAACAAAACAAATACACGTGATATCTTACTACACTCCCCTCCCCCCTTGTGATATTTCGTGATTTTTGCCAAACCCCCTCCCCCCCTTTCGGGCCTCATGTGATTAATGGACGGCCCCCTCTTTTGAAAGTTACTTAAATATAACTGGCGAATATAATAGGGTCTTCTTCTTCTTAGTCGAAACACTCTTGTCAGAGTGGTCGTGATTGCGCAGACGAGGTACACGGAGAGATGTTCGGTGGGTCGTTAATATCCCTGAGGATTGCTTGTTCAGCGATTTGCTTCTATGTTTGCCGGTTGGAGACTTTGCGAGTACACTGTACCATGGTGGACTCAGTATCTGTTGTGTAGAATGTGGCTACTGCTGTGTAGCAGTAGCCACATTCCCCAGTATTTGAGATAGTTGAGCCGAGGTAGATATAGCTCTGTACAACTTCGCAGTTAGCTATGCTTTGCACGTTAGTTATGCTTTGTTCAGCTCGGCTCACGATCATCATCTTCGTCTTGTCTCGGTTGATGGCAAGTCCAAAATTGAGGCTGGTGGTCTCAAGACGAATCAGCAGATTTTCCATATCTTCTCTAGACTGTGCGAGAAGGGTTGTATCATCAGCGTATCTAAGGTTATTTATCACGCGACCTCCAACTGATATACCAACCATTGTCCAAGACAATGCGCATGATGTATTTTGTGTAGGTATTGAACAGCAACGGTGACAAGATGCATCCCTGTCGCACACCGGCCTCGGTCTTAAAGTGCCCAGAAAGAGTATCGTCCACTCTTACCACTGCAGTACCGTCTTTATACAGTCGCCTTAAAAGAAATACTAAATGAGGTGCCACACCCATTTCTGCGAGTATGTTCCAGAGGTGTGTCCAAATTACAGTGTCAAATGCTTTTCGAAAGTCTACAAAGCAGATGTAGAGGGTCGAATTAAACTCTCGGGCCTTCTCAATAATCTGTCGAAGTATGAGAATTTGTTCGCGAGTGCCTCTTCCTTTTACGAATCCGGCTTGCTCGGGTACAATTTGCTTTGAGAGAAAGGCCAATAGTCTTGTATTGATTATGTGGAGCATCACCTTACTTGCATGCGATATTAGGGATATGAGTCGGTAATTGTTGCATTTCTTGGTGGATCCTTTTTTGTGCAATGGAATAAAAACTGATTCCGACCAGTCATCAGGCCATATACCAGTCTCCCATATTTTACTGCAGATAGTAAATAAGACATCGACTCCAAATTCTCCCATCGCCTTGAAGACTTCGATTGGGATTTCATCACACCCTATGGCTTTATTGCATTTGAGGTGTTCAGGTTCACGGTCACGTATTTGGTCTGTAGAACATGTGAAGCTTGGTGTGAGATTGCTGGAAAATAGTGACTTGCAATACTTCTTCCATACATCCACGATGTCCTTTATCTCCGTAACCGTCGTCCCCGTAAAATCCTCAATAGCCCACGTCTTGGGTTTAAACTGGCGTGTTATGTATCGCACCTTATCATGGAGATTTTTGGTTTGATATTTATCAGAATGCTGCTCCAGTTCATCACATATCTTTCCCAGGTGGTCATTGCAGTCACGTCGGCAAGCAGCTTGTATTATAGCAGACTTGGCATTTAGCTCAGTAATGCTAGCGCCACTGGCTTTGAGATTCCGGCGTTCTTTGACCAGGTGCCAGGTGTCTTCAGTCATCAAGTGCTGTCGCTTTTTCAAGATGTTTTTTTGCTGTGATTCTGCAATAGCATCTACAATATACTTCTTTGCCGAAGTCCACAAGGAGTTAGAGTCTTTGCTCCCAACATCTGCTCTCCATGCGGCATGTCTGGCTTCTACCAAAGTGGTTAGAGAGTCTGGGTCTTTCACTTCTAATCTTCTTGCGGTTTAAAATTTCCGCGGCATTAAAATCTCCAATAATGAGCAATATCTCTCTTTTTGGTATCTTTGATATAGATGTCTCAAGTTGACAGTAGAATCAAATCAAATCAAATCTTTATTGCTGAACATAGTATATATAGATACATTGGAAGATGTTGAGTGAATGCGCAGTTCACTATGTTCTACCGATTAAGGCATACAAAATTGTACGTAGTCGCACGTTACAGCAACAATATAATAAAATCAAATAATTTCAAATGAAAAAATCAAATAAAATCAATAAAATTTAAAAAATCAATAAAATCAAATCAAATAAAATCACACTAAATCAAATTAAGTCAAATAAAATAATATAAAATAAAATTGGACGTAGAAAGCATTCACCTCAATGTCAAACAAATTTCTTTAATAGGTAGAAAGGAAAAATAATAATAATTATACAATCATATATTTCTATCCGTTAAGTACTCTTTTACACTATAGTATGTTTTATTTACTAGAACAAGTTCTGCCAAGGATGACGAAATAGAGGCCTCTATTTCGTCATCCTTGGCAGAATTGTAGGGGCATAGACTTGAATAATATTGAGTGGGGTCGGTGATGCGCTTAGTTTAATGGAGATGATTCTATCATTAATAGGGTGGTAGCCAAGCACCGAGTTTTTCCATAATTTAGGGATAGCAATAGCCACTCCTGACAAACTACTCTTATCATTGCCGGAGAAATAGATAGTGTGTTTCTGTGAGTCAAAGTGGCCGCTATCTTTCCAATGTGTTTCGCTAAGTCCAGTGATGGTGAGCTTGCATCGTTCAAGTTCCTGTTCTAAAATATGAAGCTTTCCACGATCGAGAAGTCCTCGTACATTCCATGTACCGATGTGATGGGCTTTTCTTAAATTGACATTTTTTCCATAGAATGCCTGGTTGCCTGCATCCTGATGGCCAGTAACCCATTTCACACCCTCAGCCCCGGAAAGCTCAGGGCGCCGGTCGCTGCTTGGAGTGCCAGGCGGTCTTACTCTGTCTATATGCATACTCATCATTGCAACTCTCATGGGATGAATAATGTATTAGGTTCCCGTTACTTTCTACATCGCGGTACTAAAACCTCAGTGGCTATAGTAAACCAAGAGTGAACCGATTCAGAACATATGGTTCTTGCGCTTCACTTCGGTACTGATGGCTACCGCTGCCCTCCATCAGGATCCAGGAACTACGCCCCTATGGCTCGCTTCCTCCGCTATTTCAGCCGTGCCGACAACTCTTGTCTACGCCCTTCCCCACCGTTGAGGTCTTCGCCCGTAACACTGGGCACGGGCTCCGCGTTATACTCCGCAGAACTGGGTCCCTGCTGAACTTCGCCATCTACACACTCTAGCATACTAGAGTATAAGATGCCCACCCCCGCGACGTGGACGCGTCAGACAGGAATTGCCCAAGTGAAGGGTAGAAAAGGTGAATCTACTCTTCCAGGGGCAGGGTTAATGGTCGTGTGTGGCCCCACGCCCAAAGGCGTAATAATAGGGTAGTTTACCAAAAAAATCTAATTAGTCCGTCAGATAGATTTCCAAAAAATATTGGACACGTATTTTTTCTTATTTCACGAAAACAAAAAATGATGACGATGCAGTATGTCGAAAACTTGTGTGACGTTATAATGTCAGTACACTTTTACTGGCGGAATGTCTCTAGCCCCCACTGATCCCTCTATGCGTTTTATCTACGTCATTATTGATTTGATAAAAGAAAAAATACGTATCCAATATTTTTCGATAAACTAACTGACGGACTAAATAGAATCACATTTTTTTCACTCAGGAAACACTCATATTTGGGTATACTATAGGGACACTTCTGTCAAACCTTTCAGGGATAACAGGCGTGATATTATGTTTCTTTACCATTATGTTAATTTAATTATTTCTCTATTTTAAGTTCAATTTATCAGGGTACATAACTCGTATTTAATTAACTGGTATTTACTTCATGAAAAATTTCATTTTATTTAATAACCATGAAAACACGCATGCATATTAAATGACCTTAACTCACCTTATTAAAAAATTAATTAAAAGTGTAAACAATTCTAAATTCGAAACCTGTTGAAAAGTGTAGGGGTGGTACGCACATATTCAGCTCGGTTTTATTAGGCATTTCTAGACGGCAGAATTTTGGAAAAAAGCTGGCCCGAACATGTTTGAACGTGTTATGATTCGAATGAAAGCCGAATTCAAAGTGTAAACGGACGTTTCACGAAACCATCAACTAAGCATTCTGTACATCAAACTAAGTGACCGCTAAAGTATTACTGGGAAACGACGTTTTTTTGGGATGAAAAATCACGTTTTACGTTAGGATTCAATGTAACGCACTCAAAAAATTACGCTGAAGGATGCATTGAATAGTACCGGGGGTCCTGGAGGTATTTAAAGCTATAACATTAAAAACTTGTAAAAAAGTTTGACCCCCAATTTCTCCGTAACTAGAAGGTGTGGTCCAGAACAAAAAAAAAACTGCAATGACGGGGACAGCATGTGCCTTTCGGTTTCGTAAGGGAAGTAATTTGGGGTATGTCTCCATCGATCACGTTATCAGACTGAAGTAGCCACGGATCATGGCGAGTTTTATACACTGATACCGTGATCCGATTTTCTCAAAAATTAATTAGTGTTTTTACCCACTGATCACGATATCTATCCGTGGCTATGAAAAAAACGAAACTTATCACAGTGTACAGAGACAAGAAATAAAGTGTATTATAAGCAACTCTAGATTGTGGTACTTCAACTTAACTGAAATATACATGACCCAGCAAAAGTACTAGGTTACCATAGGTTCAGCGTCTCAAAAATCCACCCAAATACCTATGTATTTATTTGGGTGGATTTTTGAAACTTAAAACTATTTTTAAGTTTTGAGACGTTGAACCTATGGTAGCCAGTACTTTAGCTGGGTCATGCATATTTCAGTTAAGTTGAAACACCACAATCTTGAGTTGGTTATTTAAAGTTGCTTGTGTCGTCAACAACCACTACCGATTCGAACGTGCCAAGCCATCATCACCCTTGTCCTATATTACTTAAGATCAGCCTTAGATCAGCGCATTTTTGAAGTTATACTTCTTTTGGCGCGTTTGGATGAGAGTGAATTCACGACCTGCGCGCGCACGATTTCCTAAAAAAACGACATGATGAAGTTGGCTGCAGAATAGAATTAATAATATATATTTCTTTAAATGACTAACTTAACTTATAAGTAAGGAAACTGAATATACAGTTCTTACTGTATACCTATACTGTTTTGATTGATTTTAACATTTTTCTTCGATATTTACTGCAGTTTTGTTTTTTAAAATTTTTCTTCAGACGCCAAAGAAGTATAACTTCTAACGCGTGTACATAAGTACACACACACCATTTTTTTTTCTCCTTTTTGTCTTCTGTCAACCGTCACGCTATCATTTACTCCTTCTTTCTTATCATTTCTCACACAATCCATTAATATTTTAATTGGTCTTCCTGAATGTGCCAAACCTATGTAGCACCCCTTACCCTACCAACAGGTTATGTTTGAAAGGCGTCGCGTGACCGCTACAGAAAAGATTATAAACTTCGTTTTACAGCCAAAGCGGCACCTTTACAAGGTCATCGTTGTTATTAAAACCTTTGCAGTGACACGGCTACTACGAAAGCTATTTTAAGAATTTGAATTTTTATGGAAACTGATAAATGTCATGGTGTTTTTTCGTGTCTGTATTTACCTATTACTTTGCCTTTGGGTCCTAGCCAGCCCTTGGGTCTATTATATCGGGAATCCTGTTTGATGTAACGTCAAAATGATTAAAAGTACTAATACTTAAAATAAAAATGGTGGCGTAAACGAATATTTGGACGCATCTACAAGGTCACAGCCACTGTCACTTGGGTTGTCATGACGACGAAAGTGTGCGATCAAGTGGCAAATGGAATAGGTAATAAAGCCTTTATAGCGCTCTCAAGCGCTGTTCGCGTATAGTTACAGGATATTGATACTCTATCTTTATGGTAATATTCTCAGTTGCTTCGGAAACTATGTACTATGTTTCGGGTGTGATATGAAGATTCAAATGACGTTATTGCGACGCACGCTATTTCGAAAACCTTTTTTTTTACGGATGGGAAATCATCAAATGACTTCTCCCGCTCTGGGCAGAGCGGGAGAAGTCAGATGATAGTAGGGATTGTTAGACTTGTACTGACTAAAACCCATCCATGTTCCTTCCTTGCCCTTTGTGTTCCAGGGCCGCGGTATCTCTGTCGAACAGCCCGCAGCCCTGGCAGGCATCGGCCCTTGCGGGCCCCTCCCTATTTGCTGACATTTCTTTGAGGCGCGCGTGGAACACGAACCCGCCGTCAACACGGCCTGTCGTCAAAAGACGGATGGACGGCGAGCTAGCCCATTACTCACCGTCCACAGGTCCGCGTCTACGGTGGCCGGAAGCCACCACGTGACCCCCGACGCCCGAGGCGTCTCCCGCGGACGAGAGGTTCTCTCCCTCTCACGCTCCGCCACCTCCTTCGCTAGCATGACTGCTTCGCAGAAGGAGGTGACGGCGTCCCATTCCCTGACCATGGACTGGACCAGGGCCGGACGCGATAGGTCGCCGCCGCCGATCGCCGCTACGAGGACACGGCGGTGCTCCGCCCAAGCGGGGCAGACCTCTACCGTGTGCTAAACCGTGTCCTCTGGGCGACCCTCACAGTGGTAACACCCGGCGTTTCCTCCCGCCCGATTCGGTGCAGGAACCTCCCGAAACAACCGTGTCCGGTGAGGACCTGCGTCAGGCGGAAGGTGAGGGTGCCGTGGCGCCTCTCCAGCCACTCCTCAAAGAGGGGACTTATCGCCACTATTGTGGCGTGCCCTGCACGGGGTTGCGATAGTCGCTCTCTCCATGTCGCCATGAGATCGCGCCAGAAGTCTGTCCGCAGCGCGACAATTTGCCGCGGCAGCGGAGTTTCCCCCCGGCTATTTCGAAACCCTTTACGAGTGGTACGCTAGTACAAAAACAAATTGAGTCGAAAACCACTATATTGAATGACGTTGTTGCGAACACGCGAAAGTCTTGGTATCGAAATCCACTGTTGCGAATAGCACATTCCAATCTGAATGTGTCTGGGGATCGAACGCGCGACCCAGTGATTACTAAGAACTACCTACGCTACGATGATAAAACTGACACTGAGCTAGTTGTCGATACCGCTTTGTATAAATTATTAATATTAGTACTTATTATGATTTAGCTATGTATCCCTTGTGTACTTATAATTTTGATTTGTTGATTTCTAACAAAGAAAACAACAAATCAAAGTTATAAGTGGTACTCTTAGTGGTTAACCATACTTAAGGAAAATAAAAAGTTAACTTAAAATAATACGGTTTAATATTTGCGAGAGCAGCGGTGGCCCAGTGGTAGCGACCCCGACTTACGAACAAAAAGTCGTGGGTTCGAATCCAGGCAGGCGCATTACTTTGTGTAATTTATTTCATCACCACTGCTCTCAAAAACGGTGAAGGAAAACATCGTGAGGAAACCGACATGTCCTAGAACCAAAAAATTCGAAGACATATGACATCTACCAACCCGCACTGGGCCCGCGTGGTGGATTATAGCCCATTCCCTCTCATAGAGAGGAGGCCTGTGTCCCAGCAGTGGGAACATTTATAGGCTGATGATGATGATGAATATTTGCCACAGTCATTTAAGAAGTTGGAAATTTGAACTTTTTGCTACGCAGCGCTTTTCTCTTTGATCCCTACGCTTGATTTAGAGCGATAGACGATTTCAGAAGTATGTTTATTTGTAAGTAGACCCATCGCATAGATGTTTTCCTGCATTGATGTTAATGATGGCTATGAATTGAAAAGTGACATTGTTACTTTTGATTTTATTCGCGTGTTGAGAACAGGTACAGATTTGAACTACACGAGCATGAAAGGAGATACCTTAACTAGCAACTATCATTACACCACACTTTTTTAATACGCCAATACGCGAATAATTCTTGTTTATAACGAAATGATTCAAAAAGCAATTTAAACTTTTTCAATCTACATAGAATATTTCCTTCTTAAAAAATATTCAATACACCTTTCATCTCCAAATAATAACCTATAGAACTTTCTTGAACAGGTTGCTTCGTTCTCCATTAGACCCCCTGAAAGATCCTTTACAAACGTTTGACAGTGATGAATGCTTTAGAAATTTCCATGCGATTGGAGTTTGAAAACAACCAATAGCGATTGGGTATTCAAATCAATAAAAACTCACAAAGATAAAACGCATCAAAGATCATGAGTGACGCCATTTTGCTGGTAAAAAGTGTATAGTGACGTCACACGAGTTTTCGACGCACTGTGTCGTGTTCATTTTTTGCTTACATGAAAAAAGAAAAAATACGTGTCCAATATTTTTTGGAAATCTATCTGACAGTGTAATTAGATTTTTTTGGTAAACTACTCTATTGTGACTATTGACGTATGATACAAAGCGCCAGATGATACAAAATTAATTTAGACATTCCCGTATTTTTTTATGACTGATCTATAATGTTATGTCGCCGTTCTAAATCAAGTTGAGAGTAGTTTAGTGGCTGGGGTGACGGCAGAGGGATGAGAGAAAAACAAATAAGCATGTAGCTAGTAAATCTGATGTCACGTGTCACTGGCTTTCCTTTCTAGAGGTTTCTAAGTTCAGTGCCCCATATGTAGAAATTCTAGATTCAGATTTAATACAATCTTATACGTAGAAATATTACACTCCTATTTAATACAAGGACTTGACGAATTGCGTACCTTTAAACGAGATTCAGAAAATATATGTATATAATAATATAGTACCTATATATACATATATTTTCTAAATCTCGGAAACGGCTCCAACGATTTTCATGAAATTAAGTATGCAGGGGGTTTCTAGGGCCATAAATCGATCTAGCTAGGTTTCATTTTTCGGAAACTTCAATAAAAAAACGAGCAATGCTCGGTCATCCAAGTACTTTTATTAATGCGAAAGTAAGTTTGTTTTTTTGTTCCCTTTTCACGCCTTAACCACTGAACCAATCGTCCAGAAATTTTGCATATACGTGGTCAGGTATACAGAAACGGACATAGGGTATCTTTCATCCCGAAAAAAAGTACTGTTCCCGAGGAAAACAACATTAACGTTCTTATGATAATAGATGACGCCACGTGTCTTTCGAATCATGATTGAATGAAATATATTATTACAAGCAGAGTACAACTTCAACAATATTTTTTATTTTCTAAATTTTATTTTATAAGTTGTTTAAGATACGTAATTACGTACATTCATACATGGGATCATTATAAGATCATAATCAAAATAATTAATTTGTAACTCAGAGGGATCGGCGTTGAAGGCTGAAATACAGGTTTTGCCTAGTTCGGCCTCAAATGCTAATACTTTTGTGTACTATAAGTTTAGTTTAAGCAATGCACTTGTGAAAAATGTACATATTTATGTGAATAAACATTATGTGAAAATTCGAAAAGATTGTCAAATTATAAATTAACGCGAGTGAAGCCGCGGGCAAAAGATAGTAATATAATAATACGTTTTTTATTTACCTACCCGAGATAAACCTAGCACGAAGGAATCAATCTAATTTAGAGTTATAACCCTAAAGCCTTTGAACTGATGGAAATGAACACAATAATGCATAAACATTATTATGTTGAGCGAAATACAAATAAACATTGTACGCTTATTTTATTAAATAAGCGTAAAAAGTTTATTTATATTTCGCTATGAAGATCAGACAATAGGCTTTACCGGCTGATTGGAAACGTGCTCGTAAATTCGGATAAACGTTTTTAGAAAAGAAATACAGGTAGCTATAATATTTCAAGGATATTATCTTTTATTATAAAATACACATTGAAAGATAAAAGAAGACACCATCTATTTTAATCTTAGAAAAATCACTTTGAATAAAAACATTGGCAAGATATCTGGACTTATGCCTTCTCTGCATGAGAAAAGACATTTTAGGCAGTAACAGGTTGGTCTTGTATTTTTTTGTAACTGGCTTTTGCCCGCGGCTCCGCTAGTATTCTGCTTATAATAATATAATTCAATCATGATTCGAAAGACACGTGGTGCCATCTATTATCATAAGCAAGTTATCTTGTATTTCTCGAGAACAGTATTTTTTTCGGGATGAAAGGTAGGTACCGTATGTCCGTTTCTGTACACCAGAGTTTTCAGTGGTTTAGGCGTGAAAAGGCTTGAAAAAATAAGCAAACAAACTTAGTTTTGCATTCATAATTTTTATATATATAATAGGAGTAAGGAATCAAAATAGGCTGCTATTCAGGACTTACCTAACGATGATCATCATTATCTGCCTAGTCTTTTCCCAACTATGTTGGGGTCGAGCTCCACTCTAACCGGATGCAGCTGAAATCCAGTATTTTACATGGAGCGACTGCCTATCTGACCTCCACAACCCAGTTAGTACTGGGTAATACGGTATCGTATTACCCAGTACTAACCCTTGGTAAGACTGGTTGTCAGACTTTCGGGCCACTACCTGTAACGACTGTCATAGATCTACAAATTACAGCCAGACAAAACATATCTTTACACCTTTAACATACTTCTATGTTTTTTGGTAAAGGTCGCCAAGCTTAAAAGAAGAAAAAAAAGACGTGTGGCACTCGGAGACTGCCGCGGTAAAGCTATTGCATAGCATTTTTTATCAACTTATGTAATTATAATTATTTATTCACTTTCGTAGTGTCAGATATTGCCAAGCCTAGGTTATTATTTTTACCTATACAACCTATACAACCTAACCTCCTAGCTCCAGCAGTAGATTAAAAATAATAACCTAGGCTTGTCAATATCTAACACCACGTATTAGGCACTAGGTGTTAGGTTATTTTCGTTACGGAATTTCTGGATTCGGTCTCCACGCTCAAGGCCCGCGATAGAAGCTATGCAATAGCTTAAAAGGAAATACTCCAGAGCGGGGTTGCAATAGGCTAAAGTATATTTCTGTCCCGAAATACGAAACAAGTTTCCTTAAGAAAAATATCAATTTCCACATGGACGAAGCTACCGACAAAAATCTTCCACAAAATATATGAAAAGATACAAAACATCCGCTTGGAAGAAATGTCTCCTTTCAAAAAGATTTTATTTTCATAAGTTAATCAATATTTACATCATATACAGACTACAAATAAAACAAAAATAATGCTAAAAAAGGGAAGACTAAAAGTAAGTACCTACATATTTACAATTACAGAAATAGGACACTTAGGCGTCATAGTACTCCTCCGCATCGCTGTCATCCGGAAACGTGCCCAGAAGACTGGCAGCATTGCCACGTTGAATGGCAATGCTAATTCTTTGGCCAAAGAAATAGCCAGCCCTCTGGTCACGCAAAATGTCGACAATTCGGCGAGATATTTCCTTAAAAAGGAGACACGCACTCGGGCCCCATGACCCGAGCGTTTCGACCCCAAACGGCTCAAACGGCTCAAAACTGTAATTACCAATAAGGTTACAGTATTTGCGCTGCTTGAGGACCTCAGCAGCCGCAGCAGCAGCGCCCGCACAGCCCGCCGTGCTTACAACGTGGGATGGCGCAAGGGTGTCGACACAGGTTGCGTCCCACACCAAAGGCCTACCCACCTTCCAAGGCACCAACGTCATGCCGTCTGGTCTCCTGCCATCGTCACGTACGCCGTTTGGTTCTAAAACCGCTGGCACACCGGCACTGGCCTGGCCTGTGCCTGAAGCCATAAGCCCGACACCCATTCCCCCACGGCCAGTAGACGGGCATGGTCCACAGTATTGATAGACGTGTTTAAAAGGGTATTCCGTACAATACTGCAGAGCGGCACGTCCCACTGCCTCTGGGAGGACACGCTATCGGGCAAATCCGTATTGGGACAAGCCATTTTCCACGCGTTCAAATCATTTGTCAAATACGGCACCTCAAAATCAACCAGTGAGGAAGACAAAATATCCCTGGTTAATTTTTCGGTACCGTAGACCGAAGAGAGGAAGGCTGGCAAACTTATACTTGAAATTTTGCGGACGCCGAGACCACCCAAGCGAATGGGAAGTGTGGATTGCTGCCAAGCTCGGTCGTCCAGGGCCACATTAAATATTGAAGTTAGAGTGTTCCTAATAATTTGGTCTACTTTTTCTAAAAGCTTCCACAGATGAGAGGAGCGAAAGCTGTACGTGAATTTTGGTCCAAAAAGATTAGTATCTTTCCATATCTTTCCAAGTGCGTAAAAGCGAGTATTATTCTTCTTATAAAAATGTACTGAAAGCATTAAAAATATTCATGAAGAGTTGCTTAATTCGGGTTTTAATGGCTAGTAAGTACAATATGAAAAATACTTGCTTTCAGAGTTAATGGAACAAGGCGGTCTGTCATTATTAAGATAATTTTGTATTTTTGGTATTCTTGTTTTGTATATTTTTCCCGACTTTTGTGTTCTTTTTCGGGATGAGCAGTCTCGAATGTATAACAACAGGAGACCAATTCTTGTAATTAAAAATGTTCAAAACTTAGTTGCGATCTCAATAGATTTTGGACAAATTAAGATTTGAAAAATGTTTCCTCGTCATCGTCGACGTCTTTAAGTCTAGCAGTATTGTTTTAATGTCACTTTAGTGTGGGAAAGTGACAGAACTATAGAGGTCGTCTATCGCCATCTCTTTCCCACTCTGGAAAAAGATTATACTGCTTTAAGGTGGAAGCGTACGGGTAGCCCGCGAAATTCATGTTTTCTTACGTTTTTAGCAATTTGTAGGTCAGTGTCAAGTTGAATATTGATGAAAAATGAGTCGCACCAGTAACACATCTGTTTGTATATATGTGAAATTATGAAAATTATCAATACAACCGCCTAAGTTCATGTAATCCTATTCAATGAATATTTCAAGAAAAAGTTGACTAACCGACTTAGAAGCCACCACCAAGTCTGGAATCTGACCAGTATCGTCAATTTGAATACTCATTATAACATTCCATTCGTTTCGCTCTGGTCGGGACCAATGACATAAAGGCCTATAAAGGGTTTTTACGACGGTTGGGACCAATGGGGTCAGTCAAGTGATCCCCTCTTGATCGGTTGTTGATAGGTATTTATTAAACCATTATTAGTTGTTAATAGGAACCTCTGTTGGTTCGCTGAGAAACGGATTTGTATTATGCGGTTTTTATGACTAATTTAGTAAATGTAATCAATAAACATATTAATACGTGAACCGCACGCAAAATACGCGCATGAACGTGGAGTTGCGAAGATCAGCCTGTTATACAATACAACAGTACCCGGATGACCGAGCTTTGCTCGGTAACACGGATAAATATACGTTTTCTAAAAATAAAACTTAGCTAGATTAATTTATCGCCCCCGAAACCCCCTGCATATTAGATTTCATGAAAATCGTTTGAGCTGTTTCCGAGATTCAGATTATACAATATATACAAGAATTGCTCGTTTAAAGGTATTAAATTAGACTAGATACGTGAATCAAAAACTTTGTAGCCCTTTTTACGAACATTACGCGGACGCAGGAGTATGAAATTTGGCACAGAAGAAATGCAGAAAGCTAAATATTTTTATATAATAATCATTAGAAATACATTAAAATCCTAAATTATACTAGGCTTTGTCTGTACCACACAAGTTCTGGGCAGGACCTACTTAGAGAATCGATTCTTGTATTCAACTTAAAATTTAAATGAATTATGGTCGAATTTCGAACACTAGGCGACCACTAGTTTTTATAAACGTTTGCCTCGGTTGTTAAAATGATTGATTGATGTCACCACATTGACCGGTCCGCAACCTTCAGGTCCGGTCGCGGTCGCCACTCCAGAACTTTTCGGTCATACAATACAATACAATACAAATCGTACCTCAGTAGGTGGCCACGATAATCAACCCTTTTACGTTTTTATATCCTCTAATGAGTCGGCGCAGTAGTACTTGTAATAAAACTAATATCACCGCTAGTATGGATACGGCCACAGATAAATACAAGTTTTTTTTTTAGCTACAATAACTGCCAAAGCTGTTAAAATCGTACGTTTAGTCCACTCTCGGCCCCTCAACCCCTTTTTTTTTTTGGATGGGAGATCATCAGTTCGAGCGGAAGGCAGTGTCAGACTTGTACTGAATAAAACCCATCCATGTTCCTTCCTTGCCCTTTGTGTTCTAGGGCCGCGGTATCTCTTTCGAACAGCCCGCAGCCCTGGAGCGCCCCTCAACCTCTTAAACAATATTTGTTTATATCGTAAATGTTACTCCGGGATAAACAAATAAATTTGATCAACTGTATCTATTGAAACATAATATCACGCCTGTAATCCCTGATGGGTTAGGTAGAGGTGTACCTAATAGTACACAGTTCACCAGTTATGTCTTTTAAGTCCCATTTAATAGGGACGAGCCTTTTGCCATCAACCAGGCATGAAACCAGACTCGGTGACTGCTCTGAGAAATTTCTGATGGAACGCCCCAATAGCACATTGCCCGACCCGGGAATCGAACCCAGGAGCTCATGCTACTGACACGATTGTACAAAAACCAATATGAATCAAGTTCAAAGACCTTTACCCCAGAAACGTCCAGTTTCTTTCACCCTGTTTAATTTACGAGTAAATATCCATCCTAATACACAATGATACCTTCATGTCCTAACTTGTCAAACGCTTAACCTTTTTAGAACCGAAAATTGATGAAGGGATAAACATAAAATGAATAGCGTTAAAAATCCTTTAAATATATCAACGTTGTGGCCAAACATTCATCTTTTTCCAAGCAAGGCCTAACTCCTTGGCCACGACATACGCGCCCACGTGTGTTACAAGTGTCAGCAATTTTAAAGAAAATAAATGAAAGAAATTGCTTTATTTTTCCCACGAGAGCTGGCAAAAGAAATAAATGTGACCTTGTACCAATAACTCGCAATTGTAAATGATATTTATCGCTACCCGTACTAACTGTCGCTATGCATCATATCGAACAGGTATCATAATACACAGATCCTGTATTTTGATTCCCTTTACTATTACTAGTCTCACTTTACTATTATAATTGCCAAAAATTTGTGAAGATGTATGGATGTTGGTTCCTCTTTCACGCAAAAACGGTTGAACGGATTTTGGTGAAATTTGGCATACAGATACTTTAAAACCGGAATTAACATTATAGATTATTAGTTATATACATAGTTTTTATCCCGGTAGTACGAGTATGATCCCGTGGGATAGTGAAGCCGCGGGAATAAGCTAGTTTGAAATAAATGCCCTGAAATTGAAAAACCGCGCGTGTCTCGCTTTACTCAAGCAAGTCGTATCGCGGTCGTGAACAGGTCATAAATATATTGAGGTTGTGGCCTAACATTTATCTTTTTTAAGTTAACCCTAAATGTATGTCCTTTGTTATTTAATTAGCTTTTAATGGTTGTTTGTTAGAACCCTTAATAACCTTGAATTAGTGAAAAGGAAGCCCTGTGGGGACCGTTTAGGGGATTTAGTTACTTGTTTGTTTACTGTAATATGGATTTCGTTAGAGATTTAGTAGTTAAGTTTAAGGAAAAACCCAATAACACTTTGCTTGACCTGGGAATCGAACCCCCAAGACCAACGAGGCAGTAAATAAGATATTAATAAATACAAATAAAATTTTAATTGATTCCATGCAGATGTATAGACTGTGTGAAAGGTATACTAATTTGGTTCCCCATCTAATCTTATTGTCTAAGGACTAGCAAGATTTACTTACAAAATTATTTCTTTGTTTCTAAATAGATTATTTATAGCTCAAACTACAACATACAATTCGCCTTGAAAACTTAAAACTAACCACCAACAAAACATCACAAAACTCAATCCTTGACATGCAAAACTTTAAAGCATTTTATAATAATACAGTTTTAGTGTGGATGTGACACTAAAACTATGAGCATGAATAAATAGCGTTTATACAGCAGTGAGTGTTAAATGGGCCACGAATGATAATATTTTGTTAGTCTGTTTCGTGTGAAACGTCACTATTCAAATGTCAAGGGCAGTTTTGCATGTGATAATTATTTTGTGGGTTATGAAATGATAAATGAGGTTGGTTTTCATGTGGACACGTCTTTTGTTTTTGTATGATAACTTCACCCGCGAATTAGTCCGCAAAAAATATGATAATTCGGCTAATATGCATGATATAAATATAATTTATAGCCTTTTGCACCCTCGAATAATGTAGCTTTCTGCCAGTAAAACAAGTTTTAGAATTGGATCATGAGTTCCGGAGATTACCCCCTACTTACAAACTTATAAACAGTTTTTACCTCTCTATAATATTAATAGCCACCAGAAACATAATAGCCTATAACACTGTTGGTATGCAGGCCTTTTTGTGAGGGGGAGAGGGGGTAAGGCTTTAGAACACAGGCTCATTGTGGGTTTGGTGGTAGACATATGTGGTGGTGTAAAAATACACTTAACGAAACCGAAAGGCACTTGTTTACCCCGTCATGGCCCAACCTTCTAGTTACAGAGATATGGGGGGTCAAAGTTTTTAGACACTTCCACGACCAATTCTATTCAATCCATCCATCAGCACAATGCATGCAATGTTTTGAATGCGTTACGTTAAGTCCTACCGTAAAACGTGATTTTTCTCCCCCAAAAAAAAAGTCGTATCCCAGCAATAATTTTTGCGTAAAGTCACTTAGTTTGATGTACAGAATGGTTGATGGTTTCGAGAAGAGTCCGATTACACCAGGTATAGCGCACGGTATCAACATAAGACGGGTAATAAAATCAAGTGTTAACAACATCTGAAACTGTAATGCTTTCCTCTGCGCAACATATGCCCGCAGATACGCGAGTATGTTGTATGTGATTTGGCGCTGAGGGTTGGCTTTGGTATGATATGATCTCATAGCGGTCCCCATTCAGAACCTATACATGTAAAATATCATACGTCAATTTGTGGAGTTTTAATGAACTTCATCTTTGCGTGTCGATAGACTCAAGTAATACCCGACCAGTATATTGCCACGTGCACAGTTCTATCATTGGCTTCATTTAAATCCTGGAAGTTAATTTTAATGATTCTAAGTTTTATTAAGGAGTTAACTCAAGTCACGCGTCGGAGCTGACACGCACCATATTTTGGTTCTAAGACATGCCGGTTTCTTCACGTTGTTTTCTTTAGTCATTTAGAAAGCAGAGGTGTTGAAGTTACTAACACATGTTAAAGTGCCTGCTTGGGTTTGAACCCACGAACTAAGTAACACGAGACTTCGTAAGTTGGGGTCGATACCACTGGCAGCTCTTGTATACTTGGTTGGCACGTCTCCTCCTTCGATGCCGTGTCAAAGTGAAACCGATCTTGTGAACACATTCTTAACGCAACAACGTGTTTCTCGTAATATCGTATGATGCCTTCACATGCAACGGAACGGAACGGCGTATCGCACGGAACGGCGTATTGCATGCATCCATAACGTATGCATCATATACGGCAGGAATTTAATATTACTGTGAACCTTGGAAATATTTTATTGCGCTTTTTAACGTCCTTGCAGTGTGATGAGATGAAAAACGTGTGAATACCTTTTGAATAAAACCTTTATAGTTACCGATAGTTTCTGCAAGATCTCTTAGAGTACTACCCAGATGTCAAATATGTATTCTGCTAAAGCAAAACGTCCAAATCGGATATGTGTATATCTAAACACGCCTTAGCTCAAAATGATCCAAATATTTTATCAGCAGCGTATATTAAAAACAGAGAAAATTCCAAGTTTTTTTTAAATTCATTTACTAGATCTAGGAATTTCTTCTGTAGTGGCCTTTACAAACATTTAAACTCACATACACAAACAGCTAGACGCGGAACAACTGGTAGGCCACTCAAACATTTGTTCCGTGCGGGAATCGAACCCGCGACACGCAGTACAGCAGCCACTGCGCCAACCGTGCTGTTATACTTTTCAACTTAAAATTAAAAGTAGAAATAAAATAATGGTTTCCAATACGGAATGGAAGGGACTCCGACGCGAAAACAGTTACCACCTATTCAGTATATCATTCTGAGCCACATAGAAATTTTTCAACTGCTAATAAAAAAAAAAAACATCTGTTTCCTACAATAGTGCAATATCTACGTCCTACACGGTCAACGGTATTATTGGCTGCATTCAGCAAATTGGACGACATTTGAAATCAGCCAAAATTCCACACTGCCTGAAGACCCGTCTCTATAATCAGTGTGTTTTGCCCACCATGACGTACGGTGCTTAGACGTGGACGCTCTCACAGGAGCCTGTGTACAGACTCAGAGTAGCACAGAGAGCCATGGAGCGTTCCATGCTCGGTATAAAACTAATAGACCGAGTTCCAAACGTCGAAATCCGGAGACGAACGAAGGTCTTCGATATTGGAAATCGCGTTATGGAACTCAAATGGAGTTGGGCAGGACACCTAGCAAGGCGCGGTGATGGCAGGTGGAGTAAAGCTGTGACCGAGTGGCGTCCAAGGAATGGAAAGAGGAGTGTTGGCCGTCCCGCGGCGAGATGGGCAGACGACATCGTAGCCATTGCGGGAATATCTTGGATGAGATTGGCACAAGAATGTGGAGCTTGGCACAAGCAAAGAGAGGCCTGTACCCAGCAGTGGGTGAAGTCGAGCTGAGGGTGATGATGATGATGATGCCACGGTCAAAATGTATGGAACAGCTGACATGTTATACTGATATGTGGTAGCCGTTTTCGCGTCGGTGTGCCTTCTACCTCATATAGAATCATTTTCATACATCTCATACTTTAACATAATGATTCTATTCGTCAATAAAAATAAATAATGAATAAATAATGATTCTAGTCGTCAATAAAAATAATTATACAGTAACGAAAAATTATTTTCTAAACCGAAGACAGACAGGTTGTTAAAGAAAAAAACCGAATACACCATAGATAATATAAAGTAAATGTCAGACATCTTTGCTTACCCAAATGCACCACATTGAACCTTTTGCCATCCTTTATAAGAATGAAGTGAATGGAAATGGGAAATATGAATTTGTTCCTAAATGTACATTTTCTTTTTTATTCGCACAGAAAGATTTTCAACACTTCAAGACCCTCATCCAAACACGTGTTCAATGGTATGCCACCTTTGAACACGTGTTTGGATGAGGGTCTTGAAGTGTTGAAAATCTTTCTGTTTAACTTGTTAAGTACGTGTGAACGTGTAAAGTGGGATTTATGTTATTATGGTGGATTATACGTCTCTTGAAGTTCTTAGGTTCGAACTAAGATACGAGTATGTACTTTGCGTTGTGCTTGTTTGCATAATTTATTAAGTAGAGTAAACTAACTATATTATACATTATTAATTAAAAACTACCTAACAAAGGGTATCAAAAAACCCCTCCTCAACGCTGTCAGCTGGTAATATGCCCAAGAGACAGGCGGCGGTGCCACGTTGTATGGCAACACTTAGCCTCTGGCCAAAGTAAAACCCAGGCCGTTCACGGGAAGCGTCAATTAGGCAACTTCGTGTGTTTTCTTAACATTTCGTCAAAAAGGGAACATCTTGAGGTAACCGGCGTGTTCAAAAAATTCAGAGACAAAGTGAGTGACATCTACCAATTCACATTTGGTCTGATGAAATACAGGCTACTCCGACTCACACAGAGGTTGCTTATACTACACGTCATATAACACAGAAGTCTTTTTTATGGTGGTAGATCTCGACACCAGGGTGTAGGCAATCCAAGGAAGCTATGCCATCCCTGGATATGAAACTGACCAAGCGCCTTTTGCGCCTGGACAGAGATGCTTACGACTGGTGGTGGGGACCATCACTGGACACTGCTCACTGAACAAACATTTCCACGCCCTAAGTATCACTGACAGTCCCCTGTGCAGAGCGTACATGGAGGCGGAGGAAACGGTAGCGCATGTACTCCTCGAGTGCACCGAGTGCCACCCAGACCCGCGAGGAGACACTTGGAACACCTGGATCCCCTTGCGGATGTCCTGGGAAGTTTGATCTGCTTCTGGAGGGAGTAGGGTTGGTTTGAGTACCAGCCACCATGGCTCACGCACAATGGTCCACTTTAAGGATTAAGTGGGGAAACTAAAACTCTTAACATAAAAGACTATCCTACTCCGTTACAAATATATTTTTCACTCTATTACCACTTACAAAAAACTAAATCGTATAACCAATCAATTTCAATTGTCGAATTAATGTTAGTTACAATAACAATATTTACCTCACTCTATACACAATGGGATACAATGGAAGTTGATTAGCCACTTAATGGTCCAAGCTAGCGATAGATTAATAATTACTTTAATGGATACCTTGTTACATATTGGACGTGAAACGCTGTCCGCCATTGTTTGTGAGGCACCTGTGCCAATACAAAGATTAGTGACAGGCGAGTAGCAAGTTGAGTGGTATGGGGAACAGGAATTGAATTTGACTTGTATTTTAAACAGACATGATGTACCTATATAAATTTACGAAGACATTTAAATTATAATTATTGACATTAATTCTATAAATCTAATCGATAAACTGATGAACTGTTTTGACTGTAAGACATAATCATTTAGACTCATCTAATATATTTTGTAATGTAATGTGCCTAATTTATTTTAACAAATCAAGACTGTAAATTTTGTTATGACTATAATGTGTATGATTATCGACTAATGACATTGATATAATTGTATGATGTCTTTGTATGATTGTTTAATTGAAAGCATGTACTAAACATATTTGCACGACTGATAAGTCGAATATAGTGAGACTCAAATTATTTTACCAGCTATTATGTACCTATATTCTAGCAAGTAAATTAATTTCATGTCATTTCATTTCAGGGTGATAAGTTCCTTCAACTTAGAAAAGAGACTTTCCTCCGACAAGACGGGTGTTATCCCAAGTAACAAAAGCTTCTATAACCAAGGCATTTTATCACCAAAGAGTGATATAGTAGGCCTGTAATGGTAACCATTGTGACTGCATGTACTATAAAGGTTTTTAACAGAGCGTTTTAGTTCTATAAGATTAAAGAGCATATAAGTTCTATAATTAAGCTCTTAGAATGCTTATAGGACCATACAAAAGAATGTTTAAGGTATTGCATTATAATAGTTATGATAAATGCGATTATGATACTATTTAGTACTATAAACGACCTTACTGACACTTTCATGTATCTATTTTGCACTAATAACGCGTTAAAATAATTTTTACAGTACCAGTATTGTAGCAGTAGCGACAACACTACTACAGAATCGATCTGCACTATAAAAGTACCTTACAAAATCATTACGTAACCTTTTAGCTTCTTAAAAGATCCCTCAACATCACTATGGTGCTAGCCACCAATATCTCCGTAACTAAAAGGTTCCTAGGTATGGTCTAGAGCAAAAAAATGATCGCAATGACGGGGAGAATAAGTGCCTTTCGGCTTCGTTAAGAGTCTTTTTACACCCTTTATATGTAAACTAATCTCGATATAGATGTAGTTACACTAGCAACTAAAAATGAATTGGCTAGCAACGAGCAGCGAGTCGGCGACGAGCTATTGATAGACTAGCACGTCACCCGTCGGGCAACTGTGGGTTTGCGTGTGTATAACGTAAGCGCAAGTTTCAGCGAGTGTTCTATCCGCCAAGCGAGTGTCACTGTACTCTCTTAAGGCTCCTCACACAGTGCCGGCGGCAGCGCTGGCGGGTTTTTGCCGAGCGGCCATATGCAAGCCGCACATGCCGTATAAAATAAATAAGAAATAAAGGAAACATGCCATGCCGGCGGCTCGTGTGTGCGGCAAGCCCCGGCGGCTCGAATACCCGCCGGCACTGTATGTAGAGGCCTTTAGATAGCTCGTGTTGCTGCGACAAACGAGAACTCGCCGTGTAAACAGTTACCAATAAATGATTTAAATGTGTATGCGCGTACACGGGACTAATTTATTCGAGCGAGAAAATTGACGATAGCTTAGTTGACAGTGAGACAGCTGCCATACATATGGGTTATTACCCTTAATTTCTATAAGAATAGAACTGAATTGAATAATAATTTATTTTTGTTATAGGTGGGTCAGAAAAAAAGGTACATAGTGAAAATTTAAAAAGTATCTCTATTGTGTTACTGATAAGATGTTAATAATAATAATTATTACAGTAAGTGGTGATATTCATTTAATTGGGTTATAGATTGATCGGATGTTATTGAGGCTTGAAAGGAATTTTGACATTTCCGGGTTTTTCATTTTGTCCGGGATTTCGAAATGAATTATTATATTAGTTTTGGTATTAACCTAAACTATTATACTTATACTTCTATGATACCCTAATTTAACATAATAGATGTTATGTCGCCTGTAATCCCTGAAGGGTTAGGTAGGGGAGTACCTAATAGTACACCCACATTTCGCCCAGCTATATTAAAGTCCCATGTAAATGGGGGCGAGCCTATTTCCATCAAACGAGCACAGATCCAGACTCCATGGCTGCTACCTGTAGCGGCACTACAAAAAGTACTGCAGAAACATAGAACAAAAAACACTACAGCGCCATCTATGACACAGCGGATGAACTTAACATCAAACCCTAAATCGCGCAAGCAAAGTTATCCGAGTCTTAAGAGTTTAGAGAAGAACCCGACAACAACTGGCGGGCAGGACCAACACTGGCTAGCTCTGGTGTTGGGAAGGGCGGGAGACAACAAAAAAAAAATTGAGTTAAAAAAATGTTCAGTACCGTTCGACTTCATCGGCCATCCGTTCTACGAGCAATGTGTGCAATAACTTAAGTATGACAATTCTTCAGATTATGTCAGTTTCCCCTTTCAGTGCCCAGTACCCAGCATATGAGTCGAACAATAATTCGTTCGTTCGCACAACCCATGGCTATGGACTCGCTAGTCGGGTTCTGGGTATGAATGCAAGTCATCTATAGTTAATTATAACGACGACTCAGATACAGGTTGTGGGCACGCGAACAAAGTACACGAAGTGTCCGCGACGTACTGGGCAGTGAATGGGTAACCTTGTTCTCCTGCACAATGATAAAACACTGGATAGTAAATCACGTTTACAGTTAAATTCTACACTAGTATTTATACGGCATGTGCGGCTTGCATATGCCGCACATGCCGTATAAAAACCCGCCAGCGCTGCCGCCGGCACTGTGTGAAGGAGCCTTAAGAGAGTACAGTACCACTCGCTTGGCGGATAGAACACTCGCTGAAACTTGCGCTTACGTTATACACACGCAAACCCACAGTTGCCCGACGGGTGACGTGCTAGTCTATCAATAGCTCGTCGCCGACTCGCTGCTCGTTGTTAGCCAATTCATTTTTAGTTGCTAGTGTAACTACATCTATATCGAGATTAGTTTACATATAAAGGGTGTAAAAAGACTCTTAACGAAGCCGAAAGGCACTAATTCTCCCCGTCACACAGTGGAACGAATGTATGGGAGCGGTTGGACGTAGACATGTCCGAAAAATAAGAGTAAAATTATGACAAACTAATGATGCCATCTTATTCGATTACTTAATGCCTTCATAAATTGTGGTGATGAATTTCTTCATAACTCCCATATTTCGGGAGTAATTTGAGAAAATGTGAAATTTTACTATGAAAATGAGTGTATCGAGCTTTCTCCCTCCTGATTCCGGGCTTGTTTCAAGTACCGGTCTCTAATATCGTAATGCTATTACTAAGAGCTATATTTAATACTAAGACACATAGTGCGCCAAATGTGCACTTTCTGGGATAAAAGGAAATGAAAATTAAAAAAAAAAAACGTTTTTTCCCCATTTGTATTTACTTTAAACCGCAGACAGACTTATTAAGAGGTCTATAAATATATTATATATATACAGAAATATATATTAACAAAAATATTCACAAGAACTGATGAGAGTATGACTTTTAAGTAAGTTGATAATAAATTACCTAGTTTCATTAAAAGTACAATAAATAATTAAGATGTAAGCTCTAATTTACTAAGTTACACATTTTAAAACAATAACATCATTTAATTATCTTCGTCATCATCATCATCATCAATTAATTCAAATTCAGAATCGATGTCCGCTAAATCATTTATGTTAACAAATTCGATATCACTTTTCTCAGAATCCGTAAGCTCATAAAATTCCTTAAAAGAAGATTTTTTTACAAACTTATTTCCTTTTGGACGGATACTTGTAACAAGTGGATCAGAAGACAGTAAAAGATTGTGCATAATATCTTCATTGCATGAGATACTGCTATGCTTTCGAGAATGCCCCTCTCTATATTTTCTAAAATCTTTATTTCTAGCCTCAGATGCCTCTTCGGATAGAAAACCAATGGGCACAATTGACATGTTCTGAACTATGTCTGGCCCATGCATTAAAATTTTATGAAGTGAAGAAGGCATATAATACCATGGGTATAACTCCACGTAAAGCTTAGCAGTATCAAAGCAGAACTCTCGGAATTTAGTTACGTTGATCTTCTCTCCTGATGAAATACACTGCAAGATCACACAGATTTTTCTTAAAAGCATAGCATCTATTCCGGTCAGTTCAGCAGATTTAGTGTAGTTTTCAAAAAATCTCCTTGCCGAGTTGCCATTGTTGGTGGATCCACTGCCTTGTTTCACAACATCGAGAAGTAAGCCCGTTTCTCTTCTTACAGCCTCTTGAACTCTTTTCTTCCTGTCATCAACTTGCCTTTTTGCTATATCACCCCTTACTTGCCATGATTTTATGTCTAATTTGTAGGAAATGTGTAATAAGCATTCCATTGAGCGAATCCAAGCGTGAAGGGTGCTTAAGCTATATTTATACATGTCCTCGTTTGCGTGTTTATCTTTGATTAACTCTAAATTATTCATTTCTTTAGGACAAGCCTTGCATATGTCACACACTGAAGCTGCTGTATCGGATATAATGGAATGAATTTTACCATCAATCATTGTCAACAGCAGTTGGTGTTTGACACTAATTCCATCAGTGATGGTGGATGGAGTTAAGGCTTCAATCTCTGCTTCGATTTCAGCCATCTCTCTCTGCACATTTTCTTTGGTTTCCTTTATAAACTTAAACAATATTGGCCGGCAAAATGAAGTGGAAGATGGTCGCTCGTTTTCCCAAATTGTAACACCTTTTGAGACGAGCCGCAGTGGTACAAGACTAATCATAAAATTACTAGCAAGATCGATTTGCTCATCTTCACTCGTCCTTTGATGATAAATGCTTTGGCTAGATGATCCGTCAAAACCCCATTTGCTGGTCAATACGAGCTGTTGATTGGGATCAACAGGGGTTTCTAACGACCTAATAAGTCTTCTTGAGGTTAAATCCATCAAGGCTTGTAATTTGATTTTTGCAGAGCTCTCTGTAACTGTGAGATCTTCTTTGGCCGGATAGAACTTAATTTTTTCTTTAACCAACATGTAACTCGGGTATTGAAGAGCTCCTTCTTGAGTGTTGAAATCCCGAAGAGTGTTATAGCGCCATTTCGATAAGTTCATCGATACATAAAGAGCCAATGCCTTCAAAGGGGATATTTCCCGTACCTGAATTGATTTACCTTCAATGAAGGCTTTGATTTTTGAGGCCTCTTCTGGATTCTCCGTCAAGTATTTCATAACATAAGCTGTATCGCTTTGTCCTGCCTTTTGAAGCGCCCTTTCGGCCGAAAACATAATTTCAGCGCTGCTACTGCTGCATGAAAGACTATCTTCAGTGCGTCTTCTTTTTTGCCGGTTACTAAGGTCCTCAAAAGATTTACGAGGACTAGGATGTGTACAAGTTGAAGCATCAGATTTAGCAGGAGAAATTATGGGCTCGATGACGTCACTTATATTTTCTGTAGAAGGTTCCATATTTTCATTCTGTAATTCCGGCCATTGAATTGCAGCCTGTAGCCAAATCTCATGTTTCTTCCGAAACTTATCTGTGCTTCTTCCAGACTGTGTCCATTTTGCATAAATGCGGTAGCAAAATCGACGACACCAGTCTTTTAAACTTGTTTCAGCACTTTCACATAACTGAACACAACTGTTATCTTTTAAAACACTGAACAAATAGTTAAAGTCGCGTAAATCTTTATGTGCGCGTGCGCATAAAGCAACGTGAATATCAAGATTTGTATTAAAATTTGGAAAATACATTGCGAGATTAGCTTGGATACAACGAGGTGTAAATCAACACTGATTTTAAAGTTACTAATAGTGACCTATTTATATAAAATCCAGGTATCCCAGGTATCCTTTGTTAAATATTGCAAGGTAATTAGTTATTGTGATAATTAGTAAATGATGCATGCTAAATTAGTGTATTAAGAGCCATTTAGTAATTAAATAATAGCAATGTTCTTATCAGTAATCATTAGTGCATCAGTTTTATATGTAAACCTTAAGTCCCTAATTATATATCCTAATTAGCTTATATCTTCTCTAATTGGCTGCTCAGAAATGTTATTGTAATAAGGTAAACCTTTAGAAAAACGGTTTTAATCAACAAAATAAACAAAAAATAAAAAAAACTGTGTTATAAAATAAACATCACTCTTTATCCCAGAAAGTGCACATTTGGCGCACTATGTGTCTTAGTATTAAATATAGCTCTTAGTATTAGCATTATGATATTAGAGACCGCTACTTGAAACAAGCCCGGAATCAGGAGGGAGAGAGCTCGATACACTCATTTTCATAGTAAAATTTCACATTTTCTCAAATTACTCCCGAAATATGGGAGTTATGAAGAAATTCATCACCACAAGTTATGAAGGCATTAAGTAATCGAATAAGATGGCATCATTAGTTTGGCATAATTTTACTCTTTTTTTTCGGACATGTCTACGTCCAACCGCTCCCATACATTCGTTCCACTGTGCGTCATTGCGATCATTTTTTTGCTCTAGACCATACCTAGGAACCTTTTAGTTACGGAGATATTGGTGGCTAGCACCATAGTGATGTTGAGGGATCTTTTAAGAAGCTAAAAGGTTACGTAATGATTTTGTAAGGTACTTTTATAAACAGGCAATAAGAAAATATACTTTGGCATCTGTATAACATACACCATGAAAACACAAAAACAGAATAAATTATTCAAATAAAAAAATTAAAAACACGCCTGCCAAATCAAAAAGTGAATTAAAAAACTGAACAAAAAAATTGAAAACAAGGTACATGATTTAAGTGTTGAAAAAAATTGCAAACCATTCTGTTCATTGCAGTCGGGGGACGGCTCCTTGGAATCGTTCTTTACAGGTATACAGGAGTTACTTGGTCGACTTTTAGACAAATTCAAGAGAAAGTAGTCTGAACATTTTATCATATCTATGTACCTTTGACAGGTTAGAATTGTTTCGACCTACTGGAGTTATCTGGGTGACTTCCCAGAACCCTGAAAGCATAACACTCCTTTTTTTGGGCAGTCGTCTAATGAAAGCAGCTGATTCATTCCATCCCCATGTATCAATTGCAAAACATGTATTCGATCGAGTCATTATCATCAATCTTCTGTGCCATAGGTATCGACTTCAAATCATCAAACCACCATCTGCAAATCAGAATATTTCCAACTAATACATGAAGAGCATGGGAGTTATTATGCAAACGAGTAGTCTCTAAGTTGTGGCGAACGTGGGTATGCAGCCCATACATTTTGCCCACTATCCTTTACTTTAGGTAGCCTAGCGAGATAATATGACATTCTATCACCTATTGACGGCTTCGTTGATATAGTGATACAATCGCAACCGCTGAGCATGAGGTCTTGGGTGCGGTTGCCAGGTCGGACAAAGTGTTTTTCTATCAGGAATTTCATTTCTCCGTAGCAGCCACGAAGTCTGAATTTGGGCCCGATCCGGCTCGCGCCCTATTACATGGAATATAAACGTAATGACGAAAGGTGGGCATACCATTAGGTTCATCTGTTTTATCCTTCGGGAATGACAAGCGTGATGCTATGTTATGTCTATCATCGAAAGCGTGTCTATGTTTTAAAGAGATTACTATTGTGCCACTCTTTAATTTAAACTATTCTGCAAAGTAATTACACATAGAACGAGCTAGCGAGAGCGAAAATAACGAAAGTGATATATTTCATCCCTGACATTCAATTAAGAAACACTATGGACAAAACGTGATATCCATTTTTACATTTTCCTCTCAAAGGCAGTTATTTCCAAGGTCAACGACATTTCTCGGTAATGGAAAAAGATAATGTATTCACCGGTTTAACATTGAAATGGCACACACGTATTGACATTCCAAATGTGCATTGGTTTGACAGAATTTCAATATCCCCCTTTTATGGCTTCGTAAAAAAATCATATTCATGAAATTTTGTAGTCTGTGGCCAAGTCAAATATTAGGGGACAGAATAATGCAGTGTTTGCCTGAAAAAACTTCCATGTTGCATTATAACATAACATCTCGCCTGTAATCCTTGAAAAGTTAGGTGTACCTAATAGTACATCCACATTTTACCAGTTATGTTTAAGTCCCATGTAATAGGGGGGCGATTCTATTGTCATAAACCGGGCGCTAATCCAGACTCCGTGGCTGCAACTGAGAAATTCCTGATGGAAAAACCCAATAATACTTTGCCCAACCTTGGACTCGAACCCAGGACCTCATGCTCAGCAGTTGCGCTTACAACCACTATACCAACGAGGCAGTATTATTTCAGTAGTTTTTGTTTATTGCCGAATAATAGTCTAATATATCTTCATTTTAAGCATAATATTCACAATAACGTAGGTTCAGACTGCGAGTAGTAATTTTAACAGTTTAAATTAAAGGACCATGGGCCAAAATGGACCAAAAGTCGTTTATCACTAGTTTTTTGTTGAGCATTTGGTTTTGTAATGGATCGTATTTGGATGTTTTATGCTTTACATTGAAAGCTTTGTAGGTTAGTATTAACTGATGATCATTGATCATGTTGGTAACCCTGACTCGGGTAACAAATCAATCTCGAACGCCCTGTGACTTACTTCGACGAGTTGTCTTCTACTTGCTTTATGTAATTGTAACCGTAACTGTAATGTAAAGGTTTCTTCTTTGCTTTGATGGTAATAAAGGGTGTAAACAGACTCTTAACGAAGCCGAAAGGCACTTATTCTCCCCGTTATTGCAATCATTTTTTTTGTTTTAGACCATACCTGGGAACCTTCTAGTTACGGAGATATTGGGGGTCAAAGTTCCAACTTTTTCAAAAGTTTTTTTTTTAATACATGTTTTAATGTATTTTTTTTACTTAAGACACTTTCATGACCCCCATACTATTGAATCCATCCATTAGTACAATGTTTTGAATGCATTACAGTGAGTCCTACCGTAAAACGTGATTATTCACCCCAAAAAAAAAAGTCGTTTCCCAGCAATAATTTTTGCGTAAAGTTACTTAGTTTGATTTACATAATGCTTGGTTAACGGCTTCGTGAGAGTCTGTTTACACCCCGTATGTGTAATGGTAATTGAATAACATATTTATGACGACAATGCCTTTGCTCAATCAAGTCGTCATTGTTATCGTTTTCTAAGCCTTACTCAGCGACGACAACGACCGTCTTCTGGCACCCATTGCGTCCCACGTTACGCTAAGACATGTATACTGACGCGAGTAGATTTCCGCCACGTTTATCGCATGAATTTGTACCTTACCTAAAAGCACAATATTTAATGCGCTTGAAGGCAGTTTAAATTCTTCATTATTATCATTTGTACCTGTGACAAATACTAAAAGTTAATGTAACTTTTGTAATTTGTCACATAATTTGAGAGCTTTTTTTTTTACTAAGGCGCGGTTTGACAAATGAGAAAGGTTTTTATGTTTACGACTACAGGGCCGGTTTCGCGACATAGTTACTGGCTGATTTTATGGCCCACCGTATTTTGTAGAAAGTTTTAAATTTCGATCTTTTGAAGTCGTAAAATGTGACCTATGTGTGTGTACGTACAGATAATGTTAGATGTTTAGAGATATTGGTTTTCGAAGTTTTAGTATGAGGATCAAAGGACGCGAAAACTTGAGAAAAGCTAGTCCATACTAAGGCTTCACCTTTGTAGACAGTTTTAACAGTTGTTTTTTTATGGGTAGGTAATTATGTCTACCAAATTAGTAACCACGGTTTAGTTACCGACGAATAATTGACGAAGATGTTTAAAAATCAGTGCACATTTCAAAATCACAAAAAAACTGAAACAACACGTTGAATGTTAGAATAATTGTATTAAGTTTGTAAGTGCAACCTATTTCGTCACTGTCAATGCAGTGACATCTATCATTTTGATTTTGACACTTTATACTTTTTGGTTCGCCATCAATGCGATTGTCTTTTGTCGCCCTGAGAAATCACCAATGAAAGTTTTCTTTTCTGTTTGAATAATCCAACGGGAATCACTCATACTCTTTTTATAAACTAAGTGAGGCCCTGTAAGCTACAGTAGTCATAAATATTGCCAAGGTTATGACTAGCAGTTTTCACGACCACATATTTTTCAACCTAAATCACTTTTGTGTCGTAAAAGTTAACACAAAGTTAACATGTGTTAGACAATCTCATTTCATGTTAAATTAAATTAAAATCAAATAAATGTCTATTCCTTTTTTGTATAATAATATTCCATTTGACTACTTATGACCGCTATTATTTTTCTAATATTAGAAAATAAGAACATAAAGTCGTTCTATAAAGCAGTGGTATAATTGCGCGAATTATTCTGTTTATTAAGACAATAATACAAGCAATGTATATTGCAATGATGTACGAATTCCTTTCCTTTCGTCTTTTATTACTTTTTGTCAATTGAACAAGTCCATTAATCGAGGTCGAATGTATCGACCTAAACGTTTTCTAGCGCATGTCTAAGTACGATAAGAGATTGAAAATAGGAACAATGAAACGAAGAAGGTTAATAAATGTATAATACATATAAACTACTATATTATACTATACTATTATCTTGTTTTCTCCTTTATTCATCTTTTTACAAATTAAGTGTATTTTTAAATATAAATTAAAAAGATATACACCGTGATTTTTTAGTCTTCTGACAAAGGTGGTCCACTCAATGTATCCGACATAAAATACCTCTAGGCGTGTTTTTTTTTTAATTATAATAATAGGTACACACGTGTGCTCCACCGTGTCCTCTGGGCGATCCTCGCAGTGGTAACACCCGAGCGTTTCCTCCCGCCCGATTCGGTGCAGGAACCTCCCGAAACAACTGTGTCCGGTGAGGACCTGTGTCAGGCGGAAGGTGAGGGTGCCGTGGCGCTTCTCCAGCCACTCCTCAAAGAGGGGATTTATCGCCGCTATTGTGGCGTGCTTTGCACGGGGTTGCGATAGTCGCTCTCTCCATGTCGCCATGAGATCGCGCCGGAAGTCTGTCCGTTGCGCGATAATTTGCCGCGGCAGCGGATTTTCCTCCCGGCGTAGGGCCTCCACGCGCCACTCGTGTAGGCGCGCGAGGACTATCGCCTCTAGATCCCATGGTGGCAATCCGGCAAGGAGGCTCGCCGCCTCGTCGGAGATCGTGCGGTACCCCCGGACTAGCCTTACGGCTACCACCTTCTGGGGCGCGTTCAGGTAGCGGGCGCCTCGCCGCCTCAAGGAACGCGCCCACACCGGGGCCCCGTAAAGGGCCATGGACCGTACGACCCCCGCGTAGAGCCTCCGGCAGGAGGCGTTTGGACCCCCCAGGTTGGGCAGGAGCCGACTGAAGGCAGCCCCTGTCCGTTCCAATTTGAGGGCCAAACGTCGGAAATGCTCCACGAAGTTCCATCGGCTGTCGAGGACGAGCCCTAGGTATTTCAACGTCGACTCGACGCCGATGGGAACCCCTCCCGCCGTTACTATGGATCCCGATGGTGGCGCATTCCGAGGCCCATGAAAGCATTGAAAGCACTTGTTCTCGGACTTATGCAAAGCCACCTCGAGACCCAATTGCCGGACCCTCTCCACGACTATCGCAACCCCGCGTGTCATAAGTTCAGCCGCCGCCTCGCACGACCCCCCCTGTGCCAGCACCAGCGTGTCGTCAACGTAGCAAACTACGCTGACGCCACTAGGGAGGTTGGCGCGCAGCACCCAGTCGTAACCGATGTTCCACAAGGGTGGCCCAAGAACCGATCCCTGCGGAACACCGCACGACATCTCTCGCCGGTTCCACTGGCCGTCGTGACCGGGGTAGATGACGGCCCTATCCGTCAGGTAGTCCCCGACAACCTGGTGATACTGGATTGCCTCCCTAATGCAGCTCAAGGGTATGAAGTTGAGTAGAACATACCTAACCTTCGTGCGAGTCGAGCAGATAGATCTTCGCTCGCAACAGAATGTTTCAACTACGTTATGGCATCATAATAATGAAAAATGTTTTTTTTTTTTTATCTCTTAAATACCTTTTTTTTTTGTTATGAATGTATAGTAGTCATTGGATACATGAAGTGGGCTACCGTCGTCAGACGACTCAAAAGTCACGGTGTGTAAATAAGATTTATAAATATAAAAAAATGTAGCCCTTTGGTATCGGGAACCAAGCTACTGGCGGTCAGCGCTCCAGAGAGAGGGCTTCCTAACAATACGAGCTGTGTCCAGGAGTACCGCTTTCTGAATCAAGCTCTTGATCCATCTGCCTAACGAGAGCCTCCTCAGGTATGAGTCAAGGCTCTTGGCAAATAAGCCATTGACTGAAACGACCTATCGGCACAATGATCGCTGAGCTAACATCCCACATGTCGACAACCTCGCGAGCCAAGTCAAGATACTAGATTAGTTTAATTTTATCGGCTTTCACGAGGTTCTCGTCATGAGGGACCGTTATGTTAACAATCATTGCGCGTCGCTCTGATCGATCCACCACCAGTACATCAGGCTTATTGGCTAAAATAGTCCTGTCAGTGATGATGGATTGATCCCACTACAGTGTAATATTGCCATTTTCGAGAACAGGGTCGGGCATCATTTTATACAGGGTGTAAACAGACTCTTCACGAAGCCGTCAACCAAGCATTATGTACATACATAAAACTAACTTTACGCAAAAATTATTGCTGGGAAACGACTTTTTTTTTTGGGTTGAAAAATCACGTTTTACAGTAGGGCTCAATGTAACGCATTCAAAACATTGTGCTGATGGATGGTTTGAATAGTAAGGGGGTCCTGGAGGTGTTTAAAGTAAAAAAAATACATAAAAACATGTATTTAAAAAAAAACTTGTGAAAAAGTTGGAACTTTGACCCCCAATATCTCCGTAACTAGAAGGTTCCCAGGTATGGTCTAGAACAAAAAAAATGATCGCAATGACGGGGAGAACAAGTGCCTTTCGGCTTCGTTAAGAGTCTGTTTACACCCTTTATTACTATACCTACTATATTCTTAAAGAATTTTGTGTTTTATAGCAGTGACAGCCCAGTGGTGTGATCGTCAGACTGCCAAGTCATAGGTCTCGAGTTCGAACTCAAGACACGCACCTCTGATTTTTCGGATTCATGTGCGTATTGTATATTTATCACTTGCTTCGGTGAAGTGGTTAGTGATTGGCTTGTTGGTCTAGTGGTGAGTGACCCTGACTGCTAGGACGGAGGTCGTGGGTTCGATTCCCACACAGGACAAATCTTTGTGCGATGAGTACGATTATTTGTTCTGTATCTGGGTGTAAATTTATCTATAATATGTATGTATTTAGAAATATATAAGTATGTTTATCAGTTGTCTGGTTGCCATAGTACAGGCTCTGCCTAGTTTGGGATCAGATGGCGGTGTGTTGGTTGTCCCAAGAAGTGAAGAAACCATCATGCCCGAGAGATATTTATCGAAGGCGTGTAAAGCCAAGTCTGAGGCCCATGGGCGGCGTAAAAACTCTGACACCAGGTTAGGTACTAACCACAGGATAAAGAAGAAAGAATTTTGGGTTAAACTTTGTGTTTAGTAAATAAATAGGTGGGTTCAAAAAAGGTCCACTGTCTGCATTAATAAACCGACATTTTCTAGTCTACAAAAATTCTACGGTAAAATACAAGATAATTGTTTAAACAAAAATCTGTTAGGTATGAAATATCATGAACAAAGATGCGAGGACGGCTATTGTGTTCATTAGCTAGCTGCTGAAGTTCTGACACCACGTAAGTCATAAATAGCAACTTTACAGGAGAGTGAAAAACTGTATACTTTTAATTAGGTAGAAGTATAAAACCATTTTTTGTTTTTCCACCAGTCTTACCAAGAGGTATCGTATTACCCAATATTAACTGGGTTGTGGAGGTCAGAT
The DNA here is from genome assembly GCA_950005105.1 of Lycophotia porphyrea. Lineage (NCBI taxonomy): Eukaryota > Metazoa > Arthropoda > Insecta > Lepidoptera > Noctuidae > Lycophotia > Lycophotia porphyrea. The sequence continues at coordinate 12,629,321 of OX465391.1, read as the reverse complement.
AGGCAGTCGCTCCATGTAAAATACTGGCATCCGGTTAGACTGGAAGCCGACCCCAACATAGTTGGGAAAAGGCTAGGCGTATGATGATAAAACCATTTTTTAATTTGTGTTCACTTCATATTAGATAGAAATTCCGATTCTCTAGCAAATGACATCAAAATGACAAAACCGCCAAATATTTGATAAACGTGGTGTTAGAACTTCAACAACTTTACAATTTCTCAACACTGCTTAACCCTTACAAATCCGACAAGACATTAAAACACCACCTAACATTATCACTAAAACCTAAAGGATTTAGATGATACATTAAAACAGTAAGATACAAAGCAAAAATAACCCTTTCACACACAAACTATGAGTCTAAACTTATGCATATTCAACAGACTATTTACTCCGGGGATGAATTTACACGTTTTGCGGCGAAATTCATCCCTCTATACCCCTGTATCTGGGGGTGAAAGTACGATTAACGGGGGTGAAGTATTTCTTGAATATAGCTGTAAAGTTTTACGTGGAGCCCCGCTTATTGGGTTTAATTTACGCTAAATTTCCTTCGGGATTCTTGTAAGTAAATGTAAGACTGATTAATTGTGAATTGGTTTAGATTTGCTCTAAGTATTGGATTGCGTTTTAAGGGTTTTGCTCGTTTAACGAACCTTTATTGGTTTTGTTTTCCGTAATGAGTATGGCATTTTCTGTGTTAGCTGTTGTTCGTTTTTAACCCGACTACGGCGAAATCAAAAAGAAGGGTTATGATTGTAGCAGTCTATGTATGTTTGTATTTACGTATGCCAACATATAACCACTGCTACTGCCACTGCCACCAGTCAGTAGTCAGTCAGTGTCTGTGTGTGGCAGTGGGTGTATATTAAATAAATATATGTGAGCTAAAATAAGTGAATTTTATGAAACCCGCATGTAAGCAAGCGAAGGAAACTGTACAAAACTTGCTACTAATTAGAAGCATTGAATATTGGGTGATCGTAAAACCTGACATGCCCTTGTATCGCCATTGGGAAACAAGTTTGAAGCGGGCCATATAGTTTTAAACACATAAATTAGTTTTATCGGCAATTAAAAAAAAAAACAGCGTTCTTTTTTTATTTCAAGATGGGCTCTTGACCTTGATCCCGCCTGATGGAAAGCGATGGATGAGATCTATGATGGAACGACCGTGCCCAGAAATGTTCCCTACAAAAGTGCAATACCTACGTCCTACATGACATAAACCTGCACAAACTGTATGCAAATGTTTATATAAGAAAAAATACCGATGAACAAGAGAGGGCTATGCTTGCAATCTCCTTGCGTGATCAAATCAGAAATGAGAATATCCGCAAGAGAACCAAGGTTACCGACGTAGCCCGAAGAATTGCCAAAATTAAGTGGCAGTGGGCACCACATTGATCGCAGAACGGATGGCCGATGGGGCCGAAAAGTTCTGAAGTGGCGACCGCGAACCGGAAGACGTTGCGTTGGAAGGCCTTCCACTAGGTGGACCGATGACCTGGTGAAGGTTGCGGGGATCCGCTGGATGCGACTTGCACGGAACCGGCAAATGTAGCGACACTTGGGGGAGGCCTATGTCCAGCAGTGGACGTGTTTCGGCTCGAATTATGTTTCTTTTTCGGATGATGAACAATTTCTATTTGGAAAAGTGTGAAAAGCTTCTATTTTGGGAATGATGTACATACTGAATACTTGGCCGGTTTGTGCGTCGTATCCCTTCCACGTGTGTCCTATTATTATGAAAGTATATCAGGAAAATGAATTACGAGTAAATTGATTTCAATTGGTTCGTAGATTTGTTAAAGAAAATAAGATGTGAGAAAACCCTTTTGGGGTAAAATGATTAAAGAAGGTAAGTAGGTAATTTGTTTTTTTTTAAGTGGGTAATATTGGCATGTTTTTTTTTATAAAGAGTGTAGTTAATCATTTCACGGCGAAATATTTGACAGCTGTTGTAGTTTCAGAACGCAAAGCCGTTACGAGATTTTGCGTCTAATATCGTATCGCACACGATTGAAATACTCGTAGCTACATAATATACTCGTAGAAATAAAAAAAAACCCACAATGTTATCAGAGGCTTTCCAAAAGCATCCTGTCCATCCATTTTACTATAAATAATTCAAACTCAAATTATATTGCGAAAATTACTCTGAAAACCTAAGATTTATGTTTCTAGAAACTTCTTAAGTTGTAATGACAGAACTTTCTCGAATTATTTGCTACTTGCAGGTATTTTAAACAAGTTTTTGTTGAATAACTGAAAACAGTGTTTGAACGTGAAATAAAAGTTTGTTTTGTGAACATACTTAATGATGCGATGTTAACTTTACAGTCAGATTTGAATAAATTATAAAGGTAAGAAGCTTTTGGTTTTTTTATGTCACTGTTACAAATATAGACTTTTAAGGAAAACATCAACAAAAAAAAACTCTCGAATTGAAAAAAGGTTTATTTGCATTCATTAACCTATAATTCATATAAACATTTTTAATTCGTTAATCCCTAAAAGTTCAAATTCAAAGTTTATTTGTGACACATAGGTAGGTGGTGTGCTCAACGCAATATTGATTAATTAATCAAAACATCAATCAGTAATCCAACATCCCACTTCACTTAAAACGTTTACAACATAAACAATGCTACACACTAAAACACTAGACAACATTACTAACTACTATAAACCACCTAATATTAAAACTGCTATTACCCGAAACGTTTTCCGGTAAAAAAACGGATGAATGTTGTAACAATGTAGCTTTTAAACGAGTTACGAGCTTCGGGAACTGGCGCTCTCTAAAAGAAACGGTAGTTACATGGTGGCTGGGGCAATTTTTATCCGACATCTAAAAAGATGTATGCATGGCAATAGACTCGCCTTCTATTACATGGGACTTAAACATAACTGGCGAAATGTGGGTGTACTATTAGGGACACTACACTACACTAGGGTGATTGTTATGTTATGCTAAAAAAGATGGCTGTAAGAGGGCTGAATATAAATGTTGATGGATGGAGCGGGAGAGAAAGACCAAAGAAAAGATGGATTGTGTGAAAAATAATATGAAAGAGAAAGTAGTAAAGCCCGTGACGTCTGGCTGGGGCGAAATATAAAAAACGGGTTGCGCCAACCCTAAATAGAATGGGATTAGAGCAGGGAGATGATGATGATGAAAACAGTTTCAGTTCAACTTGGTTGTGTTGGTAGTGGAAGTGGTACTAAGTAAGACTGGCTCGACCATTAGACCAATCTAATGGTCGCAAAGCACTTCAGAATGACGTCTTGGGTTTAATTTTCCATCACGAATTAATAGCCCGCTCCTAAATAGCAGCGAATTGGAGTCTTATGGATTTGTGTTCCCTTCAAAATGGTTGAGTTGAATGGTGCTGATACATGCGTCATGTTCGTGAACGAGCGCGGTCAGTTGTGACTGGCCATCTCTTGGTCGCCACGGTTTATTGAAATTAATTATTTTATTTTTGAATTGTTTTTTTTTTTTGTTTTTTTGCTTTTACTATGAACACTTTTAACGTGCACACTGCACAACTTGCTACATCGTTCTCACATAATGTACCATCTCAACATGAATGATGTAACCAAGGTTTTGTAAAAATATACTGATTTAAAAGAGTGTCCATGGAGTGTCTTGCCCGCTCTTCTCCTTAGAGATCCACGCTAGGGAATGGGCAACTACAGTACTTTCATAGTTTTTATGCCTTGTGACTGGGACTGTAGCTTCATTACATTTTTATCTTGTCGCCAATTAAAAGTGCCTGTAACTGGCCTACTTGAAATAAATGCTTTGATGTTGATTTTGAGTAGCGAATTGGGAGTTTTATGGATTAGTTGACGGCCGAATATTCGCCCATACTTGCCTGGGACGCAACGTCGGGAGGGAACGCCCTAGAAGGATATTCACTGACCTTATTGATGAGGTTCTATAGAAAAGTCAGATGCGTAGTACTTTCAACCGGCGTCGTGTATGACCAGATGCATGAACGTGGCCGAGGCAAAAAGCGAATGTAAGAATCGTAGCAGGTGGTGTTCTGTGGTTTCTATTTGCCCCCATGGGAAAAAAACGAGAGTTTATGTATGTATGTTACTTAAAGTAATCCTTGAGCTGATTTCACGTGGGTTAAAGTTAGTTTGCAAATGTATTCGCTAGCTAGCAACACATACCCCTCCTAAAAGTACACGGTATTGTTTCATACTTTCCTAGTCTTTCTAAGTAAGCACCATTTATTTAAACTCCGCCAGTAAACCACAGTAATCCAATTGTAATTGAACTTTCCAAGAAAAAACAATTTCTCACTGAAGAGTAAAACTTTTTACATAAACGGTCCCTGCACGATGTAAATTATCGTCGTTGTAAATGTCTAGACGGCTAGTTTATTTACAAATGAGATCTGTTGGCAATCTATTTTGTTTACAGATTTTCTGCGAACGCTGTCTTAGAAAAAAATTATGTTAATGGTATACTTAGTGCATATTACAAGAATGTATTTGCCTTTTTAATTCTGTAACTACATACATTTTACTGGCGTGACTCAGTTTTCATCAAAATACGACCTGACACTGACCTGCAAATTGCAAAAAACGTAAGAGAATTTTGCGGGCTACCCTGATGGTGCTCTTGTGGTATACATGTGCCAAATAAACATATTTCTTATTTTTTCTTTTAAAATGTCTTTTAAAATTTATGTCGTTTTTTTTAAAATGGAAAATTCCTCATGATGTTTTCTCTCACCGTTTTTGAAAGCAGAACACCAAAATCCTGCTTAAGTTCTAACTTAAGACTAAGTACCTCCTGGCCCAGACAAGTAACTCACGGCTTTTTAAAACGGCCTTGTTTAAATTCATGGGCGGTGAACATTCTTCAAAAATCGGAGAATAAAAGGAGCCTCGACAATGACACTTAAGTACGTCCGGTGCTCTCTTAACCTTCAGCTTCTTTACCACCTAATTTTTTCACTGCGACAAGAGCTATTTTTGAATGGCAAGTGTCAAAAGTGGAGAAAAAAATAGTACCGATATACGTTTAGTAGAACTGCCTCATTGGTTGTGTGGTCGCAAGCGCGACTGCTGAGCATTAGGTTCTGGGTTCCATACCCGGGTCGCGCAATGTAGCATTAGGATTTTCCATCAGGAATTTCTCAGTGAGCAGGCACAGAATCTAGATTTGTTCATGTGGCCGGTTTATGGCAATAGGCTCAACCGTTATTAAATGGTAATTAAACATAAATAACGAAATGTAGGTTTACTATTATGGACACTTCGGCCTAACTCTGAGGGGATTTCAGGCGTGATGTTATGTTATGTTATAATAATAATAATAATGAGGCGGGCATTCTCGGGGACTGGACTCAGCCCTCAAGAATACATGTCCCGTGTCACAGAGCGCATTGACTTCCAGAAGCAGAAAGTTTATGCATGGGCGAACCGTATTCGGCGGTATAAGCGGCGGGTTGATCGGTACTCGCAGAATCGCATGTTCCAGAGCGATGAAAGGTGGGTATACAGAGCTTGGGAGCGAACCGAGCAAAATATGACAGACGTGTGCCGCCCAGATGATGCCGCCACGAGTTCTTTCTGGCCAGTCTGACTGGATGCGTGATGTCGAGCGAGTGTGTGAACCTATACCAGAAATGGAGCCAGTTTTGTTTACACCATTAGGTGTAGCCAGAGCTGTTCGTCCGTTACCGAACTGGAAGTCGCCGGGACCGGACGGACTGCATAACTTCTGGCTCAAATGGCTTAGTAGTTCACACACTTGCCTGGCATCCCAATTCCAGTCATCCTTAGAGTCTGGGTTACTACCACAGTTTTTAACAACAGGCGTTACCCACCTGCTCTATAAGTCAGGTAGTCCCGCGGAACCCAAGAATTATAGACCGATCACGTGTTTGTCGACGGTCTATAAACTTCTTACATCCATTTTGAGAGAGAAAATTAATACACACATTGACAAAAACTTCATTGGATGGATGTGGATGTAGGAATGGATCCCGCGGTACTAAGGAGCTACTCCTCATCGACATGGCCATTAGCCAACAGGTTCGTCGCTCTCGCAAGGATCTGGCGACATGCTGGATAGATTATAAGAAGGCCTACGACTCGGTGCCACATACATGGCTCATGAGGGTGCTGGAGTTATATAAGATAGATGCAACTCTACGTACCTTCCTTGAGTCGTGTATGGGACAATGGAAGACTGTCCTTCGATATCCAGGATGTCGATAGATCCAGGGGAACGATGAGCCTATATGGATTAAACGGGGAATATTCCAGGGTGACAGTCTGAGTCCACTTTGGTTCTGTCTAGCCCTGAATCCTCTAAGCACATTGCTGGAGGATTCAGGTCTAGGCTACCGGTTGAGGAGAGATGGTCAGGTTATATCTCACCTGCTCTACATGGATGATCTGAAACTCTTTGCCCCCAACAAATTGCGGCTGATGGAGTTACTAAGAGTAACTGAAAATTTTAGTAGCGCCATCAGGATGGAATTTGGTGTGGACAAATGTGCAGTCATGTATGTAAAGCGAGGGGCGATTATGGAATCTGAGGGAATTCAGCTCTCGGATTCCATACACCTGAGATCCCTCTCCTCAGCCGAAAGCTATAAGTATTTGGGTATGTCGGAAGCGTTAGGCATTAACGTAACTGACATAAAGCAATTGTTGAGGGAGCGCTTCTTTGGACGCTTGAAGAAGGTATTAAATAGCCTTCTTTCAGGTGGGAACAAGGTGCGCGCCTTCAATGGTTGGGTCATACCGGTTTTAATGTACTCTTTCGGCATACTCAAATGGACTCAGACGGAACTCGATACCCTGGACAGGAGAGTCCGTACACAGCTGACCGCAAACCGAATGCATCACCCACGATCATCGGTGATGAGACTGTACATCCCGCGGAAGTGCGGAGGTCGAGGCTTTTTAAACGTGAAGACCCTCCACAACCGCGAGGTGTGCAGTCTCAGAGAAAATTTTTTAAAAGCCGAAGTGGGTATGCACCGAGATGTGGTCGTAGTAGACAAAGGACTCACCCCGCTGTCCATGGGTAAAGAGAACTGGCGCAAACCTGAAGTACTTACTACCGATGACCGCAAGGAAGTATGGCAAGGCAAGGAGCTTCACGGGCGCTTCTACCGGGCTCTTCATGGGCCCGATGTAGATTTTCTAGCGTCCGTGTCCTGGCTACTTTTCGGTGACCTCTTTGGGGAAACTGAAGGTTTTGTCTGTGCGATTATGGACGAAGTTATGTTGACGAATAACTACCGGAAATATATTATGAAGGACAGGACGGTTGACGTGTGTCGGGCATGCCACCGACCGGGTGAATCCATCAGACATATTATTTCTGGTTGTTTTCGTTTGGTTAACGGCGAGTACTTGCACAGGCATAACCAAGTAGCCAGGATTATTCACCAGCATTGCATTGAAATATAAACTTGTGGAATCTGAGGTACCATACTACAAGTATGTGCCCGACCCAGTTCTCGAGAAAGACCATGTCACGCTGTACTGGGATCGGTTTATCATTACTGACAGGACTATTGTAGCCAATAAGCCTGACATAGTGGTAATAGACCGATCAGCGCGCCGCGTAATGATAATCGATGTCACCATCCCGCATGACGAGAACCTCGTGAAAGCTGAGAAAGAGAAACAAATAAAATATCTCGATTTGGCACACGAGGTTGTCGACATGTGGAATGTGAACTCGGCTGTCATTTTGCCGATTGTCGTAACGGCCAATGGCCAATGGCTAAGAGCCTCGACGACCATCTCTCGAAGCTCTCCTTAGGCGGTTGGATCAAGGGCCTGATTCAGAAGGCAATACTTCTCGATACGGCTCGCATTGTGAGGAGGTTCCTGTCTCTGGAGCCCTAACCACCGGTAGCTTGGACCCTGATCCCGACACCGGCGGACCGCTATTTTTTTAAATGTTTTATATACGGTTTTTTTTAAGAAATATTTAAAAATGTTAAAAAATGTGTATATATAAATGAATAAACAGAATAATAATAATAAATTCAAATCAAGTATCTTGACTTAGCTCGCGAGGTTGTCGACATGTGGGATGTGGACTTAGCGATCATTGTGCCGGTAGTCGTATCAGCCCATGGCTTAATTGCCAAGAGCCTCGACCAACACCTGAGGAGGCTCTCGTTAGGCAGCTGGATCAAGGGCTTGATTCAGAAAGCGGTACTCCTGGACACGGCTCGTCTCGTTAGGAGGTTCCTCTCTCTGGAGCCCTGACCGCCGGTAGCTTGGACCCTATTCCCGATACCGGTGGGCTACTATTTTTTATATTTTTAAATGTTTTTTTGTGTCGTTTTATATTTAAATATTTAAAAATGTAAAAAATATGTATAAAAATAAATAAAGGAAATAATAACGTTTATTTCAGATAGCTGTGATCCAATTGGTTAGTAGTACAATAACTTATAACAAGTGTTAGTAATATAATCGCCCCCTGCCTGACCCATGAGTCGAGGTATCAATGCTCACGTGAGCATAAATACATCTACCTTGTACAGACAGTCAACTCTTTTTTTTATTTTTTACTTGCCTGCTCTGTCCGACTCCTGGGCAAAGGCCTCCCTCCACTCCTTCCATCTCTCGCGAATCCGCGCGTCCTCCTTCTAGTTTGGACGGAACTTGTCCAGTTCGTCCCGCCATCTCCTTCGTGGCTTGCCGCGAGCCCGCCTCACTGTATCAGGGCACTAGTTACCTGCTATTTTGGCCCACAGTTTATCCGGCATGCGGCAGACATGTCCTGCCCAGTTCCATTTGAGTTGGGCAGCCTTTTGAGCCACGTCAGCTATATTGGTTTTGGAGCGCAGTATTGTGTTTCGAACACGATCCGTTAATTTAACACCTAGTATACTGCGCTCCATTGCTCAGTCAACTCTACTGGCTATTATTTTTAAAACGCTGTTGCGACTAGCCCGTACTCTGCTCAACATTGACGCACACCGCTTGCGCAGTTATGTAGCTGTTATTGCAGGTTTATTGATTTTAAGATGGATTGTCAACAAGCAAGCTTACTACATTTATTACCGAACAAATAAAAATAGTGAGATTTTATCACTTACAAACGTTATCGATCGCGTTTAAGTAAATCTTCAATCCAAATTGAAGTTTACACTAAATCTTTCAGGTATGGAATATTATCTCCGTTCGAGTTCAATGTGTACTTTTATGTCATAAGTGTCTAGGCAAATAGTATTATCGTATTCACACTTTGAAAGCAAAATAATATTATTATTTTTTGCACAAGTCTCACTTTATTTTATAACTTAATCGAAGATTTTGAAGTATAATGTATTATCATACTCTTTGTAGAAGATTTGATCTTTAGACGGAGAGCTGTTTAAACAAGATCAGATCTCTTATTGGAAATTAAAAATAATCAAAGTCAAACGGTGACACGTATTTTTTTAAGCTGAGTTGAGTCCTTATAGATGCTTTCTAGGAGTATTCCCATTTGGGCACCGATTTCAAGAGCACCAATGCTTAGAGCCGAAGATATTCCCTTTGTTAAAAAGGGAAAATCATTGGTGCTCTTGAAATCGGTGCTCAAATGGGAATACTCCGCTTTTTATGCTCCATTCAGTCTCAACTTTCTAAAGTCTGTCATTTTCGTGGAAAACCTTAAATGTGAGGCATACGCTGCAAATGCGTTTTATTACTTCTGTGATGTTTAACGATACCGAGGAGCTCGCGGCTAAATGAAAAGGCCACTCGGGTCGAACTTCAGGTTAAGCAGCGCTTGCCTAGGTTGGCCCATGGATGGGTTTCCACCCATTACATTCCAGGTTTTCTCCGTGCCTTGGAAAGCCCGTTAAGCCGTTGGTCCCGGCTGTCATTAGAAGATATTTGACCGTCGTTACAAGTAGTCAGTGGCCCGAATGTCTGACAACCAGTCTTACCAAGGGGTATCGTATTACCCAGTGCTAACTCGGTTTTGGTGATCAGATAGGCAATCGCTACATGTAAAAAGCTGGTATTCAGCTGCATCCGGTAATACTGGAAGCCAAACCCAACATAGTTGGGAAAAGGCTAGGCAGATGATTACGATGTTTAACGATACCATTTTGCTGTACAGGACCGTATTCTGCATATCAGAGATTCTGCTGAAAACTTTTACTCTTAAAGAAACCTTCTATCTGGAACAGGCTGGCAATAACATGGGAATTGATAATTGTTTCAACCGAAGTCAAATTTTAGCAAGAATTGCGTGCGACTACTGAAAAATCACGCTCTAATTAAAATCGGGGTTTACAAGGTAAAATGTAGCCTATGTTTCTCAGGTCATAATAAACAATCGATTGACACCTTATTCATAAAAATCGGGAAAATAATTTAGGCTCTATGGAGGAACATACGTAAATACAAACATACATACAAAATCATAACCCTTCCTTTTGGCTTGTCAAAGTCTGGTAAAAAGAAGTTGCAGTGGAACTTGTAGAGCTTTTCAAAATAATTATTATGAAACCTGACCTTACACAAGGTCACACCTAATCAAAGCGCAGTGACCGAGTAATTGTTTGCCAACATTGTTGATAGTGTAGGTGTCTGTGTATCTGTCTGGCTGACAGTAAGCACTGATTAGATAGGAGCTATCTATTGTCTGCCGATGCGGAGAACACGTGCTACAAGTATACTACATTCCACCGCTGTGTTATTGATTGATGCTGCTTATTTAGTGACAAGCTGTTTTCTACAACCTTCGTTCGCATGACATAATTATAAATAGTTATTTATGATACTAGTGCGGTAAGTTGGTTTTTACAAACGAATAGAAGTCGAGGGCTTACCATAGTCACGAGGTTGTAAATACCAATTTCTGCACGTGTGTCATATACAATGTTTTTCAACACATTTGCGAGAAAACAGTAAAATATGCAATGAAACAAACTTTTTTATTAGACTATTTTTAATAGCAAATAAGAAATTATACAGATAGGTCACTACTCTTGGAAATTAATAGTAAAATTTAAACAATTATTGAAATTCAGTGAAATTTGCTACATCTGCAAGCTTAACTGAGTGACTGACATTATTAATTTCACACGTATTATGTTGAACGGGAGAATGTGGCGTAAACTTCGGCGACGACGGCGTTGACATCGGTGCCAGTGGAGCTTGCAGTAGTTTTTAACATTGAATATATTGACCACATTGAGGATGGCTTTTACTTTACACGTAATTCATTGGAATAAACCATCAAAACATTTTCAGAGAATGATTGGGTATTTTTTCGAGTCTTTCATGCTATAAAATTATTGTACTTATTTAATTAAATAGCACTCTCACGATTTTGGCGGCAAGAGACCGTTTTCTGCAATTTGCGCCTCATTCAAAATATCAGGGGTGGAATAGATTCCATATTAATATCAGATTCCTCGCTTGAACTCATATATATTTTTTTGTAAATATCAGTCGGAAAGTCGCAGCAATCTTTGACGTTTCTAATATGAAAATGGCGCGAATTTGCAAATGGCGCCACATGCACGTGGTGAATATTAGAACTACATATTTCGTCTCATTTACTCTTTAATATTAAAGTGAGACAAACGTATTGACAAAAAGCGCTTCCAAGGAGGTTCGATCAGTCAGCTTACTTATTCTCGTAATGTGAAACTCCTTGGTGGAATTCTTGAAATATTTTTTATGGAAATTAAAAAAAACCCTAAACAATACGCACGCTGCTATAGAACGGGGCGTGCTGTAAAATAGGTACTTAGGTGAGAGTACCTATTTTACCGCACCGCGCACGTTCGGTTGCATGGTGCGTAATTTTTAACTTTCGAACAATGTATACAGGCGCACAGTGGAACGAATGTATGGGAGCGGTTGGACGTAGACATGTCCGAAAAAAAAGAGTAAAATTATGCCAAACTAATGATGCCATCTTATTCGATTACTTAATGCCTTCATAACTTGTGGTGATGAATTTCTTCATAACTCCCATATTTCGGGAGTAATTTGAGAAAATGTGAAATTTTACTATGAAAATGAGTGTATCGAGCTCTCTCCCTCCTGATTCCGGGCTTGTTTCAAGTAGCGGTCTCTAATATCATAATGCTAATACTAAGAGCTATATTTAATACTAAGACACATAGTGCGCCAAATGTGCACTTTCTGGGATAAAGAGTGATGTTTATTTTATAACACAATTTTTTTATTTTTTGTTTATTTTGTTGATTAAAACCGTTTTTCTAAAGGTTTACCTTATTAAAATAACATTTCTGAGCAGCCAATTAGAGAAGATATAAGCTAATTAGGATATATAATTAGGGACTTAAGGTTTACATATAAAACTGATGCACTAATGATTACTGATAAGAACATTGCTATTATTTAATTACTAAATGGCTCTTAATACACTAATTTAGCATGCATCATTTACTAATTATCACAATAACTAATTACCTTGCAATATTTAACAAAGGATACCTGGGATACCTGGATTTTATATAAATAGGTCACTATTAGTAACTTTAAAATCAGTGTTGATTTACACCTCGTTGTATCCAAGCTAATCTCGCAATGTATTTTCCAAATTTTAATACAAATCTTGATATTCACGTTGCTTTATGCGCACGCGCACATAAAGATTTACGCGACTTTAACTATTTGTTCAGTGTTTTAAAAGATAACAGTTGTGTTCAGTTATGTGAAAGTGCTGAAACAAGTTTAAAAGACTGGTGTCGTCGATTTTGCTACCGCATTTATGCAAAATGGACACAGTCTGGAAGAAGCACAGATAAGTTTCGGAAGAAACATGAGATTTGGCTACAGGCTGCAATTCAATGGCCGGAATTACAGAATGAAAATATGGAACCTTCTACAGAAAATATAAGTGACGTCATCGAGCCCATAATTTCTCCTGCTAAATCTGATGCTTCAACTTGTACACATCCTAGTCCTCGTAAATCTTTTGAGGACCTTAGTAACCGGCAAAAAAGAAGACGCACTGAAGATAGTCTTTCATGCAGCAGTAGCAGCGCTGAAATTATGTTTTCGGCCGAAAGGGCGCTTCAAAAGGCAGGACAAAGCGATACAGCTTATGTTATGAAATACTTGACGGAGAATCCAGAAGAGGCCTCAAAAATCAAAGCCTTCATTGAAGGTAAATCAATTCAGGTACGGGAAATATCCCCTTTGAAGGCATTGGCTCTTTATGTATCGATGAACTTATCGAAATGGCGCTATAACACTCTTCGGGATTTCAACACTCAAGAAGGAGCTCTTCAATACCCGAGTTACTACATGTTGGTTAAAGAAAAAATTAAGTGCTATCCGGCCAAAGAAGATCTCACAGTTACAGAGAGCTCTGCAAAAATCAAATTACAAGCCTTGATGGATTTAACCTCAAGAAGACTTATTAGGTCGTTAGAAACCCCTGTTGATCCCAATCAACAGCTCGTATTGACCAGCAAATGGGGTTTTGACGGATCATCTAGCCAAAGCATTTATCATCAAAGGACGAGTGAAGATGAGCAAATCGATCTTGCTAGTAATTTTATGATTAGTCTTGTACCACTGCGGCTCGTCTCAAAAGGTGTAACAATTTGGGAAAACGAGCGACCATCTTCCACTTCATTTTGCCGGCCAATATTGTTTAAGTTTATAAAGGAAACCAAAGAAAATGTGCAGAGAGAGATGGCTGAAATCGAAGCAGAGATTGAAGCCTTAACTCCATCCACCATCACTGATGGAATTAGTGTCAAACACCAACTGCTGTTGACAATGATTGATGGTAAAATTCATTCCATTATATCCGATACAGCAGCTTCAGTGTGTGACATATGCAAGGCTTGTCCTAAAGAAATGAATAATTTAGAGTTAATCAAAGATAAACACGCAAACGAGGACATGTATAAATATAGCTTAAGCACCCTTCACGCTTGGATTCGCTCAATGGAATGCTTATTACACATTTCCTACAAATTAGACATAAAATCATGGCAAGTAAGGGGTGATATAGCAAAAAGGCAAGTTGATGACAGGAAGAAAAGAGTTCAAGAGGCTGTAAGAAGAGAAACGGGCTTACTTCTCGATGTTGTGAAACAAGGCAGTGGATCCACCAACAATGGCAACTCGGCAAGGAGATTTTTTGAAAACTACACTAAATCTGCTGAACTGACCGGAATAGATGCTATGCTTTTAAGAAAAATCTGTGTGATCTTGCAGTGTATTTCATCAGGAGAGAAGATCAACGTAACTAAATTCCGAGAGTTCTGCTTTGATACTGCTAAGCTTTACGTGGAGTTATACCCATGGTATTATATGCCTTCTTCACTTCATAAAATTTTAATGCATGGGCCAGACATAGTTCAGAACATGTCAATTGTGCCCATTGGTTTTCTATCCGAAGAGGCATCTGAGGCTAGAAATAAAGATTTTAGAAAATATAGAGAGGGGCATTCTCGAAAGCATAGCAGTATCTCATGCAATGAAGATATTATGCACAATCTTTTACTGTCTTCTGATCCACTTGTTACAAGTATCCGTCCAAAAGGAAATAAGTTTGTAAAAAAATCTTCTTTTAAGGAATTTTATGAGCTTACGGATTCTGAGAAAAGTGATATCGAATTTGTTAACATAAATGATTTAGCGGACATCGATTCTGAATTTGAATTAATTGATGATGATGATGATGACGAAGATAATTAAATGATGTTATTGTTTTAAAATGTGTAACTTAGTAAATTAGAGCTTACATCTTAATTATTTATTGTACTTTTAATGAAACTAGGTAATTTATTATCAACTTACTTAAAAGTCATACTCTCATCAGTTCTTGTGAATATTTTTGTTAATATATATTTCTGTATATATATAATATATTTATAGACCTCTTAATAAGTCTGTCTGCGGTTTAAAGTAAATACAAATGGGGAAAAAACGTTTTTTTTTTTTAAATTTTCATTTCCTTTTATCCCAGAAAGTGCACATTTGGCGCACTATGTGTCTTAGTATTAAATATAGCTCTTAGTAATAGCATTACGATATTAGAGACCGGTACTTGAAACAAGCCCGGAATCAGGAGGGAGAGAGCTCGATACACTCATTTTCATAGTAAAATTTCACATTTTCTCAAATTACTCCCGAAATATGGGAGTTATGAAGAAATTCATCACCACAATTTATGAAGGCATTAAGTAATCGAATAAGATGGCATCATTAGTTTGTCATAATTTTACTCTTATTTTTCGGACATGTCTACGTCCAACCGCTCCCATACATTCGTTCCACTGTGAGGCGTCATAAATGCGTTTTTTGAGCAAATGTGTTGAAAGAAATATTACACGCTTCCCTTTTTGAATCTGATATTGTTACCAATTTATTATTCTAAATTAAAAATAAAGTTAGCAGTTCCCGCCAGTCTGTGATTACTTTCTTTATTTATATATAAAATCGTACACAAAGCACGGAATGTAAAGATTTAGCGAGTTTAAAGCCCAAAATCGGTCTTGGTCTTGTTCTTGCATTTTCGCAAAACCAAGACTAATTTCACCTACCATTTTGTCACATATTTGTGTCATTTACCCTAGCGGTCAAAAGGTTAAAATTACCTAAGACACATTACCTACCAACCAACCGAAGGTAAAGTTTATATTTTATTGTTTTGTTGTTTTCATTTTACTTTTATATTGGTTTATTTAATTTTTATATTGATTTATTTTATATTTTATGACTTATTTCGTATGTATTTTTTTAATTTTAAAGTAATTATGTATTTAAATTGGGATTTAATTCCTTTTATGAATAAATAAATAAATAAATTACGCTGTGCGACAAATGTGTTACTTCGCCAAGAAGACTAATATGAGTGTACTAAAGTAAAGATATACTTCTTCCTCCCTCTCTGGATAATCTGACGAAGGTCAAATTTAGGTGTTATTACATGAAGAAACAAGAGATAACAAGGACGATCTTAAGTTTTACTGGCGAGACATCATAAAGTAATATTTTGGTAGTAATCACAGAGTTACGTTCAGTAGTAATAAGTTTACTTCTAAACATAGCTCACACAATGACCGCAACTATTTACGGTTACAATTTTAATTGCTATTTCCACACTCGTGTTACACGGATTAATGATCAGGAGACATTATTACTTTGTAGTTATTGAAATAGTTTATTACAAAGCTATATTATGTCTAGACTAGGGTTGAAAATCTTGAGGTGCGTCCACATACGCGAGGCATGTGTTTCCAATGGTATGCCACGCGTGCGACGCATGCTTCTAACTGATGCTTCAAACAAACGGGGTGTTACATTATCCATCACATAGCTATATCTATGTCTAAACTTATTACTTATATATACTTAATACATATAGCTGTTTGTTTGTAAGTTTGTATGTAGTTATCTCCGGCACTAATGACCCAATTCTAAAAAATCTTTCACTGGCAGAAACTAACATTATTCGTGGGTGCTATAGGCTATAAATTATATTTTCAACACATTTGCTCAAAAAATGCATTTACGACGCCTGTAAACATTGTTCTAAAGTTACACATTCTTACCACATTCACACGTTCAACATAAATATGTGTGAAATTAATAATGTCAGTCAGTCAGTTAAGCTTGCAGAGCAGCAAATTTAACTGAATTTCAATAATTGTCAAATACTATTAATTTCAAAAAGTAATGACCTATCTGTATAATTTCTTAATAGTCTAATAAAAAAGTTTGTTAAAAATACTATTAATTTCAAAAAGTAATGTCCTATCTGTATAATTTCTTAATAGTCTAATAAAAAAGTTTGTTTAATTGCATATTGTACTGTTTTCTCGCAAATGTGTTGAAAAACATTGTATGACACACGTGCAGAAATTGGTATTTACAAACTCATGACTATGGTTACATGGTTACATTCGTCTACTCGTTTGTAAAAACCAATTTACCGCACTAGTATCATAAATAACTATTATATCATGCATATTAGCTGAGCTACAATAATTTTTGAGGAAGAAGTCGCGGGCGAAGTGTTTGTCTAAAATAAAGTACAATTTCCTAGGACGTAGTTTTTTTGAAAACGTAACGAAAAGGATATAATTTTAAAACTGTAAGTAAGTACGTAAGTACTATTTTTATTTTAGTTTCGCAACAAAGTTCTAACTAACAATATTAGAGTGTCACATTTCAAACTCCTACCATCCGGTACTTTCAGTTAGTGATAGTTTCCACTGACTTGTTATGCGCAGTAATAAAGTTTAGAGCACTCGCGTCCCGGTTTACCGTCCAATTAGTGATCTTAGAAGTTAAAGGGCTGGCTTTTACTTTGGCCAGAGGCTAAGTGTTGCCATACAACGTGGCAACGCCGCCAGTCTCTTGGGCACATTACCATCTGACAGCGTTGAGGAGGAGTTTTTCGATGCCCTTTTATAGTTTGTTGTTAGTTTATCTATTTTAGTTTAATAGTTTTTAATTATCAATGTATATAGTTAGTTTAACCTAATAAAGTTTATATCCGAAGTTAAAGTAATTGTGGTTACCTGAGGAGATGGTGTTCTGTTTCTATTATTAAGATGTAATTCATCATCATCTGTCTAGCCTTTTCCCAACGAAACACTAGAATTTTTAATGGAGTGACTTCTTATCGGTTAATACGATATCTCTTGGTGAAATTGGCCGTCAGAAATTCGGGCCACTGGCTACCTATAACAACTGTCAAAGATCTACAAATGAAAGCCGGGACCAAGGGCTTAACGTGCTTTCGGGGGCACGGAGGAAACTCGGCACAAGATAGGTAACATAACATAAATTCAATATTAAAGTGGGCATGCATGGGACTCGCACTAGGCCCGTTTTTATATCACACTACTGCATCAGAGAAACCAACCCAGAACCCTAATCCATTTACAAAACAAATAAGCATTCTATCTCATATTTACGTTGGCAATATGCATAGTGATAATACATATATGCATAACTTATAACTTCATCGTTCTTGTGTGAAAGTAATTAGTATTAATTTATTCTTGCGGCGATGGCACTCGATATATCTACGTCGCACTCGATACCGGTGTAATTTATCATGTTTGTTTTGTGAGCACATATTCACTTATTTTATGTGTGAACGAAGGTTAGCTTATATATTCATCACATACGATTTAAAATCATTTCATCGACGGCGAAGCCTTAGTACTGGGTAATACGACATCTTTTGATAAGTCTGGTTGTCAGAATTTCGGGTTACCTGTAACGACTGTCAAAAATCCACAAATGACAGCCGGGACCAACGGTGTAACGTGCTTTCCGAAGCACGGAGGCAATTCGGTATGTAATCCACGGACCAACCTAGGCAAGCGCGGCTTAACGAGGAGATCGTCCCAAGCGGCTGTTATTATTTAGCCACGAGCTCCTCCAAAAATTAAAGGCTGTTAGTGGATCACTTGGAAACGATGCAGCTGATGAACTCGCCAGAAGGGGATCCAGCACTAAAGCCATCGGACCCGAACCCATGGTGCCCGTTCCTTTTAAGCAGCTAAGGATTTGGTTAAAGGAACACACTCAAACGTACACGGGAAAATGGTGGACCTCGACAACAGGGTGTGGGCAAACCAAGGAAGCTATGCCATCCCTGGATACAAAGCTGACCAAGCGCCTTCTGCGCCTGGACAGAGATAGCCTACGACTGGGGGCGGGGATCATCGCTGGACACTGTTCACTGAAAAAACACTTCCACACCCTAGGTATCACTGACAGCCCCCTGTGCAGAGCGTGCATGGAGGCGGAGGAAACGGTAGCGCATGTACTCCTCGAGTGCACCGGTGTCACCCAGATCCGTGAGGAGACTCTTGGAACACCGAGATCCCTTGCGGATGCCCTGAGAAGACCGGAAAATCTTCTGGAGGAAGGTGGGCTGGTTGGAGTAACAGCTACCATGGCTCACGCACAATGGTCCAGTGAGTTTAGGGACTAAGTGCGCAAAGCAAATCCTTAACATAGAACATAGAAAGGATGTTAGTCATATAAATGGCTGTGTTTGGAACTTCCTTGTGCAATTGAGAAGATCGAAGAGATCTAAAGAAGAACTTAAGTTACCAACATAGCCCGAAGAATTACCAAACTTAAGATACAGTGCACACGACTCACAAATGCCTGGCCGATGACGTCCAAAGGTTCCACATACCTAACGAAATTTCGAGCGCAGCCGGTCCGATGACCTGGTGAAGAGCCTGGGTCCACTGGTTGCGTGAGCAAAGGTCTGGTCGTGGTAACTGTGTATATTGGTCTATATTCAGTACTGGACGTATTCCGGCTTACATAATGAATTGATAAAGACGTAATTATGTGTGTGGCATGGGTTTCTCCATCAGGAGTTTCTCAGTAACAGCTCCGGAGTCTGGATTTGTACCCGGTTGATGGCAATAGGGTCGTCCCCTATTGCATGGGACTTAGATAGAACTGTTGAAATGTGGGTGAACTATTAGGTCCGACTCTGCCTAAACCTTCGGGGATTACAGGCGTGATGTTGTGATATTTAATATCTAAATAATAATAAAAAAAATATTTTTGCTGTTCATTGGACAGTCAGCTTCGCTAGCACTTAGCTGGCTGGTTAATATACCTATTAACCATGACCACAGCTTGTGAGCTGCCAAGCTCGAATTAGCATTAAGTAATGATGTTACACACAAACCATTTACGAAAGTTTCAAACATTTTAGGGTCGACGAAACCATTTAGATATTCACGCATTTGCCTAAAAATTTACTTGAATTATTTTTAATACATTTGTGGTATCGTCTGAAACACCACAAATTATTTTAAATGATTTTAAGTTACACCAGCGTGTATTTGATAAAAAGAGATGATCAAGCAGTATTAAATTATGTGTTTGTGTTGTATTATCTATGTACATTTATAAATTAAAATAACTTAAAGTAACAAATTTAACAATAAACTAAAAAGTGGCGTTAAAAAAATCCTCAACACTGTCTGAAGTGTCAACTAAGCGTTTTTTTTTTCTTAAAAAGGCTGTGAGAACTCGGACGCCATGTTCCTAGAGTTTCAACTCCAAACGGCTCAAAAATAAAATTTACCAAAAAGATTACTATATTTACGCCGCTTTAAACTATTAGTCCATTCCAATAAAATAAACTGAAACATCTTAATAGGACTCAAAGAATTCCTAGAAACGTGCTACAAAGCATTGTTCCACATTCCTTTTTCATAATGTTGTAATTAGACGTTGCATACGAGGCACTGACACAAACATGCACAGACACGCTAGCACATCAAGAACTACAATCTGTCCAATTTCTTTAATAGATTTTCAACTTTATCGCTAAAGCATTAGCTTCAAGGTTAATTGGGAAAATCTGACAGTTTCGGGTAGCTTGACCTGCTGGCGTTTGTACTGCAAGTGCAATGTTACGTTGAAAGCACTCTTTGGTGCTATTGTGTCGAACAATGAACCGTAAATATGTGCTAAATATTCAGATGAAGGATTTTGTCGCATAAAAGGCAAAAGATGGATTGTATGAGGAATGGTAGGTACGAAAGAAAATGGACTAAAATAAGAAAGGAGCGTGACTGAGGGGAATGGAAAGAAGAACGTGTTAAATTAAGAAAGATTATCAAATACAGAAAGATCATTAAATACAGAGAACCTTGTTGGTCAACGACTCGGCGCTGCTGCACAGCGCTACATATCGGGTCCATTTTTTTTGTTTTGCGAATTTCAAGAATTTGTAGAACAAAAGATGTCCAAGAGACCACACGAGAGGTCTTGTGTTTATTTTGTTTCACCCACACATTATAATGATTTGATCCATTAAGATGAGAACAGCCATAATTAAAAATGCCCCGTTCTTCCACCCCAGGGGGTTGGTGCCCTAATAGAGACACCAACTGTACAGTCGCAGATTTCTCAAATATTAAATTAAATAATATTCATTAATATTTTCTTTTTGATAATTTTATACTCCAAATCCACCTCTTTCGCAATCCTCGAAATGTAGATTTTTTTAAAACGTCTACAAAATAAATAATTACATGAACATAGTCATCTACAATAGACATTGTATTGTTTATGTTATATTGTGTTGCCATACCGCGGCGCATGCCCGTAGGTCTATGTAATTAACCACGGAATGCGGTTTAGTATAGCCACACAATGATCGTAACGCCGCATTGTGCCTTTGATGCCTTTGATTATACAGGGTGTAAACAGACACTTCACGAAGCCGTTAACCAAGCATTAGGTACATGCAACTAAGAAACTTTACGCAAAAGTTTTTGCTGGGAAACGACTGTTTTTTTGGGGTGAAAAATCACGTTTTACGGTAGGACTCAATGTAACGCATTCAAAACATTGTGCAGATGGATGGATTGAAAAGTACAGGGGTCGTGAAGGTGTCTTAAGTAAAAAAATTAAATACATTAAATACATTAAAAACATTGTATTCAAAAAAAAAAACTTGTGAAAAAGTTGGAATTTTGACCCCCAATATCTCCGTAACTAGAAGGTTCCCCGGTATGGTCTAGAACAAAAAAAGGATCGCAATGACGGGGAGAACAAGTGCCTTTCAGCTTCATTAAGTCTATTGACACCCTTTATTAGGAGACTAGTTGTTGCTCACGATTCCGTCTGCTTGGCAGTGGAAAAACGATTTTGGTTCGTGATTTATTTGAAAATGTGCATTAATGTGGTTTCTTTGTCTATCAGTCACGTTGACAGAGCTAATGTACTGTACTAACCGCAAATCTTAGGGGCTTGGGCGCAATCTCAATCGCAGACAGTCTCAAATCAAAATCAATTTGTCAATAAATCAAGACAGCAGCTCCATGTTTGTGTTACATAAATCTAACACCAACTGAAATTCAAAGCATTTATTTCGAACTATAGTCTGTTTTTTAAACCCTGAGACTAAATTGACACATGCTAATGTCAAACTTATAAATAATGATGCCAGCTCTTTTGTGTAGTGTTGTACCTACGATACCGGTTTGTTGAATCGTAACTTTTTACATTTATTATACGATTATAAAAAAATAACAGATGCCATCAGTGCTCTTCTGTTGTCCCCAAACGGATATATCGACCCTTTTCTCTTACAAAACAACAATCTAAAGGGGCTAGATGATTGCCACAAGGAGATGAATTCCGATCAATACGAAAACTGGTTATATACATCTAAATCTTATTACTTTTGTATTATTTCGTTTTAAATAACTGCCTACACCTTTTGTGCAGAATAACTTAATTAAAAAAAAAACGATAATACTTGATTTTATTAACGGCAATATACGGTAGTGGTACATCACTATTTAACAATTGCAAAAAAACTGGCAATCATCGTAATGCCAATTTAGTCTCAGGGATTAAAAAACAGAGTATAGCTTATTGTATGCCAAATTTCAACCAAATCTGCTTAACCGTTCCATACATACCTACTCACAAACTTTCGCATTTATAATAGTTGTAAGAAGATCACTTCAGGCATCACAGGCAGACAATCCCCGAAGGGTGAGGCAGAGGTGTACATAATAGTACACCCACATTTCGCCAGTTATGTTTAAGTGCCATGTAATAGAGGGCGAGCCTATTGCCATCAACCGGGCACGAATTTAGACTTCGAGAAATTGCTGATAGAAAAACCCAACAACCAGGGAATCTATTCCAAGACCTCATGCTCAGAAGTCCCACTTGCGACCACTAGAACAACGCAAGGCAGTCAGAAACTCAGAAAGACAAACATGATAAACTTTGATCGTCCTTTTCGCTGGCAACATTTTCAAGGGTATTATTTCGTGGAAAAACGCCGCTTACAATCTTGAGCCTGTTTCTTGAACTCACCTCACACGTAAAGGTGACCCGTCTCTGACAAACGACATAATATTTGAAACCGTCTCCCTTACCATTCATACCTTCTGAAGGTTCCGGGCAAATAATATAATAATGTTCGTATTGACAATACATACACACTCACATGATATGATTACACTGTCGTAATGATATCGCGTGTGACATCCATGGATCGGTGATAGAAGAGAGACAGAGATAAAATAAATGGCAAAATGTTTTGACTATTTCGTCGAATATACAGGTGTAAGCGGACCCTTTAAGCCGGTTGCGTCAGGGTAGCCCGCGAAATTCAAATTATCTTACGTTTTTTTGTAACTTGCAGGTCAGTGTCAGGTTGTACGTTGATGAAAAATGAGTCGCACCAGTAACGCGTGTGTAGTTACAGGATTACAATCGCGAAAATCATCAATACTTTTTAAATTTGAATTTCGCGGGCTACCCTGACGCAACCACCTTAAGAAGC
The DNA here is from genome assembly GCA_950005105.1 of Lycophotia porphyrea. Lineage (NCBI taxonomy): Eukaryota > Metazoa > Arthropoda > Insecta > Lepidoptera > Noctuidae > Lycophotia > Lycophotia porphyrea. The sequence goes on along the minus strand of OX465391.1, from coordinate 12,606,004 downwards.
CGTCAACCAAGCATTCTGTACGTCAAACTAAGTAACTTTACGTAAAAATTATTACTGAGAAACGACTACTTCGTGGGGTGAGAAATCAAGCTTTACGGTAGGACTTCATGTAACGCACTCAAAACATTGTGCTGATGGATGGATTGATAGTACGGGGGAAGTGGAAGTGTTTAAAGTAAAAATCTTACATACAAACATGATTGTATTAAAAACAAAGTTGTGAAAAATTTAGAACTTTACCCCCGATATCTCCGTAACTAGAAAGTTCCCAGGTATTGTCTAAAACCAAAAAAGTATCGCAATGACAGGGAGAACAAGTGCCTTTCGGCTTTGTTAAGGGTCTATTTACACCCTTTATTGAGGTGTTTCATTCATATAATTACTAAAGTACTGTCATTGATTGATTAATTTATAAAACAAGCTCATTTATCTATCGCGATTTTTTGCAATTGGCATCTTAATAGTTCGTTGGCCGCATCTACATCAGTTGTTATTAAATAGTTATTTAACTAAATACGGTGTCTATTAAACTCCTGAATTAAATCTCTTTGACTATCTTTTTATCAAAATTAAAGCCAATGAAAATATATTTCGAAGACGTGATAAATAAATTAATATATTTGCTTTACATTCATAAAGCTAATATATGCTTAACTCATCAGTCAAAATTACATGAAAATATAACATTTTCCTTCACATTCTGTTTTTCTTATGATAAAGGTGTAGATCAGAATTTAACATACTGTGGCAAAGTAATGATACGAGAAGATTGATGAATCAAAGACTGGTGTGAATTATATAAAACTTCAACGTTATAAACCACACACACTACGAATTTCTCCTATATCGTGGAAGCGTTTACAAACATTTAAACTAGCTAACATAATAAATAGACAGACTCGGAACAACTACGGCCATACAAATAAGTGTTTCATGCGGGAATCCAATCCGCGACACGCAGCGCCGCAGACAATCGCTCAGCCACTGCGCCAACTCTGACGTTAATCACAAATAATATGTCTATTGTTTGAAAAGCTGCCTAGGACCTATATTATCTTTCAGCGGTAACTTTCATGAGAAAATCTAAAAATTTAAAACTTTAAAACCTTCCACCATCATTATCTTACAAAAACCAACCTGGGGATTGAACCCAAGACCTCTTGCCGCAGTAAATAGACTCGGATGGGGCTGTATAAAATAGGTATAATACCATAATAAACATAAAATGACAACTTGTGAAGACCGTACGAAGAAATGCCCGTAGTATCTGTGAACTCAGTGAGTGGTAGGGCGAGAAGCGGCGCTCGCGCAGCCGGGTTCGGTACCCCGAGCCCCGCGCCCTCCCCGCGGTCGTCCACGCATATGTGAGGCGTCGACATGCTGAGACCATTAGAGCAACGAGCAAGTCTTACTTAGTACCACTTCAACACAAACAGTTGAACTGAATCGATCTGTTTTCATCATCTTCATCTTCCTGCTCTTGTACTATTCTACTTGGAGTTAGTGCCACGGCGCGTTTCTGTTTCATATCATTCCTCACACAATCCATCCAACTTTTCTTTGGTTCTCTCCCTCTCCATGCATTACTCTTTTAGTAACATGCGTTTTATTCATCCCCATTACATCTTAAAACCTTCCAATAACTATATTTACGTGTTACTTGAGATGTGTTAGAGGAATTTTCCGGGGGGAAAAAGTGTATCATATCAAATTATAATGACATTATCTTTCCTTCGATCATAACCCTTTTTTCTTTTTTCGGATGGGTAATCATCAAATGACTTCCTCCCGTTCTGCCCAGAGCGGAAGGGAGTGTCAGACTTGTACTGACTAAAACCCATCTATGTTCCTTCCTTGCCCTTTGAGTTCCAGGGCCGCGGTATCTCTTTCGAACTTACCCGCAGCCCTGGCAGGCATCGGCCCTTGCAGGCCCCTCCCTGTTTGCTGACATCTCTTTGAGGCGCGCGTAGAACACGAACGCGCCGTCTACACGGCCTGTCGTTAAACGACGGACGGACGGCGAGCTAGCCCATTACTCACCGTCCACAGGTTCGCGTCTTCGACAATACCTTTACTGGCAAAGAATCTTATTCGGTAAAAAAAACTCAAGAAGTCTTCATTTAGCGAACGTGTTTTGTGTTCTTTTTAATTTAAATAAGAAAGTGTATATAACTTTATAATTATAATTTGCAACTCTTTTTGAAGAACAAATTTGCAAAGGGATTTTAATTACGGCAACCATTTGGGGTTCCGTAGGCAGAGGGTAAAAACGGAACCTTTTAATTTAACCGCAGAAATAAGATTTTTTTTACTGTGAAATACAAAATTATATTTTCAGTTCAGAAAATTAGTAGGTACATCACGAACACGTAAATATTCATACCGACTAAGGAACCCTACACTGTGCGGAGTCCGAAACGCACTTGGCCTATTTTTAAGAAATTTAAAACTTTTCCTCTGTTGTCAAGTGATTGTGTTTCAAAAACAACTTTAATTTGCCTCTTTTCTTTGTAAAGTCTAGTTTCTTTCTTCTGACCGAGATTTAAAGAAAAACAACACTTTTTAGGCTTTGACCTTTTTATTTGTTTTCGGATATTTTAATTAGGACTCGGTTACTTTGTAAATTCGGGTTGTAGATCAAAGTAAAAAACATCCAAAAAAAAACTGAGATAATTAAGGATGTTTTTAATGCTTGTTCCGATCCAGCCTGTCCCTCGCTGTCAACCCCCAGCCCTGGCAATTGTATATGACTACTAAAAATGCAAAAATAAAAAAACTTTTTTGCAAATAATAAAACCGACTTCAAAATCACAAAAAAGTGAAAAATAACTTTAGCTGCAGAAGTCGGTGACACAAAAAAACTGAATCAATCAAAGGTCACCGACTTCTGAAGCGGGTTTGAAGTCGGTTTTATTTTTTGGAAAATAGTTTTTACCGTAAAATGTGCACTAAATAAAACCGTAAAGTGCATAAGTTATTCTGAGTTGTAGAGACCGTACCTATGTCTTATATTTTTATGAGATTTGATCTTATCATTATCAGCACGAACATTTTGGAATCAACCTTCGATTGTGCGATTGATTAAAATAACAACATTACATTACGCCTGTATTCCTCGATAGATTAAGCAGAGGTATAACCTAATAGAATATCAACATTTTGCCTGTTATTTATGTCCCATGACATAAATAACAGGCAAACAGGCTAATAATAAAGGGCGAGCCTGTTACCAGCAACCGGGCACTAATCAAGACTCCGTGGCTGCTACTGAAAAATTCCTAGTGGGAAAACCAAACCAAAAACTTCATGCTCAGCAGTCACGCTTGCGACCGCTAGACCAACGAGGATTGTACCTATTTAATGTCAATTCTGATTAACAGCAAACAATTAAAATAAATGACTATCGGTTATTTCAATAGTGTTTAAATTAAAATCGGTTTTACCAAACACAAACCAATCTGGTTTCGAAACAAAACATTTTCACGTCAATGAACAATTAAAATTTAGTTTGATTCAATTCACTAGAGTTGTTAGTTACCACTTCAATTCGTCTTTTGTTGGAAATCTCTCATCCTTTAAATATTGATAAAGGGAAAATATATTAAGGCAACCTTTGCCTCTACGAAGGCGTTCGTTGGACGTATAAGCTTCGTTTACACGATGTGGATACAGCGTCTATGCGACGCAACTAGTCCCAGACGTAAAAGCACTCTTAGGGTCTTTGCACACGACGTTTTTTTTTACGTGCTGAATATGCGCGTAGAACGCAATCAGAACGTTCAGCAAACACAAGACTGAAGTCGCGTTGTTACCTTTGCACATGAACGCGCTGATACATTGCTAGAAACGCGCGTTTTTAGATACATCGCGCAGTAACTCCCTGCCATTTGAAACCACAGTATTACGATGGCGTCGCTCTAGACAACTTTGCTTACGCTAGCCGCTTTCGTGCAGCTTTTAAAAGACGACCAAGAAGAAAACAGAAAAAAAAGCACTGTAATCGTGCATTTTTACACGACTGCATGTATGTATGAATGTATGTATGTTTGTGAGTTTCTTTATTCCACCATAACTTCTAAACGGGTTAACCGATTTCATTGTATGTGGTATCGTTAGAAGCGTTGAGTTATTCCGAGTAACATAGGCTAGTAAACATTATAAAAAATACAATGGGGGAGCCATGGTTCATGAAAAAAACGGAAATAGATTCAGTTAGGATACGGTAGTACTTTCTATTTCTATGCATTTAGTTTCTGTCTGTCTGTTTAGTGTCTGCCTCTGAATTGGCACTCCTTCTGTATATTCGCATGATCGACTGGTATAGACAGAGGCTGAAATAAATACGGAGCCCCTTGCTCCGAGGTCTTGATAGGCAATTATAGCATACATTCACAAGGTTGCAAAAAATGGAGAATGTGGATATTTTGATCTCAAAATACATAATTATCTAAATTTATTCGAGCCAATGATGCAACAATTTTCGAGTTCACTTCGCTCGCTCTTCCAGTCTAGTTTCTTTTGAATCTTAACTTTGTATTTAAGTCGCCCAGATAACTCCAGTAAGTCGAAACCATTCTAACCTGTCCAAGGTACAGACGCCAGCAGGTCAACCTACCCGAAACTGTCAGATTTCCCCAACCAAACTTGAACCTAATGTTTCAGAGATAAAGTTTAAAATGTATTGAAGACATTTGACAGATGGTAGTAGCTTGTCTGTACATAGATATGTTAAAATTTTCAGACTTTTTTCTCTTGAATTTGTCGATAAGTCGACCAAGTAACTCCTGTATGAAAGACCGAAACAATTCTAGCCTGTCCAAGGCAACGTGTCATAAAAATTTCGAGGTCGCTTCGCTCGCTCTTGTAGTCTACTTCCTCTTGAGTGCTGATTTTGTCTGTAATTCGATCAAGTAACTCCTGTATGAACAAAAGGTCGAAACAATTCTTACCTGTCCAAGGTATGTTGTTCAAATTTTCGAGCACGCTTCGCTCGCTCTTGAAACCTTGATTCATTTCGTTCTTAAAATTCGATTCACCCTAAGTCGATTAAGTAACATCTATTTCTGAATAAAAGGACTAAGGAAAAGCTAACTTGTCTGTAGAGGAGAGCTTAAATTTTCTTATATTTCCTAGATTTTTTAAGTAATATCTCTTCAACTATCTAAATTGACCCCGACACGAACTGTTCACCAATTATGTAAGGAAAGTATAACTAAATATGCAATGCTAGAATGCGACATTACGAAAATGTGAACCGCAATTTAATTAATCTATGATGATGAAGTAGTTTTACATTTTTAAAGTATTTCAGTACTTTAGTTTGAATAGAGCCCCACTTTCATTTTTGCCCCGGGCCCTTGGTTATCTAGCTACGCCACTGGCTAGAAGGCTTGGCAATTGTTGTTTTAGATCCACGAAAGCTTTTCAACGAGCCCCATGACAAAAATCTCTGCAAGAACTGAATCGCCTCAGAGATCTAAATATTAATCAAAAAATCATAAGAAAAATAATTTCACGTTATCTTTTGCGCGGTTTTGATTTCCTAAAAAATAACAGTTTTCGTGGTACATTGTGCGTTTGAAAAAAAATGTTTTGTCATTAAAAGGTATAAAATAAAAAACAAATAATTAAAGAAATTAGAAAACACGCCTGCCATATCAAAATATGGCAGGCGTGTTTTTTTAATTTCTTAAATTTAAACCCTGAGACTAAATTGACACATGCTAATGTCAAACTTATAAATAACTAGCTGACCCGCGCAACTTCGTTTGCGTCACATAATGCAATTAAATAATATTGCGACTACCCTACCCTACCTACCCTACTTACCCTACCTACCCTACCTAAACTACCTAAACTACCTACCCTACCTAAACTACCTACCCTACTTACCCTACCTATCCAACCTACCCTACCTATCCAACCTACCCTACCTACCCTACCCTACCCTACCCTACCTACCCTACTTACCCTACTTACCCTACCTAAACTACCTACCCTACTTACCATACCTACCCAACCTACTCTACCTACCCTACTCTACCCTACCCTGCCCTACCTACCCTACCCTACCTACCTCCCTACTCTACCCTACCCTGCCCTACCTACCCTACCCTACCTACCTCCCTAGTACCTACCTACCCTACCTACCTCCCTAGTAGCTACCTACCCTACCTACCTCCCTAGTACCTACCTACCCTAGCCCTACCTACCTACCCTAGCCCTACCTACCTACCCTTCCTACCTACATTCCTAGTACCTACCTACCCTTCCTACCTACATTCCTAGTACCTACCTACCCTACCTTCCTAGTACCTACCTACGTGACGTGGGGTATCAGTTGCGCTAATTTATTTAAAAACGCTTTTATTCATCTTTTTTTTCCGTGAATGCGGTCGTCGGGATAAAAAGTCTGCTTTCTATTTGCAAGCCAATTCGATATTTAAATAAAACCTTTGATAAGTTGGCTCCTTGGTTGCCATGCTTTTGAGTATAAGATCGTTCCATTTTTAAATATAGTAAAGGTATCGACATCTGTTAGAATCATTTGGAGTTAACAGATAATTGTGACTGTCAAATAATAACAGACAAATAATTAGCAATAAATTAAAATTGCGACTATAATTTGAGATTTAAACTATCCTATCTCTCAAGTTGGATCGAACTGCACATGGTGTGCGAATTTTATTATAATCGGTTAAGTGGTTTAGGAGTCCATTGAGGACAAACATTGTGACACGAGATTTATATATATTAAGAAGATGATACCAGCTCTTTTGTGTAGTGTTGTACCTATGATACCGGTTTGTTGAATCGTAACTTTTTACATTTATTATACGATTATAAAAAAAATAACAGATGCCATCAGTGCTTTTCTGTTGTCCCCAAACGGATATATCGACCGTTTTCTCTTACAAAACAGCAATTTAAAGGGGCTAGATGATTGCCACAAGGAGATGAATTGCGATCAATACGAAAACTAGTTGTATACATCTATATCTTATTACTTTTGTATTATTTCGTTTTAAATAACTGCCTACACCTATTGTTCAGAATAACTTATTTAAAAACAACGATAATACTTGATTTTATTAACGGCAATATACGGTAGTGGTACATCACTATTTAAGAATTGCTAAGAAACTGGCAATCATCGTAATGTCAATTTAGTCTCAGAGATTAAAAAACAGAGTATAGCTTATTGTATGCCAAATTTCAACTAACGGCGACGGTTCCTTGGAATAGTTCTTTACAGGTCCCCCGACTGCAATGAAAAGATTGGTTTTCAGTTTTCTACTTATAGTACCTTGTGGCCATTCAACACTAAAATCATGTAGTTTGTTTTCAATTTTTTAGTTCACTTTTTTAATTCACTTTTTAATCGATACAAACGCGCGTTACATTTGCTTTGCATCGATACAAACGTGTGTTTTCTGCTAAAACGTGTTGTTAACGCGCAGAGGACGCGCTAATCAAAAAAGCGAGTCGTCGGCGCATAAAAAAAAACGTGGTGTCAGGCCCTTAGGCCGCGTATAAATGGCAAAAATAAGTACATTACATACATGCAGATTGAACTGAGGAGAAATAGGGGAACACACTCCCCAGCAACACCTTCTTCTTAGTCGTTTACTCATGACAGAGTGGTCATGCAGGGTCGCCCACAACTGTGGTCGCTGCCTTCGCGATCCTTTCCCACCGGTCTCTATTGGCTGCATGGCGAGCACATTCTGCCACAGAGATCTTGGTGACAGATTTGATGAGTCCATCGGGTTGGTGATCGACCACGTGATCTCGTACCCTCGACGATGATTTCATGGAGGTGGTTGGTGATTCAGGCTACCCTGAATCACCAAACCAGGTCATCGGTCCACCTAGTGGTAGGCCATCCAACGAAACGTCTTCCAGTACGCGGTCGCCACTCCAGAACTATTCGGCCCCATCGGCCATCCGTTCTGCGAGCAATGGGGCTGCCACTTAATTTTGGCAATTCTTCGGGCTATGTTAGTAACCCTGGTTCTCTTGCGTCCTCATTTCTGATTTGATCACATAAGGAAACTCCGAGCATAGCCCTCTTTATTGCCGTTTCGGTGATTTAAAGCCTTCTGATTAGGCCCATTGTGAGCGACCACGTTTCGGTCCCATATGTAATCACCGGCAACACATACTGGACTTTCCTTTTGAGACACTGCGGTAAGTTGGACGAGAAGATACCACGCAACTTCCAGAACGCTACCCAGCCGAGTCAGATTCGACGATTGACCTCTTTCTCGAAATTAGATCTACCTAACTGGACCGTTTGTCCCAGGTAGACATAATCGTCTACAACTTCGAGTGTAGAATCTCCGATCTTGATAGGAGTGGGTGTTACATGGTCTAATTCACACACGTCAATATCCTTCTGGACATTACGGTTAAAAACAAAATAATACAGTATGATATTGTCAGGTGGTCCTATGATCCCATACAGTAAATAAAGTACCTATCAAACTGATAAATCATCGTGTAAACGGACCTTTATAAGTAACAAAAGGTATTGGGTCCCTGTCCTGTATATATTTTATTGGGCCCAAGAACAAATAAATAAGTTACTAAGTTTAGCCTGATCATTCTGATCCCCGGGATAGGAATCATAGGCCGGGATTCGAACCGAATGGAAGGAACCGCTATTTATTTGATGCATATGAGTTTAAAGATCTTAGTGGTAACATATTGTGAGGTATTTTTATAAAAGGAGGTTACCATGACGTCAAACAGACGTTATGAAGCAGTGATAGCCTAGGGGTGTGACCCTTGGACTGTCAAGTCATAGGTCTCCAGTTCGAACCCAAGACACGCACCTCAGATTTTTCGGATTCATGTGCGTATTGTATAAGTAGCTGTTACCCGCGACTTACTTTAATGATAAATACTATAAATATGTAAAAAATGGTATCTTTACTATACTAAAAGTGCTGGACACTGATACTGGCGCTGTGGCTGCGGAGATCCTCAAGCGGCGTAAATAAAGTAACCTCGGTAGCTATATTTTCCTGCTGTTTGGGATTGAAACTCTAGGACCGTGGGGTCCGAGTGCTCACTGGAAACAGCCTTTTTAAAGAAATTTCTAAACGCCTAGTCGACGCTTCCCGTGACCCAAGGGCTGGCTTTTACCTTGGCCTGAGGCTAAGCGTTGCATTTAACGTGGGAACGCCGCTGGTCTATTGGACACATAACCAGTTTTTTTAGTTTATTTTATTGTCGGTTTTTTTCGTTAATTAATTTAGTTAAATTTGATGACCCAACTTTCGTTTGATTGGTTAAAAAAACTAAAAGTACCAATGTATAAAACTATTCGGTAATGATTTAGAAATCTTACAGCTTTAAAAAAAAACAATAGAAAAAGTGAAAACAGGTTGGAGATCGAACTCGCGAACCATGGTTATTATTTTTGGAAATTTAATAGCATTAAAAAAAAACAAAATAAATACAAAAAGTAAAAATTCTGGCGGAGGCTCGAACTTACAAAACCACTGTTTACAAACGACCGCTGATCCGCCAGGCTTATTACGTCGTCGGTGACAGTTTGTCTAAAAAATCTGTTCTTTCTATTCTAAGCATATCACATTATTGCAATTTTCTTAAGGATCTCTATTTTTTTTAAATAAAATATATCCTATGTTACTTCCTGTTAACTTAGCTTTCTATTGGTGAAAAAATGGTTAAAATCGGTCCAGTAGTTTCGGAGCCTATTCGGTACAAACAAACAAACAAAAAAGTGTAGTATTAGTGTAGAGGTGTAGATAAAAAAGGTCATAAGTGTCGTTAAAAGCGACGACCTATGCGACCGTTTTGCGTCAAATCATAAATTAATTTGTGTCTGGGACTTTACGTCAGATTTCACGAATAAAGGGGTCTATACAATTACCTACATTCTCGTCTTTGATATCTTAAGGTTCGTTTTGTAGTCCAATTTGAGCTTAATTTTGTATATTTGGAGGTTGTCTGTAGGATTTTCATATCCATATTATTTGCGGCACACAAGGAGCTTGTGGCAAAAAATATCAGCCTCTCGGATTAATCTTCAGGCTAAGCCACGCTTGCCTAGATTGGTGTGTGGATGGGTGACCACTTATTACATAAAAAGTTTCCTCTGTGCCTCGGGAAGCTCGTTAAGCTGTTGGTCCCGGCTGTCATTTGTAGTTAGTCAGTGACCCGAAAGTCAGACAACCAGTTTTACCAAGGAGTATCGTATAACCCAGTACTAACTGGATTGTGTAGGTTAGATAGGCAGTCGCTTCATGTAAAATACTGGTATTCAGCTGCATCCGATCCGGTTAGACTGGAAGCCGAACCGAACATAGTTGAGAAAAGGCTAGGCAGATGATGATTATTGGCGGTACACAATGTAGGTAAAAGGTGTTACAAAAAGGCTAAAAGCTAGGAATGATAATTAATGGACTTTCTCAGAATCGAAGAAAATTGGGGTAATTTGCTGGGTGTTTCACAGAATAGTTTAGGTTCGACAATAATGGCTGATAAACATGTGAAAAATTTTAGTCTCTGCTTTTTCTCAAAAGAAATGTGGAAATATAGGTACAATCTAATTTCTGTTTAACACCTTTTTACTGAATTAAAATAAAAAAATACTATCTAACATAAATTCGCTGAATAAAGAGCATCACCCAGCGCTCCATAAAATATAGAAATTAATAATTACAGAAAACAAAATGCCAGGACGAAATGCGAGCAAACCGGCCATGTCCTTCGAATGCACCCGGATATACAATGTATGCCAAGATTGACACTGATTGGATGCCTGAGGGACGACATCGCTACTGAGGTCACATACATACTTTCGAGTCGTAATATAGACGTTCCTATTTGAAAAATGGAGAGACCAAAGAAAGGTGACGGTTTGGCCCAATCATCATAATATCAGCCAAGGATCCACTGCTGGATAAATATCAAGCCAAGGATCCCTAAATCGTCCTATGCTTCTCGTTCTTGCATCCAGAGAAATCTCGGTGACTTTACATTCGCAACGTCATCAGTTCGCTTTGTGGAAGTCAATGCACGCCTTCTAGTACACAGTCACCTTTTGGTCTCATCAGCAATTCGTTCTGCGAGTAATGTGCCTTACCCTTACCACTGCCATTTGCCCAGTAGCCGCTAGAACATGAAAGACGATCAAAGATCACTCCATTAAGCTGGGTACCCACCCTGATCGTGCTCCAACTGTGACCGGTACTCTTTTATGAGAGCACAAAGCAATTGATCGAAGCAAAGTTGATACGGAAATAACATGAATTCCCAGTTTTACAATTTCTGCCAGTGTGCGTATTGAATATCGCAGTATTTTGTTAAATAAACAAATACAACATACTGTTGACGCAATAATAAAAGAAACGAGAAAAAAGCGCTTCCGGTTCGGAGTATAACACAATTTCCGTCATAAAGATTCACGATTCTCGCTGCAAGCTACTATAGCGACAAAAAACAAATTTTCATGAAAAATAAAACATCGAATTGAATAAAAACAAGCCCTTGAACTGTAAACTGTAATCAATATTCGTTGGTATCGAATGTCGCGGCGTCATTGGTAATTATGAAGCTTCTGAAACCTTCATTTCACCGTTTCAGGTGCTATACTTCCCACGTAAGTATTGAGGTGTTATTAAAATGACTCATTGTTAGTTGAGAGAGGTCAGTTTGTAGACGGTGGGACTCGTATTTTGTGCTTTTGACCTTTTTTTTTTGTGTCCTCTTGGTAAGGTAAGGTTGATGGTTTCGTTGGCTCTTTAGTAAACTGATCCCACACAGGCGGGTCCCGCGTGTCTAGTCGATCTAATGCATTTTTGAATTGGTCAACTGGACCCGTTGGCCAATTTTGTAATTTGTATAGTCAAGTAGAAAAGTTTTCTTGATATCAATCTATACCTATTGTTTGTAGCAATTATATTAAGAGATGTGTCGCATAGACACTCGAAAGCCCATTTGGTTTTGTCTTGTTCAGTCATAAAGTAAGAATAGGTGAGTGATACACTGATAATGGATACTGTAGAAAAGTAGGCCCCTAATGCCGGACGTCTCTAGCTGCTGCTGATGACGGTTTTGCGACGTTGCGAACTTTCAAAAATCACTTTTTAATATTTCAAACATCATACACAAAAAATATTTATAAGTACATTATTTAATACTAGCTTCTGCCCGCGACTTCGTACGCGGATCCTGTTGCTTATGGGCCTGTCCACATCTCCACGTCATGGCGTCGTCAACGTGGAACGGTGCGGAGATAGCAGCTCAAACACAGCTTTCAAATAGCAATTAGCACTTCCACACTACATATAGAGGAGTACATATCATTTATGAGGTATTGTTCTAATATGAACCCGTAAATGTTTATGTAGACCTTTACGCATACGCGCACCGAAGATTTGGTTCTGTGAATTTGCTGAAATATAAGGCGCACTTAAACACTGTCCAAACATGTGTCATCTGCCAAATAAAAATGAAATAAACAGAATATGTATGAAAATATCTGCTCGCTAAATTGACCGATGGCATAAAAAACGCAGAATCTTTAAGTTTTATTTTGCTCTAAGCTGAGCACATCAGCCGAGACGCGAGCCCTTTCGAGTGGCGCCTCCCATTGTACCTCATCCCTATAAGCTGCTGGCTCAAGTGAAACGCGTCTTCTTCGTATACCGTTGCATTTCCGATACTTTCCCGTGTGAAAAGCTCAAAAGCTCCACTATCTCATTCCACCGTCTCCCTTCTTCTATCGGGAGTCCAGACGTACTGCAGGTTCTTACCCATACCTTGTCGATGTTCCACACATTCACACGAAGCGCTTAGATCTTCTTGCTTTCTTCTTGCTTACATCTTTTGTTATGCGCACAGCCATGTAGAGGAATTTCATGCCTACGTCGGTGTTTCCAAGTTCATGTGACCCCAATCTATTTAAGTTGCGAGGTTTTTTTTGGGTTAGCTCATTCCATCTGCGACCTCATTTCTGTCCACAGGACAAGATTGAGGCCAAGAGAAGGCCCATTTAATATTTAATTTAAAAAAACTTTCAAAACTAGAAACAAAATCTTCTTTTGTTCTCAGGAGTGTGGCCTGCTGAGAGTTTGGAAGGGCCGGCAACGGTGCGTGGCAGCTCCGTAGACTACGCGGCCGCTTTGCTCCTGGCAGTAATGGCCGCTGTGCTGCTGGCTGCTGTGGGCTACCAGTGTGCTGCGACCTGGAGGTGGATTGTGGGGAGGTAGGTTGGAATAATACATAATTTTTATATGTATGATGCGGAGGAATGAGACGCTTGTCATGAATATTAATGGATAAGAGTAGGAGAAGATCAAAGCAAAGGTGGATAATGGAAAATTGTGAGCCGTCACGGGACGCCTGGCAGATGTGAAATATCGAATTTATTTTGTACAAGTAATATGCATAAAATAACAGTACACAGTAACAGTACAGTTTATATATATATAAACCATCGCATAGCGTGGCGATGCGTCGCCACGGCATGCGTCGCCACGCCAACAATCGGTTTTACCCGCGGCTATAGATGTTTCACATCAATAATTATGTGGGTAGAAAGGGGGTGACTACAGAGATGACGAATAGTAGACAAGTATAGAAGAAGAAGACAGGCTGCGCCGAATAAATGACCTTAAATAAAACCAGGACAGGTGAAAGATGATGGTGTGACTGAATCATTAAAAAGACAGGTCCTCCTGCCCCCATATTCACAAACGCTTCGCTTAAACGTTTGTGAATACGGGGGCTGATGTTATGTGGTCAAATATGGAATGTTTCATGTGACTGTAATTATATCGGCTCCCCAACTCTTCGTACTTGAAGGAAAAAAACAGAAACAGAAACAGGCAGAAACTTAGTCAGTTTCTATGCGTAAAGACGGTAGAGTTCTAAAAATTGCACGAATGTAAATATCCCTGCGCATGTCGGAGGAGCAATGTGCAAAAATAACTACTCAGTGGATAACTCATAGCAAGAAACGTCAATGCGGCAGGTCCAGAATGAGATGGCGGGATGAGCTGGACTCTTTCTTAAAGGATTAGCTAGCTTGGAAGGTGGTGATGGAAACCATTGCCTTGCAGTGGGACATAGCCTTATAATAATAAAAAATCCAGGTCGAAATAAATTCAAATGGAAACCGCGATTGCATTCTCTTCCAAAGAGTGCAATCGAATTTTCCATTTGCAAAACGCCAGTCACAGTCAATATCCATATTTCTGAAGTCGTAAGCAATGTAAGCACCTCCATATTTCCTCATATCCATTTTCTGTCTAACATTGACTATCACTTGCATTTAAACTTAAATATTTAAAATAGACTTCAGCCGTCGGAAGTGAAATGGAATGCATTTTTAGCTCACATTTTGCAGTCTGCAATGAAATGACAATTTAAACATTTGCAATATGATGTGAATTTCCTGAGGACCGCTTCTCGTTTTGTGACTTTGACAATTTAAGACGTGTCTCGTTTTGTATAAGTTTAATTTAGTTTAAAACTGAATTTAACGGGAACTTTTACTTTAAACAATGTTAAATGATATCTAAGATTTGTTTACTTTTCAATTACTTCTTTAAAGCTCGACACATAATTACTACACGGTATTGGCATTGCCTGAACTCATGTCAAAATGGTTACTATAAAAGTCTATACTTAGTTTATATTGCAAAAAAAATATTTGCAATCACTTCGGTTTGGGAATTTGAACCAATCCGATTACGTTCGTGCAGTCGTTCCGTCCAGAGCTGATACGTTGCGGTGACCTCAAGCAAATACGTATCATGAAGTAGTTTCATATAACATAACATCACGCCTGTAATCCCCAAATTTTTAGGCAGAAGTGTACCTAATAGTATGTTCCACATTTCGGAATTATTTTTATGTCCTATGTAATAAAGAGCGAGCCTACTGACAACCGGGCGCAAATCCAGACTCTATGGCTACGACTGAGAATTCCTGATGGAAAAACCCAATACCACTTTGCCCGACCTGGGAATCGAACCCAGGACCTCATTCTCAGTTGTCCTTGCGACCATTAGAACAACGAATTAATCATAGTAATGTTCTAATAGTTAAGTCCAGTCTTGCACAATTTCCTTGATATCTATTACTAAATACTGTACCACTTTATTGCATAATTACCACAACTCGTTTTCTCAACTTACTCATTATCAAATCTACTCTTGAAAGCTCTTTTTCTTATCACCTGAACCTTTTCTTTCTTGATCTATCATTACCTATCATCACGATTCACCTTTTTTAACAGATCACTTTGGTGCAGGGCACGGAGGGACTCCGAGGCCAGCAACTGCGACTCTCTCTCTCGCCAAGCCGCTATTCGCATCAGTCACTCTCTACCCGATCTGCAGACCGAACCCCTGAAGCAGGAATATGTTCAGGAGCATAAGGACCCGGCTAAGAAGGTATGATTACGATTAGCAATATATTATGTGCTTGTAATTCTTAGCCTGCGCATGCAACGGTGCTTCATTTTCGTGAACCTATTTGATGCAGATGTCCTAACCTATCCTTATTTTGTAACTTGTGCAATTAATAACATATCATTACGGTTATGTTTTGGAACAGATTTTAAAGTTACTGTAGCACTCAAAAGAAAATATCACCAAAAGGTGACGTTATTGTGTGTATTAGGCATCTCATTACATATTATAAAACAAAGTTCTCCGCCGCGTCAGGTTGTCTGTCTGTTCGCGATAAAGTCAAAAACTCCTGCACCGATTATCATACTGTTTTCACCAATGGATAGAGTGGTTCTCGAGGAAGCTTTTAGTATACAATTTATCAAGGTTTTGTATACATTGGCTAAAATATAATGATATTTGTAGGAGGTGTCGGAAAAAATAAGCCGACTGGGAGCTTTCAACGGAAATACATAATAACCGACATCCACGAGGGCGGAGCCGGGCATGTTAGTTAAATATATAAAATAAAACAACTTTCCGTATCGGAATCCTTACTATATACTATAATATTATTAATGCGAAAGTTAGTTTTTTTGTTACCATTTCACGCCTAAACCACAGAACCGATCATCCTGAAATTGCATATACGTTGTCAGGTGTACAGAAACGGACATAGGGTACCTTTCCTCCCGAAAAAAGTACTGTGCCCGAGGAAAACAACAACAACGTTCTTATGATAATAGATGGTGCAACGTGTCACAAGTAGTGAACAACCTAATTTGACTCAAATCAAAATTAACGCGAGCTAAATCGCATGCAAATATCAACATAATAACAATTTATGTCTCCATTTTACAAACAATATCGTAACTCGTCCTCCCCTAAGTAAGTAGTTAGGAGTTTCCTTCCAGGGTTCACGTTACCGTCTTATGTAAATAAGTAACAAACCTTCCTATGTTGATCTAGAAATTAAGTTGTGGGTCAGACAAGTCTTAACTTAGAACTTATGCAACTCTACTTGCTAAGGGATTTAGGTCACTGTTACGTACGCTTGTTTAGGTCAAAGTTACATGACATGGTCTTGACAATTATTGTGTAATTTCTTTTTCAATTATGTAATGAAACAAACAAGTCACCGACTTCCGAAAATAAATTATTTTCCACCTTTTAGTGTTTTTTTTTCGGAAGTCGGTTATTTTTTTACTATTAACGTTATCCCTTAGCCAATCGGTAATCAACCTTGTAACCGTTCTTACCCGTTTAATTTTTTTTAGCAAAAATCCGATCCTAACAATTGTCCTGCGACATATAATTGTAAAAGACCGAGGATTATTAAATTCTAGTATATCCCAACCCATTTACCTTAAAAAAGAACATCATAATAAAGAAAAGAAAAGAACAAACAACATAATAAACAATCTCGTTCATAAGCATAGTTAAACCAGGTCATTATAGGTTTATCAACATCACAAATAAAGGTTTATTCTGTACACAAAGTTACAGTAGAACACTGACTCCTAGGTCATAGGGTCACCCTAGTTTAGGAGGCAGGGAACAGCCTTTTCCTAAAATAAAAAAAAAAACTGCCAAAAAGTGGTGGCAGCAACGTTCCTACACATTCTTTCAAACATCTTTCAAATCAAAACAAAACATTACTCGGTTAAAAGGCGGTGACAAAACAAACAGCCAACCTCGTTAGATAAATCACGCATACAGAGAAAACCTTTCAATACGAAGCTCGGTAAACAAGTGAAAAGCTCACACTTGGTAAATAATAGACGGAGACAGAAAAACGAGGCTTTTTATATTGGTGGTTGATTTTTGGATCAATTGTAAGCAAAATACGTTTTTTTTTAATTATTGTTAAGTTAGTTACTTTAGGTGTAAATTATAATGTAAATTTATGTAAATTTGTAATGTAAATTTGACATATCGTCTTTCATAACAACAACAGAATTCAGACTTCAAGTCTCGTTACTGATTAAAACTTGACGCAGATAGTTTCAGGTTTAAAATTTTCTATAATAAGCACTTATAGTAAAAGATCTTTTGGTGTCAACGATCGTAACTTGCCGAAAACGAAATATTGTGATGTGTTTCAAAACACCAGTATATGAGTATACCTAATAGAAAATTATTCACCAAGGGGATAAAACAGCGTCTTATGCCACGGGCGCTATATTCAGCCCCGAACGTCAAGATGAATTCTAATACTCCTGAGCACAGTGAGGGAGTTCTGAGTCAACTCCTGAGTGAAGCGAGAGTACTTATATCGGGCATGATCAAGTCATTACCAAGAGCCCTAATCAACGTATGTAGTAACTAGTTTTGCGTTGAAATTATTTACGTTTTGCGTACCAAAAAATCTAGAACCTTCTCCTTGTTTCTCTTCAATTGAACAGAATATTTCGATATCGGTAACTACACGACATGAGTACGTAATCCCTGGAGTGTACTTTTCATAAATATGTAGTTTGATATAGAATGAACCTCGTTTTACCCTAGATTTCTTATCCAATTCGATGGAACAGTACCTGTACCTAGAATTGAAATATTATTCCCTGAAGTGAATACTCATCTCTCTCTTACAAGTGAATGTATAAAATAGTTGAAAGTGGAGCCATTTAACCTTTTTATGTAAGAGATCCTTTCGTAAGATATTGCTTTTTTGATTAATATGGGTTTTAAAAAAAATCTTGTAATTTGTTAGTTACAGTTTTTCACGGCTCGAATTGTGAATTCCAAACAAAAATATTTTAAATACGCTAGTTAGATTATTGCGTTTAATTATTACACGCACTAAAAAAAACTGTTATAAAATGTTTTGCTAGTAAGCCTTTGAGGTCTTCAATAAGTTTACCAATTTTTGGAGAGTATCCATCTAGACTGTAGTGACTTCCAGTTTCAGTATTTTTCTTTCAAACTGATTTAGAAACCTTCAGAATCTATTGTCATATAAATATTTCACCAGTAGGTCTGTATCATTCAATATTTCCATCTTAGTATTCATTTATTCAAACTATGTATATTGTTTCTCTAAACAGATATTTTTTTGCCAAAAGCTCTTCTGAGACAGCCAAATAACGAGACTCCATTAAAATTAAAAAGTGTTGCTTTTAAAAAACTTTTACTTTGTTTACACAACGTTAAAAGTTTACAGCAACGACCTTATAAAATTAAGATTTATGAGTTTCGTTATACCCTGTTTTTTTATTTGCAATATTTTTATGATTATTTTTAGAAAAATTAGTCGGCAAAGGAGCCCTTATAGGATCACTTTGCTGTCCGTCTGTCCGTCTATCAAGACCCTTTTCTCAGGAACGCATGGAGAAATCAAGCTAAAATTAATCAAATACTCAGGGTCTGAATAAAAATCAAACTTGTAACTTGGCTTGAAAATAAAATTCACTTTTGACCCTCAAGGGTCTAGAATGAACTATAGTTAGGGTTCTAGTGGACACATTATTTTTTGGGGGTTGAGGGGCCGAGGCTGGACTAAACGAAGTCACCGCGATCAAAACATTATTGTGTCGCGTATTTTGCGATTTTACAAAGGAAACAAAACCTACAGGGTACTTCTTCTTGACTCTAGAATCATGAAATTTGGCAAGAAGCAATGTCTTACAGCACATGTAAAGGAAAAATCAAAACCGTAACGACGTAGTTTAATAACAAAATACCCACAAGTTTATACAGAATCCTCAGTGCGGGAGTGCAACTCGCACTTGGCCGGTTTTTTTAAGAAATACTTACACTGAAATCACATTACCTCTCTCTTACACCAGGTGTGGTGGTGGTGGACCTGGTAGTATTTGGATGATCCAATCTTCTTATCAAAATACGACGTCAAGAGTACAAGGGGCATATAAATAGCTCCTCGTAAAGAAGAAAGGCTGCCTTCCGGAGCCTTTTTGGAGGTAGCGTAATCCATACGTTGTATTAGGTAATTCCCTTATAGGGTGCATTTCAACTCTGCTCGGAGCTAAATAATACGGAGCTCCTGGCTGAATTATAACAACCGGTCGATTTTCAAGGTTAAGCAGCGCTAGCCAAGGACGGTCCGAGGATGAGTGACTGACCATTGATTACATACTGAGTTTCCACCGTGCCTCGGAAAGCACGTTAAGTCGGTGGTCTCGGTTGTCATTTGTAGATCTTTGACAGTCAGACAGTGACAGTTAGTCAGTGGCCTGAAAGTCTGTATAAGTATTGACTGGGTTGTGGAGGTCAGAGAAGCAGTCGCTCCATGTAAAATACTGATATTCAGCTGGATAATTCTTAACCTGCCCATATTTGTGACGTAATACATGTTGTTGATATTTTCCTCTTCCATAAACACACTGCGAGAGTCATTTTTTCGACACGTTCTTGTAAGAAACATGTACAGTCGAACAAGCTATTTGGTATACACGCAGAATATTCACAATCCTTAAAAGCTTTTGTCATTAAGAGTCGGTCTCTTAATGCTAATCACTTATAAAACAAATTCGCTCTCCGCTGTCGGTCGGTTCCTATGTGTACTTAGATCTTTAAAACGACGCAACGGATTTTGATGCGGGTTTTTTAAATAAATAGAGTGATTCAAAAGGAAGGTCAGGCGAAGACGGGGCGGGTCGCTAGTAGCTTTATAAAATAAAATTGCAAACAATACTGTCAGTGTATTAGGATTGTGAATATTTCCGCAAGTTTACCAAAAAGCTTGTTTGACCGTACGTGTGCGAAACTGTCGACATTTCAATGTCGTCTTCGAAATAGCTTTACCACTTTTGACAACCATTAGTAGACAACTAAAACTTTAAAATTAGGTTTAAACAATGTAGGTATCTATTACATCATCACCATCATCATCATTTCAGCCGAAAGACGTACACTGCTTGACATAGGCCTCCCCCAAGTGTCGCCACATTGACCGGTCCCGTGCGTCTTGCATCCAGCAGATCCCCGAAACCTTCACCAGGTCATCGGTCCACCTAGTAGGAGAAAAAGACAAAATATATTTTATGGCCTATATGCCAAGTATGCTGTAGTACATCAAATGAAGTAAATTTTTGCAAAAATGGCTGGGAAACAAGTTGTGTTCATGTGTCATTGTGCTTCGAAGACTCTGTGGGTGCTTAAAGTAAAGTTATAAAATAAAAAACTTGTATTAAAAAAAACACCTCCCAATACTTCCGTAACTAAAAGATTCCCATGTATGCTCCAGGGGAGAACAAGTGCCTTTCGGCTATGTTAAGGGTATTTTAACACAGGGGTGTTAAAATACCCAGGGGTGTTTCTTTGCTTTTAGGGAAAAGCAAAGAAATTCCAAGGATATTCTTTTCATAGACTTAACCTGCTATGCCTGTTGAACGTCAAGTGGTTTAGTACACGTGGAAATCCTCCTTACAGTGATAAAGGAATTACAAGGTCGACTTTACACATAAAAATCCATGTCCCATGTCTGACTGGAACTTAATTATTTATGACATCGGAACATATAAAATTCGGGATCAGTTCTCGTCCGGTAGACAGGAAATTCAACGTTCCCTGAATTTTAATATCCAAATATGGTATTCATCGAGTGTACACACATTTCTCCCTTGGGGTGCAATGACCTCCTTTCGTCTGAGTTATGTGTACGGAAATTATGCAAACCTTTTTCTTAGTATTTATCTGGCGTTCTCTTCATTGTTATTTACAGTGTGTTTGTAATTTTTGGCACGTTTTTTTCTTGTTGCAAGTATGGGAACAATCATTTTTCATTTTGTGTTGAGTTCTTCGCATTTTTTGATCTGAAGCGAACTTGGTCATTATTTTTGAATGTGTGTCTATCCCATAACCATATGAATAAGTACAGAGTTAATAGTTATCAGAAATTAAATTATCAGAAATCAAGAAAAATTGCTGCTTTATAGTTAGGTGGGTAATTTTCCAGTGGTTGTACAGTCAGCCCCAAAAAGATGTAAACACAGACAAGTAACCATTGTACTGTCTACAACACAAACAACAACATTCATTTATTGTCAGGCAACTGACAACTGATTGTACTGACTATATTGTTTACAACTATAATTCCATCTCTGTGTGAACAATATAAATCTACAAAACATAGTAAATAAGTAATTCCACCAAAACCTTCTACACAGGCCAGATACATAATAATATAAACACTCCTATGTCTAAAACAGGGTAATCAACAAAAATCTCAAAAGTACGTAAACAGCATTCAACAACATAATAGGGGGTGAGCCTATTGCCATCAACTGGACACAAATCCGGACTCCGTGGCTGCTACTGACAAATTCCTGATGGGAAAACTTAATAACACTTTGACCAACCTGGATTCATCCATGATAATATTATTGACATTAGATTTCCAACGTGCCTATCTCTATAAAACGTGCCTGAAACTACAAAACTGATAAAGAAACTCCTACAATTACTTCAATCTCATGGTAACAAAGGATGGAGAAACTTCTGGAACATCCTCGAAACTTATACGTTGTACTTCGAATGGGTCAGCCGGCTAGACGAGACAGATTGATCGATTTCTCGGTACACACATTAAAGTAAAATAAGATTTCCGACTTGTAAGAACTCGTAATGTGTTACTTTATCACTGATAAGGGTTCTATATAAAGAAGAAATGAAACTTTTGATTGCTGAGTAACAATTTTTGTCAGAAGCGTTCAGATGATAAACTGGTTCGTTTGTGGTCTCCGTGGCTGCTACTGAGAAATTCCTGACTATAAAACCCAGTAACACTTTTACCGACTCGGGAATCTAACCCAGGACGTCATGTTCAGAAGTTCCTAAATAAAATCACCGTGTTAAATTTTCAACTCTCAGCTCAGTACCATTTTTTTTTTTTACGGATGGGAAATCATCAAATTTTAATGACTTCTCCCGCTCCGGGCAGAGCGGATGGGAGTGTCAGACTTGTACTGACTAAAACCCATCCATGTCTTGCCCTTTGTGTTCCAGGGCCGCGGTATATCTTTCGAACAGTGCCGCAACCCTGGAACAGTCCCACAGCCCTGGGGTATCAGTTCAGTACCTCTAGTTCAAATTCTAATAATACAATATTATTTAGGCTTTCGTTATTGTTAGTGGTATCGCGTATTAGTTTTCTTGTATCATGTCTGCCCGTCAGCTAGTTTCTTCAAGCCTGACTGATATGACGGGGATGATAAGGCTTTTGTGCTTTATTTTTCTGGTAATTGTACTTATGTAGGTAATTCCATGTTATTCAATATGATGTCTGGAGATATAGTTTGTAATTTCAGAGTGTTAGTGTTGTGTTGTTTGTGTATATTATGTTAAGGAGCTCGTGGTTAAATAGTAACAGCCGCTTGGGTCGATCTTTAGGTTAAGCCGTGCTTGCATAGGTTGGTCCGTGGATGGATAACCACCCTTTAGATACCGAGTTTCCTCCGTGCCTCGGAAAGCACATTAAACCGTGGGTCCCGGCTGTCAATTGTACATGTTTGACAGTCGTTACAGGTAGTCAGTGGCCTGAAAGTCTGACAACCAGTCTTACCAAGGGGTAACGTATTACACAGTATTAACTTTGTTGTGGAGATCAGATAGGCAGTCACTGCATGTAAAATACTGGTATTCAGCTGCATCCAGTAAGACTGGAAGCCGACCCAAACATAGTTGGGAAAAAACTAGGCAGATGATGATGACATTCTATTTTGTCGGTTTAATCTAGCACGGTAGGCAGCATGGTACTGTATGGTATTGGACGTAAAGAATAGCACCATCTCATGTCTTCCCGTGGGTGTCGTAAGATTCGACTAAGTGACTTACCAGAGAATGGGCAGCAGCGTTCTCGGTGCCTTTGTAACGACCCTACTGCGATCGCCAACCCGCCTGCCAAGCGTGGCGATTATGGCAAAACCCCCCTGGGGGAGGCCTAGCATTAGGTGTCTTTGTGCTGAAATGATGATGATGGTAGGCCGACGTGTAATTTAGTCCCATTGCGCCTATTGTATTTAAGACATGTGTACAAATGAATGTTTTGTTTTTGTTATCTAATATTATTTAGCGCGTACCTAGTGCCAAGAATAAATCCATACTCCAAGCGGCTGCTGAGAAGTTTTAGAAACCGATTGATGGCCGTTTTTATGGTGTCTGTGGTATGGTATAGATTGTGGCAAAAGCCCATTAACCCTGCCGGGACTTCTTGCATGGAAAAATAAATGCTGAAGAACCGGGACAGTGCAACACGGGCATAAATAAGTCCCTGACTCGGGGATCGAACCCAAAACCCCGAAGTACATCAACATTTAGGACAAGCGGTGTAGAACATCGTCATCATCATCATTTCAGCCGAAAGACGTCCATTGCTGGACATAGGCCTCCCCAATTGCCAATTGTAGAACATACACATAATACACATAACATCACGCCTGTAATCCCCGTATGGTTAGGCAGAGGTGTACCTAATAGTACACCCACATTTCACTTGTTATTTTTAAGTCCCATGTAATAGGGGGCGAGCCTATTGCCATCAACCGGGCACAAATCCAAACTCCGTGGCTGCTACTGAGAAATTCCTAACGGAAAAACCCAATAGCGCTTTGTCCGACCTGGGAATCGAACCCAGGACCTCATGCTCAGCAGTCGCACTTGCGACCACTCGACCAACGAGGCAGTCGAACATAGGTCGAGGTTGTAGAACATAGTAAAGAAATATTCCGAAAAAGACCCTGTTGTGCTGACATATTTATTTAGTTAAGTAGGGTTAACAAAACAGACGTTTTATTTGGTTTTGTTGCCAAGGGTTACAGCGGTTGGCTTTGGATTATCTCTTTGTTAGTTGTCTAGTTAGGCTACTAACAGTGTGTCGACATGTTTTTCAGCAGCTGGTTAACTCATAAGTCTCTCTACCTCTTTACTTTTTTTTTCGCCTATGGATCACGGTTGAAACCAGGGCCGTCCCAAAGCTCGTTGGGTCGACGACATCGTCAAAATCGTGGGAGACACCTGGGTAAGGGAAGCAAGGAACTGAGAAGTGTGGTAGAAGAAATGGGAGGCCTGTACCGAGCAGTGGGTGATTCCAGGCTAATATGATGATGAATAACTGTATTTATTTTTGTTGAAATTTAATCGTCATTCGTAACACAAAAAAAAACTGTTTAGAGTTACCTTTCTTAGACAAGACTAGCGGATGTCACGCGGTTTCACCCGAGTAGTTCCTGTTCTCGTGGGAGTACGGGATAAAATATAGCCTATGTTACTAGCTGATAATGTAGCTATCCAACGCTGAAAGAATTTTTCAAATCGGGCCGGTAGTTTCTATGTTTATTCGTTACATACAAAAATACAAATCTTTTCTCTTTATAATATTATAAGTATAAAGGGTGTAAAAAGACTCTTAACGAAGCCGAAAGGCACTTGTTCTCCCCGTCATTGCGATCATTTTTTGTTCTAGACCATACCTGGGAACTTCTAGTTACTGAGATATTGAGGGTCAAAGTTCCAACTTTTTCACAGGTTTTTTTTTTTTTAAATACTTGTTTTTAATGTATTTTTTTACTTAAGACACCTTTACGACCTGTACTATTCAATCAATCCATCAGCATAATGTTTTGAATGCGTTACATTGAGTCCTACCGTAAAACGTGATTTTCACCCCAAAAAAAAAGTCGTTTCCCAGCAATAATTTTTGCGTTAAGTTACTTAGTTTGATGTACAGAATGCTTGGTTGACGGCTTCGTGAAGAGGGCAACTACAATACTTTCACAGTTTTAATGCCTTGTGACTGGGACTGTAGCTTCATTACATTGTTATCTTTGTCGACAATTCAAAAGTGTCTGTAACTTGCCTACTTAAAATAAATGCTTTGATTTTGATTTAAAATACTCCAAAATACATTTACCTCAAAAAGGCCCCGGACATTCCTCAATTCAATTCAGCAAAAAATAAACGTAAGAATATCAAAGTACGTCGTACAATTTTACACAAGCAGTTTCCTATTGACTGAATACAAACGACCCCGTAAACATTCTGATAGTTCGTTGCTCCTGCGGTTGAGGTTATTTCGACCCCTGAACAAATAAGGGTTGAAATGCTTTGCAATCGAATTTGACCTTTAAGACGGTTCAGATGCCTTGTGATAAATTAGTTTCGTGATTTCGTAGGACTTTCTTATAATGGGTCTAAAAATATCCTTTGAGTGGAAATTTGTTCTCGCGATCATTGCAATATTTTTTTTTGTTCTTGACCATACCTAGGAAGCTTCTAGTTACGGAAAAATTAGAGGTCAAAATTTTTTCACGTCAATAAGCATCGATTGACTTGATACTGAACTGTTTATTAAAGAAGTTAAAAATTGCTCCGTTATATGGGATAGTAGTTCTGACAGTCCTTCCAATCGAATTCAGAAGAAAAAGGTTTAGGAAGATTTGTGCAACAAATAGTCTGTTCATAATGAACTACTTACGAAATGAATTACTTAATAATGAACAGTTTATTATTAACATTTGATTTCTATATTGGCGAATCTTGTAATACTCACTCTAATTATTTTGAGGAAAGTTTTTTTTTTTCTATCTCATAACAAAATAAAATAATCTAATAATACCCAGTACTATATCGCCCCATTTTACGCCCGGCTAGCTGTCTAGGACAATTATAAGACTTAGTGAACAGTGATTAGTTAATTAACTAATAAATAAATATGTCTATTTCTATACAACTAAATATCAAGGTGCGTTTACCTATAGCTTTTGCATAGGACTACATTTTGTTCAAGTTGAGTTAAAACTTAGTGCTTATTAGGGTAGTATTTAATCTAAAGTTCGTTAAATGTTTCGGTTTGGTTTGTAAAGACTAGAAAGGTAAAAGAACTTGGAGCTAATTATTTTATTTTTTTCGAAGATTTTTAATAGCCTATTAAAAATCTTCGAAAAAAATAAAATAATTAAATATTGAAGAGGATATTTATTTTTATTCGTGCCTTGGAAACCACGTACGCCGTTGGTCTCGGCTGTCATTTGTCAAGTCATAATCAAAATCATTTATTTCATCAGCAAAATATGTTACACAAACGAAATTAGTGATTGGAGCCTCCCTTTAAGCAAGTAATGCCTGTATCAATTGTATTATATAAACTATATATTTGTGTGAGTGTGTGAGTATATGTTTGTGTGTAATTGAGTATATTTGTGAATGTGTGAGCAGGTTACCAAAGGGTATCGTAGTAAGCAGTACTAACTGGGTTGTAGAGATCAGATAGTCAGTCGCTCCAAGTAAAATACTAGTATTCAGCTGCATCTGGTTAGACTGGAAGCCGACCCCAACATAGTTGGAAAAGGCTAGGTTGATGATTTTATTAAATCTCAGGGGAAACAGACGGGGAAAACTCTTAATGATCCGTTAATTAAGATGAGTTTAGCTTAGCTGTAATAATAAGCAGTCGGCTTAGTTTAAAAGTTTATTTATTTATTGAAAAAAAAAACAAACATTGTGCGAAATATTCTAAGTGGTCTAATGTACAATCCACAACGTTTCCAGAGATAATTTAGACAAAATACTAATAATAATTTACACAAATTAGACAAAAAGACGACAGGAAGAGAAAAATAGAATGTACCACGCTCATAGACGGTTGACTAGATTTCAATCTTATTACGCAAGGCATAGAGGTGATAACTGGTGGAACATTACTCCACTTAAGACTAATTGTATTTGGTATATAAAAACAGAAGCAACACAGACATTACTGTATACTTCGTAATTGGTGTAATGTTTAGGATAATAACGTTTTGTGTATTTACTGCCAGCTGTGAAGCTACATTTTATAAAATAAATCAATAAATTACTTGTCACACAATAACAGTACTTCGTTAAAATTTTTCAACAACTTAATCCAACTGGGTTCCTATCGGCAAATGCTTATATTGGGGTCCATTGAGGAAGCTTCTAAGAGTGAGGATACCTAAATGTTATGCTCATCGGATCCTGGACAGGTTCCTCCTCCTCAATCACTGGTCTCCTCCAGGCAATCCTAAGTTTTTCATACAGTTAGATTATCATCATCATTATCATTTCAGCCGAAAGACGTCCACTGCTGGACATAGGCCTCCCCGAGTGTCGCCACATTGACCGATCCCGTGCGACTCGCATCCAGCGGATCCCCGCAACCTTCACCAGGTCATCGGTCCACCTAGTGGGAGGCCTTCCAACGCAACGTCTTCCGGTTCGCGGTCGCCACTCCAGAACTTTTCGGCCGCATCGGCCATCTGTTCTGCGAGCAATGTGCCCTGCCCATTGCCACTTAAGTTTGGTAATTCTTCGGGCTACGTCGGTAACTTTGGTTCTCTTGCGGATGTCCTCATTTCTGATTTGATCACACAAGGAAACTCCGAGCATAGCCCTCTCCATTGCCCTTACAGTTAGACCAATATATCCAATCTACAACAAGGTTCTTGATTCCATTCCTTTTCATAAAGGTAAAACTCCTTCAAGAAACACACATCAAGTTCATTTCTCTAGGTTTATTACGGTCAACCATAAAAAAGGCTACTCTCCGAGTAGTCGCAGAAATACGAGAACCCAAATGGACTTGAATTAATAGAAATTTACTACAGTTTAAGCCGATTGGATTGAGTAGTACGCACGGCAGCCAATCAAGCTATACAAAACCAGTTTATTTCGGATTTCTCGTTGGACGGGAAATATATACAAAGTGAGGCCATGTAGACACTCATTGACTTGGTCTTTTGTGAGTCTCATTTGATGAGTGAAAGTATCTGTTGTACAGCTTCACGAATCTTTAATAATATCCGGAGCCAATTAGAATAATTCCAGAAATAACAAAATTTAAAAAGACGCTCGATGATCTGTTAGTAAACAAATGCTACTACTCTTTAAAGGACTTCCTATCAGACAAATCACTACTCCAATACAGCCTCCCTCAGTCATGATGCGTTCAATAGCCCTCTGATGTGTACCTACTTGTGTTTATTTTTCTCTTTATTATAATTATGTAAAATTTTAATAATTTAACAATTTGTAATGATAATGTATTTTTAATGTATTTAATTTAATTAAATTTCTATGTAATTAACTATTGTAACCTAAGGGCGGGACATAGCTGCTCACAATTTTATTATTTAAGACCTGTATTCTGTACCTACCTATGATCCACAATAAATATGAATATGAACATATGTTATACTGGAAATGATGCTGCTTGGTGCTTTTGCATGGTACTTGATGTGACACCGATTGTACTTGTGCAACTGGTTTAGAAGTATGAGGACTAAATTCCTGATCTGATGAGGGAGAATCCTCTGAGGTCGTCGAAGGTTGATGTCGGGTTTTAGTATACAAGGTGTAAACAAACCTTTCATGAAGCCGTCAATCAAGCAATCTGTACCGGGTAAAACGGGGTGAATAGGACTGCAGGGGTGAATAGAGACAAACTTAAAAAGGGATTTTTACGTTGAATTGATATGATATATTACCAACAAAGTCTCTAAATAATTAAGTATAACTAAGTAAATAAAAAAGAGTTCTTTTTGGTAACATATTATATCAATTCAACTTTAAAATCCCTTTCAAATTTTGTCTCGATTCACCCCTGCAGTCCTATTCACCCCGTTTTACGGTACTCAAATTAAGTAACTACTATTGCTGGTAACAATTTTTAGTGGTGATACCAAGCAATAATCACACAGATAAATACCGAGCAAAAGGATTAACAGTCAATTTTATTTTGTACTAACAACATGAAATTGATGAAGATCATAAAAATGCACATTACCATCTATGAATTTTAAGAATAACTAACTACTAACCTCGCCAACATGATCAAATTTAAATGATTAATTTCCAAAAAGTGTTAACATGTAACTTGATTTGATTTTTATGAAATCTCATAGATGGCGCTGCTTCAAAATTGTCTTTATACTACTAACATTAATTAAACTATGTTTCTCTGCCCAAGTTACTTAAATGGCGTAGTTTTTATAGTATAAAGCTAGATAATAGCATGGCTTACTCAAAAACAACATTTAAATATGCGTCGTCAGATTACACGCTGTCACAGAATGCGTAAGAAAAAGAAAGATTCACAGCTCCTCCCCCGTAGGTGATAGCGTGATAATATGTAGCCTATAAGTTGACCCGACCTCTTTGTAATATTCATGCAAAATTTGAAGTAAATCCATGCAGTACTTTTTGAGTTTAGCCCGGACAGACAAACAGACAAACATTCTAAAAACTATATTGTTGGCTTCGATATCAATTGTAGATCATGCCCCAAGTATTCTTTTAAAAAAATATTCAATATTCAGTTTTGACTTTCCAACGATTTTATTATATGTATAGATAGATGAAGTTTTCATCATCATCATCATCATTTCAGCCGAAAGACGTCCACTGCTGGACATACGCCTCCCCAAGTGTCGCCACATTCACCGGTCCAGTGCGATTCGTATTCAGCAGATCCCCGCAAAGTCTTTACGTTATTTTACAATTTCCTAATCGTGGAGTTTGATGTGCGGTTCTTTGGTAAACAGTCAGGATTTCTTACTATTGCACACTTCTCTTGCTCCATCCACGTTTGGAAATCTGTACACGCACGGGTACTATTTGCTCGTAAAATTAAGTGTATATTCCTCCTACCCCCATGAGAGAATAGTGTACCAAGAATTTTGCCTACCTCCACAAAATCACTGATGCAAACGCGAGTCTAATTTAACCAACCACAACTTGTAATATTGACTCAACTTAAAGAGTTACGCCCACCTAATTTCAATCCAAAACTTACGTCAGAAAATAGACGATGTACAACTTTAACATAGAAGCAATGCTCAGGTAGGTTTATATAAACAGGCTTTTATATAAATATAACCTTGAACAACTTTCGCCCCCTCATTTAATAAAATGTCCGGGAGCGGTTTTCAGATGTTGTACTTGTTTCTTTACTATTGTCAGTTCTTGGAATGAGGCTGTTCTCCCATGTTCTGGTAAGGTATTGTTTGCACCCGATCTCTTCGGTACTGAGAATTTACGGAGTACTACTGACTTGGCAATAACCTCTATTTGTTTATTTATTGAATGTACAATGTACAGTCGAACAAGCTATTTCGAAACTCTCTTGTTTATTTTATTAGGTGACTTTAACTTGATAAACTAATTATATATGTTATGGACCAAGTGATAAATTGGGCATTATACATAATGCCCGGTCATTATGAAAAATGCCCAATATGAGAGTGCAATTTGATAAGAATTATTCAAATAATCAAATTGACGGGGCATTATACATATTGTCTATCACCTTTTGGGCGGAGTAATACAAACATATTTAATTACTATTTTTTTATTGTTATTGTCATTTAACTTAAAATAAACTAAATATTAAACCATTTAAATAATCAGACTCATTATTTGGATTAATTATCAAGGACTTCTACATTAAGAATCCACTAGTTTTTGCATTTAAGACTTAAGGAAAGTCATATTAAAAATATAACATAAAACATATTAAAAAAAAACAAAAATTTTACAACATGTCTAATATTGTTTTATAGAAATGACTTATTATTATAAAACATAAAATAAACTAAAGTTTAAGCAATCAGACTCATAATTTAGCTTTATTATCAAATTGCCCAATTATCATGTAGCATTATAATAATGACCGTGCAATGTGATAAATATTGAAGTTAAGATAGTATTAATCACTTAGCCCGATAGAGCTAGACTATTCATAATGCTCGTACATTATGTATAATGCCCGCCTTAATCACTTGGTCCATAACATATCTAGACACGCGGTAGCGTGTCAAGCCAAGTTCTAGCTAACAGAACTGGCGAGCAGCACTGTGTG
Source organism: Lycophotia porphyrea (assembly GCA_950005105.1). Taxonomy (NCBI): domain Eukaryota; kingdom Metazoa; phylum Arthropoda; class Insecta; order Lepidoptera; family Noctuidae; genus Lycophotia; species Lycophotia porphyrea. The sequence goes on along the minus strand of OX465391.1, from coordinate 12,574,738 downwards.
TAATATTACATACATTAATAATTAAAAACTATTAAACTAAAATAAATAAACTAACAACAAACTATAAAAGGGCATCGAAAAACTCCTCCTCAACGCTGTCGGCTGGTAATGTGCCCAAGAGACTGGCGGTGTTGCCACGTTGTATGGCAGCACTTAACCTCTGGCCAAGGTAAAAGCCAGCCCTTGGGTCACGGCATGCGTATACTAGGCGTTTCGAAATTTCCTTAAATATGCACTCGGACCCCACGGCCCCAGGAGTTTCAACTCCAAACGACTCGAAAATATACTTACCACAAAGGTTCTCTGCAGACGCAGCGGCAGCATTAGCATAGCACGATTTATTGCAAACAATTTTGTCAGTTTACTGGGATTGTGAATATTTCCGTGTGTATTACCAAATAACTGGTTCGACCGTACACAACCAATTTTACACGCTAGGTATAAAACTAGTGAGTACATGACCCAGGTAATAATATTGCAGTATCAGTGTTATCTATTATCTAATATCACGTATATCATTAGGAACTTTCAAATCAAAAATATTATATTTACTAAACTTATATCTAGCTTTATCCATATCTGCCAGACTTGAAAGCTAATTTAGCAAAAAAAAATGAGAAGTACGTTACTTAAAAAGATGCTAAAGGAGCAGCTTAAAAAAATGTTCTTTTTTTAGGGTTCCGTACCTCAAAAGGAAAAAACAGAACCCTTGTAGGATCACTTTGTTGTCCGGTGTCTGTCAAGACCCTTTATCTCGGGAACGCGTGAAGGTATCGAGTTGAAATTATAACGCAGGTGTAAAGTCCTTTGAAGCTGTGAAAAAATTAAACTTCAACAATAAGTAAACGTAAAAAAAAGATACTGCCATTACTGAAAAGATTAATGCCGCTAAAAAACGTATATTTCGACACTCTCAAGGGAATCAAAATTTATAAGGTACTTCCCGTTGACCTAGAGTCATGTTTGGCAAGAAACAATGTCTTACAGCACATGTAAAGGAAAAAGATCTAAAAACCGTAAATATGTAGTTAAATAACAAAATACCCACATGTTTATACGGAGTGTTCTTCGGTGCGCGAGTCCAAATCGCATTTGGCCGGTTTTTACGGTTCCGTAGTCAACAAGGAACCCCTATAGTTTCGCCCTGTCCGTCTCTCTGTCTGCGTGTCCGCAGCTTAGCTCAAAGACTCTTAGTACTAGAAAGCTGTAAGTTGGCATAAATAAACAGATTAGTTACGCCGACAAAGTGATAAAAAATCTCTAAAAGAATTTTTTTTAGGGTATCTCCAGTACACGTAAAGTGGGGATGTTTTCGGTCCAGTCCTTATTTTTGATGCTTCTTTACATCGTTTTAGTGACTCTATCGATAACTTGGATGAACTGGACGTTTTAAATAGAGCTCATTATGCCGAAATTCTTTTTTTTTATATAGGAGAACACACAACTTTCGTTTTGTTCAACGTACACATATTTAACATTACATTTGACCGGACCGTAGGAAGGGTTCGCATATTTTGATGGGAAACTACGGAACCCTACATTGTGCGTGACCCGACACACACTTGGCCCTATAACAAACTCAGAACAGGTCATGTGTAAATTTGTGTTATTCCTCTTTTATTCAAATAATTTTGATATTCCAATCTAACGGTTGCCCGCCGTCGGCAACTAGGTCATTAAACCATCCGAAACGCGCTTTGTGTTAATTAAGAAAATTAATTAGGCATTACAGTTTTTTAGTCTCTGATAATGAGTTCGAAAGATATCGAGATTCGTGGTTACTACGATTTTGTAGCTGTGAATTATGTACAGTCGCGGGCTATTCCGCCTCATCATTAAAAAAAAATCGCTTGAATCATGCGGAGGCGCCCCGCCCGGCTAGAGAGCGCTTCATGTTGTGAGTGCAAGCAAAAATTAGCTTAGTGGTGATCAGGCGGGAGTACATAATTATATGTACCTATTTACATAATAATACTTCTTCAATTTTATTTCTGTAATACAGGCTGTATAAAGACTCTTAACGAATCAGTCAACCAAGCATTCTGTACATCAAACTAAGTAACTTTACGCAAAAAAAATATTGCTGGGAAACGACTCTTTTTTTTGGGGTAACATTTTACGGTAGGACTCAATGTAACGCACTCAAACATTGTGTTGATAGATGGATTTAATAGTACGGGGGTAGTGGAGGTGTTTAAAGTAAAAATCTTACACTTAATTCATGTACTTAAAAAAAACTTGTGAAATAGTTGAAATTTTGACCCCCAATATCCCAATATCTCCGTAACTAAATCGTATCCAGGTATGGTCTAGAACAAAAAAATATCGCAATGACGGGGAGAACAAGTACCTTTCGGCTTCGTTAAGAGTCTTTTTACACCCTTTATATACAATTTTAAAATTGACTTTCAATAAATTACATGTAAAATTAAACAATATATTTTTATTAAACTGCTATTAATATTATATTATTATTTGCTTTTGTGATCCTAGATAAATATATCATGAAAGTTTTTTTTTATATTCCTGTGTGTTATGTACAGTGTTTAAATTAAAGATAAATTCGCAGCGCATCATCTCTGCTTGCATATAAGCACTATCCTCTTCTGCAGATCTCCCATTAAATTCGTTTATAACCACATAATACGACCATGCGGTACTTTAACTGAGATAATAATACAAGTCTAGACCTCGCCTTAGCGCCATCTTAAATATGAAGTTAATAAGGAAAGCGACTTAAGTATCTTCTCGGTTACCCACAGGGTAATAACTGCTAGATGTGGCAGGTTACAATTTGTATTTCATTACTCAAGTAAAACACAAAACAAATTACGCAACTAAAATTATTACTTTCCTATTTGAATTAGATTTTGCTTATAATTTCTAAGACTTTTTTTTTGCACGGAACTCCTATCTGTTTTCTAAAATAATTGTAGCCTTAGTTACTTTTTATAACATCAGCTATTTGCCTGTAAAAGTCCCGTCAAAATTGTTTAAGCTGTTTCGAAAATTAAAAAAAAAATGCCTTTTTCGTTATTTTGAAACTACAAGCTACAAATAAATAAAATTGAAGTGTCTATCATACTTCAATTTAATTTATTTTCAATTTTTTTACGATGTTACATTTTCGATTCTTTATAAAGCTTTTAATACATTTAGATGTATTATCATGATTTTTTCCAATTTACAAAAATAATAAAAACAATAACATATGATTCCGAACTCAACCTCTACGAAAAACAATATCTATAAAGTCAGATATACACATTAAATAAAATTATAAAATATAAACGCATTCAGCAAAACTTTACCTCTACGTTGTTTGCGTTGCAAAATAGTTAATCGTTGGTTAGCACTCCGTTTTAAGTGTTATTTACAGTAAAACCCGGTTTAACCAAAGCTCCGCTTGCGATATGTAAACACTCGTTTAGACTCAGCTCTTGCTTTTTAGGTTTTTCTTTGGCTTTGAGCTTTCAGTGCTTATTTGCGTGGTCCGATTTCCTTTCGGAAACTTATTATTTAATTAAAAGTTGATAAATGGATTCTTAATTGAAATTTCTCGGCAATCCCTATTTTATTTAACTTGAAAGTTTTGTATGCTTGTTAAGGTTAAATCTTGCAACTGAATTTCAGAACAGTCCACAACCGATTGAGCTGAAATTTTGCATACCTGTTTAGCTTGGATGATAATGCATGGTTCGGAAAAGGCTAGGCCGATATTTATGAAAGTGCTTGATTGGATTCGAACCCACCACCAACAGCATGTAAGGCGGAGCTGTTACTATTGGACTGCCACAGCTCACATAGCGTAACTAATGAACATAAATTCAGTGAACTATCAAATAATTACCACCTATTAAGTGCTCCGTGATTGGGTTTCTATTTAACTTAAATCAATAATGTAGTCGTAAAACCGAATTAAACTTGATTAAATTACTTTACGACCTATCAGGCCTTTTGGGAATTTTGTGCAGCCAAACAAATAGAGTTCAAATTGAAGGTCGTCTGAGATGTTAGACCAAGTGTTTACAAACATTGTGTTGATTCAGTGGCTTGCAATAGCACTATTAGATCACTAATAATATCTAATGTTTCGGATGATATTATTTTATGAAGTCAATTGAGTATCAGTTAATAATTTGAACATCTGGGAGAACATAGCCAGATATTGCACAGGATAGAGAGGAGAATGAGTAGGCCTTTGCCACCGCCAGTGGCCTTTGGTTAGTGAGACACACAAATAGAGTACTAAAATACATTCAACTGAAAGTTTTGAAGCGAAAGTTAGTTTGAAAAGAAAATCTTGGATACATCTTTTTTCGTGCTATATCAGACATACTTCTATCTCTGTCACTACTTAAGCCACTCAATACATGTTTTAAAACGTTGCCCCACACTAAGAATTTCTCCTGTATCATGGGCGCGTTTACAAAAATTTTAATTCACATACACTAACAGCCAGACCCGGAACAACTACCTGTAGGCCATACAAATATTTTCCGTGCGGGAATCGAACCCGCGACACGTAGCGCAGCAGCTAATCGCTTAGGCACTGCGCCGACCGTGCCGTCGAATGTTCAACTTGCATTGGGTGGCTTAATGAGTGAGCGAGGGATTAACGCGGAATCTTCTTGAACTTCAAAAACTTCTTCTTTATCGTGTACCTGGTTTCAGAGTTTTTATGCCGCCCATGGGCCTCTGACTTGGCTTTATATGCCGTCAAGAAATATCTCCTAGTCATGCTCGTTTCCTCACGATATTTTCCGTCACCGAATATGCACATGAATACGAAAAATCAGAGGTTCGAACTCAAGATCTATGACTAGGCAGTCTGACGGTCACACCAATAGGTTATCAGTGCTATTATTTAAGACCTGTAAATATAGTTGTTAAGAGTAATAAATAAATAAAATAAATTATTTGTCCCAGGTCCTCCGCCAGACAACCTTGCCGATCGTCCCGACTCGCCACCAGACGTTCCAGCGCCAGCTGTCCCATCGACTCGACCTGCCTTCGATCCAGTTCAGCATCTGCAGTCTGGAGCGAGCTGACTCTTCGATTGGACTTATTAAGGTAAGGAAGGACATCATATGTCTATTTACTGAATGACTGATTGACAGATAATGCGAACAAGATAGAAATCTAATATAAAACTGATAATGTGCAAAAATTAACACTGAAGAGAAGCTCGTGACTAAATAATAACAGCCACTCGGATCGATCTTCAGGTTAAGCCGCGCTTGCCTAGGTTGGTCCGTAGATGGGTGACCACCCATTTCATACCGAATTTCCTCCGTGCTTCGGAAAGCACGTGACACCGTTGGTCCCGGCTGTCATTTGTGGATTTTTGACAGTCGTTACAGGTAGTCAGTAACCCGAAGTTCTGACAACGAGATTTATCAAAGGATGTCGTATAACCTAGTACTAAGGCTTCGCCGTCGAAATGATTTTAAACGTGTGTGATGAATGTATAAGCTAACCTTCGTTCACACAAAAAATAAGTAAAAATGTGCTCACAAAACAAACATGATAAATTACACCGGTATCGAGTGCGACGTAGATATATCGAGTGCTACCCGCCATCGCCGCAAGAATAAATTAAAACTAACTACTTTCACACAAGAACGATGAAGTTATAAGTTATGCATATATGTATTATCACTATGCATATTGCCAACGTAAATATGAGATAGAATGCTCATTTGTTTTATAAATGGAGTAGGGTTCTGGGTTGGTTTCTCTGATGCAGTAGAGTGATATAAAAACGGGCCAAATGCGAGTCGAACTCGCGCATAAAGCCCACTTTAATATTTAATTTATATTAATTATGTGTTGCTATAGCGGCAACAGAAATACCCTTTTTGTGAAAATTTCAACTGTCTACCTATTATGGATCATGAAATACAGCCCGCTGACAGACAGACGGACGGACAGCGGAGGCTTAGTACTATAGGGTGTTGATTACTCGTTGGGTTCGTAATCTCGTAAATTCGAAATGACGTTTCAGTTGTCAAAGGAATGTCAAGATAATGGAAGACTACAGCTTGTCATTTGGTACCAGATATCCAAAAACGAACAATTTTTGCAATGGAGTGCTAGTGGCAATTAGGACATTACCGAAACATTTTAAATTTACAATCACAGTGTGTATAATCGTCCATGTCTACATAATTGCGTCTTCGAACTTGGCTCACAGCCTTTGTATTTAAAGTTTTATTCAGACAATGGTTTACTTGACTAAATAGGTACTCGCATTTTGTGTTTGAAGTATCGCAGAAAAAAAGTTCTTGGATGGTCAGACCTTTGCCCAGCAATGAGTGAGTGGATCAAAAAAAAATGCGCTAATGTTTTCAATGACATACTTCTTTCAATATGATCTGTGACAATGGTCGGTCATTGTCACAGATCATATTGAAGGTTGTCTGCCAAATTTATTAGTTACATTCATCATATTACACACTTGAAGGTGCTAACAAGCATTGACTTTGGTGGCAGTTTAGGTAAGATATCAGATATCGTAACTGTCTGATACTTGAAGCTAGCTAACTAAATTGGGGGGCTCGACTTGCTAACTACGGCTGAGTAAACGGACCTTCTATTGTCTAGCGCACCGGTCTTTTGTATAGTCGACCTCGTAAGTGCTTTACAAGTTTTAATAACAAATACCACAAGCAAACCATAGATGCTAAATGAATTATCGGTATTGTTATAGCAAACAGAAATCCGTGCGTGAAAATCTATGCATGCACTGAAATATTTAATCTTTCCTATCTGAAGTCGATTCATGCTTTTTCTTAACATTATCTCGGCGTAATTTTCGTCAAAGGATATGGTACAAACACGACTAAAGTTTTTTCTTCTCCTTTAACTTTTTTCCGTTCGCCTCGTAACGTAACTTGTCGAAACGCATTCACCAGCTTACTCCCCAAGTCAAGCGTTCCCCTCGCCCGAACGCGTCGTAACGCATTCACCAGCTTACTCCCCAATTCAAGCGTTCCACTCGCCCGAACGCGTCGTAACGCATTCACCAGCTTACTCCCCAAGTCAAGCGTTCCCCTCGCCCGAACGCGTCGTAACGCATTCACCAGCTTACTCCCCAAGTCAAGCGAGCGTTAAGACGTTTTACTTCAAAAAATCCAGAATTGATTGGGACGAACTGGGTACCAATAGGTTTATTGTAATGCACAATTTAACCCATCGAAAGGGCAATACCGAAATCGATGGGGTATGTGAGCTATAGGCTGACAAAGTATATATGAAACTTGACTAACGAGTGTTTTTTACCAGTTTATACAATATCAATAATATATTAACGATAATAATGAAAGGAAGGACCAGCTCCATTTCGACAAATTTAAATAGAAATTCACAAATCTTAATATATACAATTACGTGTCACGTTGTTTGTCCGCGATGGACTTAAACTACTTAACCGATTTTAATCAAATTTGCACACCGTGTGTAGTTTACATCTCAGTTTATAGTCGCAATATCATTTAATTGCATTATGTGACGCAGACTAAGTTACGCGGGTCAGCTATTGTATTAATAACTTAAATAGTTATAAATGTTTTAATCTTCTTAAGACCTTCACAGTATAGGTTGAACCAGAACTCGTTCACAATTGAACATGTAACTTGTGTGTTTTCAACAAAATTCTAAGCACGATTTTGACATCTCATTTTTTACTTTTTGAGTTCATCTGGCAATAACGTAAGAGGTTGTTAAAACTTTTAAGGGTCGATATACTTTCTTGATAAACAACTTAAGGACGTGTAGCTTTAGAAAAATAACATATAATTATAAACTATTGCTATATAATAATATTATGAATAGGACAGATTCTTTGTTTGTTTGTTTGTACCGAATAAGCTCCGTAACTACTGGACCAATTTTAACCATTTTTATTACGTATCTATAAATAATTATATTCATATCATTTAAATTAGCCGAGCTATCACATTTTTGAGAACGAAGTCGCGGGCGAAGTGCTAGTCTAATATAAGTACAGTTTTAACTTAAAGTTCACCTATAAGAAGTCCCCGGGATCAGCATCGCCTCAACTCTAGCCGTTCACTTTTATATAACATCACGCCTCTTATGCGCGAAGGGTTACGCAGAGATGTACCTAATAATAGTACACCCACATTTCACCAGTTATGTTTAAGTCCCATGTAATTGGGTAAGCCTATTGCCATCAACTGACAACAAATTCACACTCCGTGACGGCTTCTGAAAAATTCCTAATGGAAAAACCCAATAACACTTTGCCTGACCTGGGTATCGAACCCGGACAGCAAGCAGTGACGGTATTGCTACTGAGAAATTTCTGATAAAAAAACCTAATCCGTTCATTTTTTACGTATGTATTTTTAAAATGTGAAGCGAACTTATAAGCACCATAACGGCATTGTTTCGGATTGATAACTGATTTCTATGATTGTTTAACTTTATGAGAACGGTAAGTGGCGGCAAAGCCATCAGCTACAGTTACCTATGAACCAATCGAAAACTTTGAAAAAGTAAGAACTTTGACCTTCAATACGAATTCCGGGAAAACAAGTGCCTTTCGGCTTCGATAAAGGACTTTTCACAACCATCATATTAAACTGTTTTCATTTATTTTTGAATTATATCGTGATACCGTTTTCTATTTCTAGTTAGTTACCTTTAACATGCCAAGATACTTAATATTACGATGGTATAAGAAAAATTTGAAAAATATGTCGAACTCCTCAAAATGTTTCGAAATCCGCCATGTTATTTTGTTTTTTAATCTAGCCAGTGACACTCGCGTCAACAAGACGAATCTAACGACGAATAAATTTATCCAAATCTGTTCATCCGTTTAGGAGTTACGGAACAAAGAAGCGGACATACATACATACACACATACAGGACAAACACTTAACCCCCCTTTTGGGTTTCGCCGCAGTCGGGTAAAATTGCAATACTATGAAAATAACTGACAACAAAACAAATGACATTAAAACTCCACTGTCACTACAGCCTCTTTGACAAAAAAGCCTGTACCTCTAATAAAGGCTTTTGCACATGACTCTGGTTTCCTAATTATCACTCTTTTGTCTTTGTGAAACATTTTGCGCTCTTTTCTCTTGTATTTTTTGTTTGTAATTATAGTACTGGTGGCTGGCTACCTTTCTTTGTAACTAAACTCTTTGGTAGTAAACAGAAGCGGGAGGTTTATGTGACTGTTCCAGCTATTTCGTTTCTTTTGAAATGAGCTATGTTCTTAAAAGAAAATGAAAAACCTTAATAGAATGTTCAAACTGTACCCTTTCACAATGTTAAGCATTTGCTCCCGCCTGTCAATTGTAGATCTTTGACAGTCGTTACAGGTAGTCAGTGGCGTAAAAGTCTGACAATCAGTATTCCGAAGGGGATATCCCTTGCCTACCTTATTGCCTAGTACTAACTGGGTTGTGGAGGTCAGATAGGCAGTCGCTCCATGTAAAATATTGGTATTCGTTTGCATCCGATTATCCTGGAAGCCGACCCCAACATAGTTGGGAAAAGGTTAGGCAGATGATGGCCTCCTATTTTTATTTATTTACTAGCTGTTGCCCGCGAACTTCGTTCGCGTGATATTATTATTAACAAATCCCCATTATTATAAGCACTTCTCTATTTGAATCGAATTTTGTTACCAATTTCAAGGATTTTTTTTTGCACGGAACCCTAATTATTTATATAAAATAAAAGTAGCCTATTTTACTCCTTGTTACATCAGCTATCTGCCAGTGAAAGTCCCGTCGAAAACGGTCCAGCCATTTCAGAGATTAGCCGGAACAAACAGACAGACAGACAGACTAAAATTGTAAAAAATGTTGTGTAACGTGTATACATCCATATATTACAAACAGACACTCCAATTTTATTCATCATCTGTAGAATGTATGTATGTATACGTACATATATATTATGTATAGATAAGACCTGCATAGTGTAAACATACTTATGTTTTACAAAATAAATATGTATATCTTTATCTTTTTCCATGTACAACTATTATTAGGATTTCATATAAAACTGTTTTTTTCAAAGCTAATTACTTTATGTAAACAACTGACTGCTTTTGGTTGAGCGTCGTCGTAAAAATCTTTTAGTATAAGTAAGCTCAAAGAAGTTGCTCATATTAAATTTAATTTCAAACCAAAACGCTGAAGTAAAGAGCAAAAATAAAAACGAGTACATTTATACATTTTATAATTATGTAACTTGTTTATTAGAAACAGTAATATTTTTCCAGAAATATAATATTATTATTATAAATAATATTATATGAAATGAATCTGTTTTTGTAACTGATGTACGCTTTGATGTGAGTTTACATAAGTGAAGTTTGTATTTAAACGAAATTTAACTCATTATGTGCTATGCTCATAATTATTGTTTCGTTAAATGTTATGGGCAGAATAGTAAATATGGCTTGGCCGTTTCGTAACTACAAAAACTATTGCAAAACAGAAAAGTAATGAACGGTGAATACATTTTTCACCTTACGCCCATGTGATTGTAGCGAAACGGCCAAGCCACATATTTTGACTAAGGTGAAGAGTTTGCAGTGGCGAAGGTTCCATACAAATCGATTCCTACCAGATTCCCTTTGAAAAATGGCACAGTCAGTATTCTATACACAAATAATATAATCACACTAAATATATGTACTCCGGCTTACCTCTTGCAAAAATTGACTCTTCGCTGCTGAGAGTTTTGTGAAGTAGGGACTTGTAGAGCTGGGCTGCGGGCTGTTCGAAAGAGATACCGCGGCTCTGGAACACAAAGGGCAAGGAAGGAACATGGATGGATCTTAGTCAGTACAAGTCTCACACTCCCTTCCGCTCTGCCCAGAGCGGGAGAAGTCATTTGATGATTTCCCATCCGAAAAAAAAAGGGACTTGTAGAGTTAGGGCGTGTAAAGTTACAAGCTTGACTCTACATGACATCTAATAACTTTTTGACAGTGCGAGCTATATGGTCTCGTCTTGGCAACATTATACATGAAAATTTTTTTAGTAGGATATATTATTCTTTATCCTATAATAATAATATCGGTGTAGTTTATCTTTGGTACCTTAATCCCTATTTATGGTTGATCACATTTCGTTACTAAGATTATCATCAAAATAATATTACGAAGAAAAGGAGAAGCGCGGACTGCCTCGTTGGTCTAGTGCTGGTCGCAAGCGTGACTGCTGAGCATGAGGCCCTGGGTTCGATTCCCAGATCGGGCACATATTATTGCGTTTTTCTATTAAGACCTTCTCAGTAGCAGCCACGGAGTCTGGATTTGTGTCCGGTTGATGGCAATAAGCTCGCCTCTATTACCTGAGACTTAAACATAACTGGTGAAATGTGTATTCACTTTAGAACGCCTCTGCCTAACCCTTTGCGTCGCTTCTATTATGTACGGAATGTACTCACAAATAAAAATGTAGCCTAAGCCTATAACACTCGAAGATAATGTAGCTTCAAAGAATTTTCGGACGCGATTCAGTAGTTCCGAAGATTACCCCTACACAACCCCTACACAAACTTACAAACAAACTTTACCTCTTTGTAATGTTATTAAGTAGGTATAGACGAGTAAAATCCATTTAAACCATCATTATTTCTATGGCATTGTTTAACTCCGAAAATAACATCATCATCATCATCTGACTAGCCTTTACCCAACTATGTTGGGGCCGGCTTCTAGTCTAAACGGATACAACTTATATTTTACATGGAGCGACTGCCTATCTGACCTCCACAACCCAGTTAGTACTGGGTCTTTTAAAATAACATCATCATATATATATATAAATATCATATATCATCTCCATCGCATAACACCGATGTTGCCCTTACCCTAGGGATGTCAAACACAAGCACATATAAAGGGTGTAAAAAGATTCTTAACGAAGCCGAAAGTCACTGTTTCTCCCCGTCATTGCAATATTTTTTTTGTTCTTGACCATACCTGGGAACCTTTTAATTACGGAGATATATTTCTTTTACTTAAAACACCTTTACGACCCCCGTACTATTCAATCCATTTATCAGCAAGAGTCCTATCGTAAAACGTAATTATTCACCCAAAAAAAGTCGTTTCAAAGCAATAATTTTTGCGTAAAGTTACTTAGTTTGATGTACATAATGCTTGGTTAGCGGCTTCGTGAAGAGTCTGTTTACACCCTGTATTATCCAACACGTCAAAGCCTCTTGTGTAGACAAAACCAGGTACTGAATTAACTCAATGGGGGCTATCGTTTTTAAGCTCACCAGATGGCGCCGCTGTCGAGTAAGGTCCTGTCATTAATTCTATTTTATACTTTAAAGTACAAATAACTTCATAAAAAGTTTATTTCATTTCATATACCAACATATTGTAAACTTCTGATACATATTTACAAATAGTGTGCCTAACATTAACATGCATGACACATTTAAAAATCATTCTACCTCCAATTACTAACAAATAAGATCCTAAGTTGCTACTTAAAATCTTCAAGTCATAATTAATCAGGAATGGCTCAAGACTAGAATCATGAATAATAGTTAAAATACGTGTATTTTAATTTTTAATTTATTTTAATTTTTTCGCGAAATCTTTATGACATCTGACATTTCGGAAGACCTTACTCTACACGAACGCCTCTAGCGGCGAATTCATGCGCGATAGCCCCTATTGTTCCCGCGTAGATTGTCACCGGCACGTCACTAGCAGACGTGTCATTTCCACATCATTTCCGCCAGGGCTACTGAGGTAAAAGGGAATGCTCACTGGCAGCTTTGGAGTGTATTTTAAAAATAGAACATTCGATGTTGAAACAAAACAAAAGCAAGCTGGCTCGATATTGCAATATCGAGCCAGCTTGCTTTTGTTTGTGTTTCGGAAAGGACGCTAAGCTGTTAGTTAAGGGGCTCAGAAGCCGCCGTGTTGACGGCGCGTGCGTGTTCCACGCGCGCCTCAAAGAGATGTCAGCAAACAGGGAGAGGCCCGCAAGGGCCGATGCCTGCCAGGGCTGCGGGACTGTTCGAAAGAGATACCGCGGCCCTTGAACACAAAGGGCAAGGAAGGAACATGGATGGGTTTTAGTCAGTACAAGTCTAACAATCCCTACTATCATCTGACTTCTCCCGCTCTGCCCAGAGCGGGAGAAGTCAGATGATTTCCCATCCGAAAAAAAAGGGGCTCAGAAGCCAGTAGGTGGGGCAGTCAGTCTTACCTAGGGGTATTGTGTCACTAACAGGGTCGTGGAAGTCAGATAGGTAGAGGCTCCATGTCATTATCATCATCTTGTTGCTCTAGGTCGCTACCAAACATTCATTGAAGATTATCACTAATGTTGAATATATTTAATATATTTTAGTTATAGTTTATTTATAAGTACCATTTTATCATTGTATATTAATAATACTACTGCGCCTAAATGTACACTTTTTGCTGTAATACTTTCTTTAAATAAATTATTCTTATTCTTAATTATTCTTGTCTTATTCCACTTGGGATTAGAGCAACACATTAAAAAAAAAAAAATTTTTTTTTGTCAAATGGACATGCCGTGCATAAAAAATTAGAAAAAGTTATGAATAAACATACAACGCATAACAAACATTTAGAATACAACAGAACAGAACAAAAACAAAAATAGTTGACTTCTTGCACGTCGTGAGTGCGACAAACAGGTGAAAGAAAATGTGCAAATGTGCTCAGCATGATGCTGAGCACATTTGCACATTTTCTTCTTCCATTTTCCCTTGTGACACGTCACGGAATCATTTAGCCCTCCCTCTTTCATAACATTCCTCTCTCTCTCCATCCATCAACATTCATTTCCATCACTCTTATTACATGTCCATACAAAAACAAACGACATCTGTAACAAGAAACTTTCTCTAATATGATCATTCATTACTATATCCATTCTTGTCAGTTCACACATCCATACTGATATTCAGCTGAATCCGTTAGAGTCTTACTTTGTAGTTCGGTTAAAAGCCTTGCAACTGCGAACTTACGAACATTCCTAAGCCCAGATTTGAGATATATTGCATCGTCTTATAAATAAACAGTATTGTTTGGTTTAATGGTACTACTTACTACTGCAATGTATACGTTGTAAAATTCCAAGTCTTCGCGCTGTAATGCTCGTTTTGACATACCTAATTATGATCGATTTGCTTATATCCACAGTTTTGCCCACGTGGAATTTGATAATTGTCCCACGGAAGCTTACTACCGTGATAAAAATGATATATGTTAATCCAGGTTATAAACTATCTATCATCCAAATCCGCTCAGTAGTTTTTGCGTGAAAGAGTAACCAACATCCATCCATCCATCCTCTAAACTTTCGCATTTATAATATTATTAGTTTTTAGTTGGATATAAGTAGGATGTATTGTAACAGCCCTAGAAAATCCGGCGTCAGAAAAAGTAAGACTTCAAGTAATAATGAAGTTTGCCGTCGTTTATTTCTTTCCTGAAATTGTTTGAGATATTTTTCTTTTGTTTTCTGTTGATGGAGGAGAAAGTTTTGTGATGAAGTACCTCGTGATTGTTTATTACATGGCTTTTGTAAAATAGTAATTGAAAGTTTACTTTATATATGTTTATTAAATTAGGTATTAAAAAGATATTGATGACCTAAGCCCTACCACGAACGCCATTCGTAAACGTAACGTAAATACGAACGGTTTGTGAATCGAAAACACAATTACTTTGTTAGAATTTTTTTATGATACACAAATTAGTATGACACACATAGAAAAGAGATACAATAGTATCACAAAATTTGGTAAATATCGAATTATTATCGAATTTAAGTTGTTTACTTCACGCGTGGCTGCCACGGCGTTAACCCCAATGGTGAAGGTCACAAGTATCTGAACCGGTTTGTGGCTATGCTTGGATGAGTCATGTTCAACAGTGGACTTCTTACTGTTGAGATGATGATGATGATGATGACTGGATATTTGATTTTGATTGACAAACTATATTATGAATTCTACTAGCTTTTGCCCGCGGCTTCGTTCACGTCAGCGCGTTTTCTTTTGGCATTATCAGGGAACATTACATGGGAACGTGAAGTCGTAGTCAATTCTTAAAATCCGTTACAAAATAGTGTACCAATATACTGACTTGCAGGAGAATGATGATGATGATGATGATTATACTGACTTACTGTTAAATTAATCTAAAGCCTGTTAGTACATCTTTGTTTTATGTACTAAACGAACTCGAAGTCAATTTCTGGGGGGAATAAATTTAGATTGCCATCGACACGTTAAAAATAATTTGAAGATCAAAGCAAATAGATGCTATTAATGGTCTCGTCGCTGAGTATCCTTAAAACAAATTAAAACTTTGAGAGTTTAATCAGCCGATGGAAATAAAAAGTGACAACATGGTTAGGCAGATGATGGTTCGGTAGACAGATGAGTGAAGCTCAACCTTAGGCGGGATGTTGAACTAACATAACAGTCCGACTGTATTTCCTGACGGCAGACGTGTACCTAATAGTACACCCACATTTCGCCATTTATGTTTAAGCCTATATATTTTGTTTGAAATAGGATTTATTATTTACTGCCCGGTTAATGGTAATAGGCTAGCCAGCCTATTACCATCAACCGGGCAGTAATTCAGACTTCGTAGATGCTACTGAGAATTTCCTGGTGGAAAAACTCAATAACACATGCTCATCATTTCAGACTTCGGTTCGCCATACTCCATTTTGTAGAAATCATCATCATCGTTAGCATTCACCTGCCCTTATCCCAATTTATTTGGGGTCGGGCATACTTTCCGACTTTCCTATTACTTTTTGGAGAAATATTTGAAGGAAAAAAATAGGAAAAAAAAGAATGACAAAGCAAAAAAAAAGCTAAAATCTCACAGCATCAAAAAACTATTAAAACAAATCACTAACAATGAAAATAGTCCTGGGGTTTGAACATGTAACCCATAGTTTACGAAGCGCTCATGAAACCCGCTCAGCTGTTTTTTCTGTTGACATAAGTTTAAAATAGCTGCTCTTATGCACGTCATTGCTGAAATGTCAAACAATTGAAGAATGCGGACATAATGCAATATTGTTCACCCCCTTAAGCAAGTAGCGTGATAATATATAGCCTAAGTTGTGAAGATGCCTGTAAGGAATATTTGTGCAAAATTTGAACAGAATCTATGCAGTAGTTTTTGCGCCAAGTCATAACATCGATTTGGATTTTTACGATTTTATTATATGTATAGATTAAACGATATGTTATCGTTTGTTATTTTATGTTGTGTAATTTGATGATTTTAATTATTTAGTGAACCAAATTGCATTATTTATTGTTTTTTTTTTAGTATTTATTATATTTTTTTAAACAATTTAATTTTATGTGTATGTGTGTACCTAATTGCAGAAAGATTTTGTACGCCTAACGGCGGGACATAGTGAATTTTATATATTATACCAACTACTGTTTACTTATGTTCACAAAAGAAATGAATTTGATTGAAAACTATTTTCAAGATCCATTTTCAATCATGGATATCCTAATTTCAGTCTCATATCTCTAGTATGGGACAAGGTAATTATTCCATAACCCGCACCAGTGCCATTCTACGCCACACAATGATGACGGTCGACCAAATTTCAACCCTATTTTTCTTAAGATAAGAGTGAAAAGTGATCGACCATCAGTGTCTTCGGTTGTACATGCGTTGTCACGCTAGCCCATTAAAATGGAACTCATTACAGCCCCTCCCCTTTCAATCAACTCCCGCATTATTGAATAGTGTTCACGTTCGCAGCTCCACCGATAATGAGGGGATGGAAATCGAGTTGTCACCTGGGTTGACAGTCTTGTTTCATTTTAATGAAGGAAATCTTTGACAGGTATTGAAAGGGTTCGTTTTTGTATAAGGAAGGTGATTGTGAAGCGATCGCTTTTTGTTTTACTTGCAGTTATAGGTAGTATGTGCGTTGCTGGGTAGTGTGTGCGTTATTGGGTATTTTGACATTGCGGAGCAGAGTGTGTGTTTTTGGGTAATGTGTGCGTTAGTGGTTACTGTGTGTGTTGCTGGGTAGTGTGTGCGTTGCTGGGTAGTGTGTGCGTTGCTGGGTAGTGTGTGCGTTGCTGGGTAGCCTGTTGCGCTGCTAGGTACTCGTTTTTTGACTGGCCAGCATTTAATGACGTTTTTACTTATCGTATAATGCGGTACAGGATAGTTATTTTATTATGAATTAACATGGAATGTATCTATTTAAAAAAGATAATATTGTTCAAATATTTTGATGAAACAATATTATCAATTTAAATTGCAGGAGAATATAATATTGAAGGTCGACGTAAAAAAATCCGTGAATTATACCGTTATTACCGTTGCCATAGTAATTGTTTGTCGCGCTGGTAAACAATTCTTTCTGTGTAGACTCAACTGAACTATTGTTTGGCCTACAAGTTACCGGTAGTTATGTTATTTGCATAAACAAACAGTTTAGTTGACTGTGACTCCAACTAGTTTCTAGTTTTGTATTGGAAATGGAGGTAGTGTGATGTAAGGTTAAAGCTTGGATAGTGGATGGACCACCCACTATATACCGAATTTTCTCCGTGCCTCGGAAAGCACGTTTAGCTGTTAGTCTCGGCCGTCAATTGTAGATCTTTGAAAGTCTTTACAGGTAATCAATGGCCCGAAAGCCAGTCTTACCAAGGAGTATCGTGTTACCCAGTACAAACTGGGTTGTGGAGGTCAGATAGGCAGTCGCTCAAAGTAAAATACTGGTATTCAGCTGCGTCCGGTTAGCCTGGAAGCCAATTCCAACATAGTTGGGCAGATGATGCTGTGATTTAAGCTTAACCATATGTTCAAGGCTACCTGCCTGTTTAAACGGAGAAAAATGAACATTGACCAAAATGATTTTATAGATATGACATGAATTTAGTAGAAGAGTATTTAAATTTCAGTTTTAATTTCATGAATATGGTATTAAATGAATTACTAACGATTTTCGTATGATTTTCACTATAATTTACTTTACTAACTTAACTAGATACTTCTATACGTAAATCAAAGGAAGGAAAAGATTTAAGCAACTTTATTTTCCTAATTTTTACTAAGTCAAGAAAAAATCCGCCAAGGGCGTGTCGGGCCACGTACAATGTAGGGTTCCATAGTTGCCCATCAAAATATGCCGACAATAATAAAAAACAAACTTACATTTGCAGTTGAAAAAATTGCTACCATATTTTATGTTTAGGAAAATATGTTATTGAAGTACATTTTATAAGTTGGTCAACTATTACTCGTAAACTTGTAAAGCCTACTTAGCTATACTACCACCGTGATTTTTTTCACACACAAATATAACCGTTTAGGTGGTGGGGGGGGAGATACTTGAGTCTAATAACAATTAGCATTTTCAAGCTTAATATTTCATAAACAAATCCCTTAATCGAAAAATTATTTAAACAAACTAGCTTAACTAAAAAATATTTTTTAAAGACCTATCTAACGATATCCCATACTATGAGGCACGTAAGAAAAAAAAAACATCCCCACTTTACGTGTACTACCCTAAAAAAATACTTTTCCAGATTTTATTTTAACACTTTGTCGGCGTAACTAATTTGTATATTCATGCCAAATTACAGCTTTCTTGTACTAAGAGTCTTCGAGCTAAGCTGCGGACAGACAGACAGACGGACGGACATAGCGAAACTGGCGGATAACTTGTTGACTACGGAACCCTAAAAATGAGAAAGACGTAATTACAACCTGTGTTATTTAGGGCTTGTAAAAATATTTATTTAGCGAAAGACTCAGTGGAATTGCTTGATATTATGTAAATGGATAAATTAGGTACTTTATGAATACAGATGTCAGTGAAAATGTACGCAATAAGTTTCTACAGATGTTATCATTTAAAATTTCTCTTGACGTGCATATTAGATAGAAATTAAAGGGGGGGGGGGAGGGCATCTCTCATCAACGATTTACTTAACAAATAAAAGCGTTTTAGGAAACTCGATATAAATTTTCAAGGGCTGTCGATACACACCGCTCACAGTTATACAGGGTGTAAACAGACTCTTCACGAAGCCGTCAACCAAGCATTGTGTACATCAAACTAAGTAACTTTACGCAAAAATTAGTGCTGGGAAACGACTTTTTTTTTTGGGCTGAAAAATCACGTTTTACAGTAGGACTCAATGTAACGCACTCAAAAAAATTTGCTGATAGATGAATTGAATAGTAAGGGGGTCCTGGAGGTGTTTAAAGTAAAAATCTTACATTAAAAACATGTATTAAAAAAAAAACTTGTGAACAAGTTGTAACTTTGATCCCCAATATCTCCGTAACTAGAATGTTCCCAGGTATGGTCTAGAACAAAAAAATGATCGCAATGACAGGGAGAACAAGTGCCTTTCGGCTTCGTTAAGAGTCTGTTTACACCCTTTATAAGGTTTTTATATTATGCGAACGCATAATATAACAGTGACTGTTTTCCGCAGTTTACTTGACCATCTTGTAAACCCCCTTGAAAATTGATTGACATAACTCTGAACTGAACGTATTGGCCAGGAAAGGCAACCGTCAGGGAACAACGAAAAGTGTGAGTAGCGGTGGCACAGTGGGAGAGTACCGAGTAGCCCAGTGGTGGCGGCCCCGACCGAGAGTAGCGGTGGCCCAGTGGTGGCGGCCCCGAACGAGAGTAGCGGGTGGTCCAGTGGTGGCGGCCCCGAGCGAGAGTAGCGGGTGGCTAGGTGGTGGCGGCCCCGAACGAGAGCAGCGGGTGGCCCAGTGGTGGCGGCCCCGACCGAGAGTTGCGGTGGCCCAGTGGTGGCGTATTACTTTGTGTAATATATTTCATCACCACTGCTCTCAAAACGGTGAAGGAAAACCTCGTGAGGAAACCGTTAAGTCTTAGAGCCAAAAATTCGAAGACATGTGACATCTACCAACCCGCACTGGGCCCGTGTGGTTGATTACAGCCCATTCCCTCGTATAGAGAGGAGGCCTGTGTCCCAGCAGTGGGAACATTATAGGCTGATTATGATTACCTATATGGTTTCTGTACACTGTCTGCCCATCAAACTATCACGGAAGTGTATAAAACACATAAATACGGTGGCCAGTCGGTTCACTTTCAAAGTGAAAGCTCGAGAGCATATTCACAAGAAGTTGGCAGATTCGTTTCAGAATTATGTTGTTGTAGTTTTTCTCCTATCTTAACTTTATATATTTTGTTATATGTATGTATAATATATGTATTATTATTCCTTTATTCATTTTCCTAACTTACTTATTATATTTGAAATATATAAAAAAAAAAACAAAAGTATAAAAAAACATTAAAATATATAAAAAATAGTAGCCCACCGGTATCGGGAACAGGGTCCAAGCTACTGGCAGTCAGGGCTCCACAGAGAGGAACCTCCTAACAATGCGAGCGATATATTATGTATTTATTATTATATGTTTATAAATATTTTCCAGTCTCTTTCTCTGTTTTTGCACCTACTGTGTATTGTCTCTGCATCGCCCTAAGGTAGACAGGTAGAAAATGCCCAAGGCATTAAGTCCGCCTTTGTACAGTTCTACTTGTGCAAACAGTTTTAATAAATTAATAAATAAAGTCCAGTCCTCTTCTACTTTTTCAGACCTTCACCGCATCATTACACTTAATACCAATTTCATTGACCCACCAAGTTTATTGTACCATATTCTTTAACGCCACCCATAAAATTACCTTTACCGTAAAAGATCACGCTCTATTGAATATTTTTATTGACAACGTTAAATTTAAACGGCCAAGTTCCAGCCGTAAATTAAATTGTGTGTAGATCGAGGCTAGATTGGCTGTAAAGTGGGCAAATGGGCAAAGAGGGTTTTTTATTGTTTTTGATTGGCCAAAAGGGAGTGTTATCAACATTGTTGACTTTGCTGGTATTTGGTGGTAAACGGGAGTAATTATAAGGATTGTTTGTGCTGTTAAATTATTGGTTGGACTTGAATTGCTAAGTTTGATGTACCAATAAACAGCTAGGTTTTATTAGGAGAATGAAATAGGCGTTGACTTTTATGCCATTCTTTTTTTTTGGGTATTTAATGCCTAACCTGGTGTCACAGTTTTTATGCCGCCCATGGGTCCCTCTTTTTTTTCGGATGGGAAATCATCAAATGACTTCTCCCGCTCTGGGCAAAGCGGAAGGGAGTGTCAAAGTTGTACTGACTAAAACCCATCCATGTTCCTTTCTTGCCCTTTGTGTTCCATGTGTTCTCATGGGTCTCTGACTTGGTTTTACATGCCGTTAAGAAATATCTCTGGCATGCTAGGTTCTTTAAGATGTTACTCCTTTACCGAAGCAGCGTAAGTAAAAAAGAAGTAACTTTTCAGGAGGAACAAAAAACTGCGTGCTGTCAAATTTTTGTTACGGCGTCTTTTATGTTTTTTTATTAATTAATATGGAAATTCGCTTCTTTTACACTTATGAGGTTTTGACTCTAAGGTGTCACACACACAAATGAATCTGACAAATCACAGGTGCGTACCTTGGGTTCGACCTCAAGACCTATGACTTGTCAGTCCGACGGTCACACCACCATGCCATCACTGCTATATTTTATGACGTTGATTTGATTGTAGAATAGACTTATTGGGGAAAGTTGACGTGTACCCAATAGTTTTGTAGTTTAATAACTAACCATAGTGTGGCAGTCATTTGGTGACACATGTTCCACAATAATGAAGGAATAGAACATTTTTTTTGGAAACGAGTTTTATAAAGGGTGTAAACAGACTCTTAACGACGAAACCGAAAGGCTGCTGTCCTTCCCGTCATTGCGATTTTTTTTTTGTTCTAATCCATACCTAAAAAACTTCTAGTTACGAATTGATTGGCCTGTTGGTCTAGTGGTTAGTGACCCTGACTGCTAGGACGGAGGTCGTGGGTTCGATTCCCACACAGGACAAATGTTTGTGCGATGAGTACGATTATTTGTTCTGTATCTGGGTGTATATTGTATCTATAATATGTATGTATTTAGAAATATATAAGTATGTTTATCAGTTGTCTGGTTGCCATAGTACAGGCTCTGCCTAGTTTGGGATCAGATGGCGGTGTGTTGGTTGTCCCAAAATATTATTATTATTATTATATTTGGAGTCAAAGTTCCAAATTTTTTTTAATGTATGATTCTTACTTTAAACACCTCCAGGACCCCCTTACTATTCAATCCATCCATCAGCACAATGTTTTGAGTGCGTTACATTGAGTCCTACTGTAAAACGTGATTCTTCAGCCCAAAAAAAAGTCATTTCCCAGCACTAATTTTTGCGTAAAGTTACTTAGGTTGATGTACATAATGCTTGGTTGACGGCTTCATGAAGAGTCTGTTTACACCTTGTATTACTGTTGCTGTCAGCCTGTCTTATACCACTACTGGTCCTCTTACCATGACGTCCAGTTTATTTAGATCCAGGGTTAATGGTCGTTGGTTTTGTTCGATAATCACATTAATACGATAAAACAAACACTCGGTCTAGTGGTCGCAAGTGCGACGGCTGAGCATGTAGTCCTGGGTTCTATCCCCAGGGCTTTTCCATCAGGAATTTCTCGAAAGTTGACTGAGTCTGGATTGGTGCCCGGTTGATGGCAATAGGCTCGCCCTCTATTACAAAAGACTTAAACATAACTGGCGGAATGTGGATGTTTTCTTTTATTACATGATGGGTCAGCTCTTGAGCTCGATCCCGCCTGATGATGTACTATTAGGTATACCTCTGCCTAATCCTTCGGGGATTACAGGCGTGATGTTATGTTATGTTATTTTGACTAGTCTGATGCAGTTTTGGTCCCTGTAAACTATCCTACAAATTATTCCGATACTAACCGATACTCTTCTTTTCAGCCGGAGCTCTACAAGAACGAGCTGGTCCGCCAATCTTCCACCGACAGTGCTGAACTGGAGTTCTGTGGCAAGCTACACTTTGCACTCAAGTACGACCAGGAAGTCGAGGCTCTTGTTGTCAAGGTAAGTTATAGCTACCCTTAAAAGGTGGCATCATGCCACGGAAATAAGAGCAGGAAATGTGGGATTCCCTCTACCACGAAAGGACCAAACCGTAATCTCTTCTGAGCAACCCCTCGTGGGGCACATCCCGAGGGAGACTGTAAAGAAGTCATCTTCATCTGCCTAACCTTTTGCCAAAATTGTGGTCGGCTTCCAGCCTTACAGGAGGCAGGTGAATATCTGTATTTTACATGGAGCGGTGGCATGGCTATCTGATCTCCACAACTCAGTTAGTACTGGGTAACGCGATACCCCTTGGTAATACTGGTTGTCAAACTTTCGGGCCACTACAGACTACCTGACGACTGTCATAGATCTACAAATGAGCCAATTAAAATTAATTAAAAATGTACGTACTACGTAGATAATATCGTCATAAAAGACTCGTCTCTCTTTAGCTATTTGCGAATATTTATATCTTAACTACATAATAACCGGTGCTTTAAAAGTATTTTAAAGCTCTATTATGTTATTTAATATACAGGGTGTGTGGTAATTAGTGACCAATAATTAAACACGTGACTGTTCTCATGATAACAAACAACTTTCCCAAAGAAACATTTTTTTTAATACTTATTCACTTTAGACAATAACATTCGCGCGTGCGCGTCTTTGACCTATCATTACTATCGTACCGTGCAACAGAGCACCCGTGCAGCTAGTTAGTTAGCTAGTTATCGGTGTAGGTACCTACATGTTTAGATTGTTGCTAAATTTAAAGTATTTAAAATAATGTTTTTTTGGGAAAGTTGTTTATTATCATGAGTACAATCACGTGTATAAGTATCGGTTACTAATTACCAGTCACCTTATATTATTCTAAGGAATTTTGAACGTACATAAGGAAGGAGGTCTGGGTCCTAGCAGTGTAAATATTAGTAGGCTGATAATGCCGAATTAAAACATATAATATTTTTTCATTCGGCACAGACGGGTGATATGCAAAAAAACCGGCCACGTGCAATGTAGCGTTCCGTAGTTGCCCATAATAATAAAAACACAAACATACATTTGCAGATAAAATACTCTGGCTCCCATACATTATGTTTAGGAAAATATGTTATCCAAGTTCAGTTTATAAGTTGGTCGACTATTACTCGTAAATTTGTAAAGCCTACTTGGCCGTTATAGTTTTCCTGTAATTTATAGGCACACAACTATTTTTAGTTTTTTTAATCACAAAACACGATGTAGTTCATTTTCTAATTTACACCCCAAAAGTGGAACGCATATTTAAAATTTATTAATTTACGTTACACGTCCGTAGGTACACCGACTTACATATGTGTGTACATGTGTACCAAAGAACAAGGGGCAAAGCGTCCCTACCCTTGTAACACTCCCATCTATCAAATGAAAGTACTTGAAAAGTGTATTATTTAATTGTATGACACCACACCTATAAAATATGGGGGAAAAAAGTTATTGAGATTTAGAAATTAAAATACAAACGGTACATAATGTTAGGTAGAAGTCATCGCGCTTTGCAACATCAACGACAGACTTATCGTGTAATACCCGTCTATGAGATGCCAGTACGTTATAAAAAAAAAACAGTACGTCTATTTGCCTATACACATAAAGTTACAAACCTAATTGTAATTTATTTGTTTTTTTCCTTGACATGAGTTTCACGTCTATAAATATTTGTTAGTCTATGGCAGGGCTTAGCGCAATTGATCGAGTTCAAAGGGCTTAGAATGTTTCCCAGGATTGGAAGCGCTAGGCTTAAGAGCTTTTGGAAATGTTTTCAGTTCAGATAAAGATAAAATTTCAGACCAAGACTGTTTCGTTGGTCTAGTGGTCGCAAGCGCAACTGCTGAGCATGAGGTCCAAGGCTTGATTCCCGGGTCGAGCAAAATGTTATTGGGGTGTTCCATCAGGAAATTCTGAGTAGTCTGGGTTTGTGCCCGGTTGATGGTAATAGGCTCGCCCTTTATTACATGGGACTTAAACATAACTGGTGAAATGTGGGTGTAGGTACTATTAGGTACACCTCTGCCTAAAGGTATGATTCCGAACCACGCTGCACGCAGCACTGCTGCCGCGACACTACTGGTCCCCATACAATTTCTATAAGCTTATATGAGATTACATTCCGAGCTAGGCAGCAATGTCGCGGCAGCAATGTAGCGGCAGCACTGCTGTGCGTCAGTGTCACCCTACCGCCGCGACAGACCAGTAGTGACGCGTCTACCGCCGCAGCAAGCAATTAAACTATGAATAAAACTGAACTGTTTTTTTATTTAAACGACAGTACTCTCTGAATTTTTCTTCATCACTTATTAAATGGTTTTTAATCAGCGTCTTGTAACATCCTTTCCGTTGTCTGCTTTTATAAAACGAATCTGTTGTTTTTATTTACTATTGGCATAAAGCAACAACAAATCATCGTCATCTTCTTCCTCTTCCAACAGTATAAATAAAAGTTGGTCATCAATCGACATCTTGTCAACTCAAAGTAAACTAACGAATACACAACAACACATCACCACGAACATAGCGACACTGCCGCCTTGCTTGGAATCAACGCTGCTGGGAGCACTGCTGCTTGTTGCCGAGTTCGGAATCATACCTTAACCCTTCGGGACTATAGGCGTGATATGTTGCTTGAAGATAAAATTTAAATTAAGATTGGGATAGTCTTTTGTTTTTGAAAGTTATTCTTGGGATATAATGCGCGAAGGAAAGCGTGATACATACAGGGTGTAAACAGGCTCTTCACGAAGCCGTCAACCAAACATTCTGTACATCAAACTAAGTAACTCTACGCAAAAGTTTTTGCTGGGAAAAAAAATTTTTTTTGGGGTGAAAAATCACGTTTTACGGTGCAAGGGCTCAATGTAATGCACTCAAAACATTATGCTGATGGATGGATTGAATAGTACGGGGGTCGTGAAGGTGTTTAAAGTAAAAATCTTACATTTAAAAAAAAAACTTGTGAAAAAGTTGGAACCCCAGTATCTTCGTAACTAGAAGGTTCTCAGGTATGGTCTAGAAAAAAATGATCGCAATGACGGGGAGAACATGTGCCTTTCAGCTTCGTTAAGAGTCTTTTTACATCCTTTACCATGATGCATATTATTCCATGATCTTCATAAAAAGGATAAAGCAAAATTAATTGTGTGGGTATAAAAGGTCCCATTAAAATAGATGGACAAACTTTTAGTAATCATTCAGACCACCAAAATAAGGACAATGGTAAAAAAAAATAATAAGAAAAAGCAATTGGATAACTTACAAGAAAAAAATGAGCTAACGAAAATACACTAAAAATTAGCCATTTATTATTTTAGGTCAAAATAAAATCACTTTAATTTTTTTTTGTCTTTTTTTTTTGCTTGGATATCATTGATTAGACGTACTGATCGCTGTGTTAAAATTTGTCCATCTATTTTAATGGGACCTTATATTATAAATTAATAACGTCGTTTTTCTGTTGCTAACCGATGTGGCGCAGTTAGGCTAGTGGTAGGCAGCCCGTGCATGTAAACAACTCACAAATCTTATCATGTTTTATTGAACCTGAAAGTGTAATTTTAGAGCACTTAATATGAAAAAAGCTCTTATGCTAGAATGCTTCTAATTTTGTCTCTTTCATATTTATTATATCAGCCCTTTACTTAATAAAATAAAAATAGACGACGGCACTTGACCTCTAATATTATTATACTGTCATTCAAAAGCCAGGGCTGCGGGACTGTTCGAAAGAGATACCGCGGCCCTGGGACACAAAGGGCAAGGAAGGAATGGGTTTTAGTCGGTACAAGTCTGACACTGCCTGCTCTGCCCAGAGCGAGTGAAGTCATTTGATGATTTCCGATCCGAAAAAAATAAATACAAAAAAGGGGGTGTAAGGGGGCAGACCTACCATCTCAGTGTGTACCAAGTCAACCGCACCTGCTCGTGGTGCATCCTGGTGAACAACAAACGAGGCTCTGACGTCCGATAAATGGCGGTATAACCATTTCGAAAGTTGACAGCTAATTAGCGCAGACAAGAGACGTGCAGCAACGTCGCTAGTGCGAGAATTTGTGATCTGCGATCGCTAACCCGCATGCCCAGCGTGGCGATTATGGGTAAACCCTTTTATGGCAAGCTACAATCAACCACGGCCCGCAGTTCCCGGCGGCTTGCTATTCCTGATTCTGACGGCAGTCACGGTAACGGCAGGTTAAAGGGTGCTAAGAATCTCCAGGTTACGAATTGCCGCCAAACCCAACTGACCTTGGCGACGTACAATGCACGCACGTTACGTTGCAGCTTGAGGAAAAATAAAGTGGCACATTCTTGGGCTGAGTGTAGTGCGAAGAGAGGGGGAGGACACAATAACCCTTGAATCGGGACACCTGATGTATTTTTGGGAGAGAGACCAGCTATCCTAAGGCGTTCGGGTTCCTGGTGCACAAATCCCTTTGTGATAATATGGTCCAAGTGTCTAGTGTCTCGAACAGGGTAGCGTACCTCATAGAAGCTAACCGAGAGGTATAGCCTCAAGGTTGTTCAGGTCTACGCACCGACCTCGGGCCACTCGGACGACGTAGTAGAGGAAATGTTTGAGGACATCTCCAAGGCCTTGAGCTTCACTACTACTAAGGCCCACTACAACGTTCTCATGGGGGATTTTAACGCTAAAGTGGGAGTACAGAATTGCAGTGAATCGGTAGTAGGGTCCTACGGGTTTGGCAGCAGAAATCATAGAGGGCAAATGTATATAGGGTGACTGGTAATTAGATTACCAGTCACCCTATATAATATGCCCTTAAAGTATCGGTAACCGGTACCCAAACACAATGTATAAGGTACCAATCAAACGAGAGTGTAGGAGTACCAATTTGTATTAGTATCTGACTTGTTGGAAGCCAATATCGATACCATAACGAGGTCATTCCCCACGGCACCGGAGCCTAAGGTTGAAAACCGCGGAATTGGCTGTTGTTAATGTAAAGTAAACATTTTAGAGAATAGTCCTTTACAATATTCGATTATGTCTGAAAAGGTTAAGTGTAGTGGTATTAAACAAAATTCAATTTCTGCGTACTGTCTAGGTTTCGGGTGGGTTTATCGCTCTCCCAATTCTTGGCAGTCGAGTTTGGTTTAGTGGCCGCAAGCGTTATTGGTGAACATGAGGTTTTGTTTCCACAAAGTGTTATTGGGTTTTTCCGTACCAGCTCGAAGTACTTGGTTGATGGTAGACACTCTTACAACATGGGACTTAAAACTAACTGACAAAGCGTGGGAGTACGCTACGGAATCAAGCTATACGATCCCAAATTAGGCTGATCTCTTATTATACGGGAAGACAACATAAGGAACAACATGAGGTCAGGTTATACTGGATATACTGGTTCAGGTTATCTGATCTGGTTTACTGCTCATGTGTCGCCGTGTGTATCATAATTTCACCTTCTGGGATTACAGGACTGTAAATATCAATTTCATTCCTGAGTTTTCAAGTGAATTGATTTTCTGTTAACAAGAAGACGAAAAAATGTGAAAGATTTGTCAGTGAAAACCATTTCATAAAAAAGCCAAATTAAAACATCGATCTTAAAATAGGAGAAAAGTTTACCTTTGTAAATAGTGACCAGGACGGTAAGAATAGCCGTGCCATTTAAAATTTGAAGGGTTTATGTTATCTAAAACCTCTCTATATCATCATCATTTTATTTATCATGCCTTTATCCCAATTAATTTTTTTCGGCGCAGCATATTATCTTCTTCTTCCATACAAGAAATATTACTGTATACTAAAATCTATATACTCTCTCTATCTCTCTCGCGCAGGGGTTCCATAATTATGAAAACGAAATCAAATTCAAATTAGGCAGAGAATCAGGAGGTTTTGAACGTTAAAATTGCACATTGGGGGTGATGTGTAATGACCACTTCCTAGTGTTTTAGCTTGGAAGAAGCAGTCATAACTGTCTGCTGCATGACTACCGTTTTCATAAAAATTACCTAAAAACCAGTCATTCGCTGCATACTGCCATGTCATTGGGCTTTGCCAGTGATTGAGATTATTGGTTGCCATCACCTTCGATTCAAATTTCGAATCAGAGTAAGTATGAGGACATCGCCTGACGGGACTTTAATTTTTTGTTGTGTAGAGTAAATAGCTCACACATGAGTGCGATACTCCCTTGGTGTCTCGCTTCTCAATTGTCGACAAAAGTTCCCCGTGTAAACGAATCTTAAGATTGAATGTCAAACGTTTTTTTTTATTAAATTCAGCGTGTAAAGGATCTTAAGTGAATTTTCTTCGCGTATGGTTCAAGACCTTATTTACAGGCTATTGAACCCTATCGAACTTGAATTGGGGAAGTTGATGATATTTGCATAATATACTTTTACGAGCGTGTTTGGGTTGTAAATTGTGATTTTGCATGCATATGATAAAATATTTCAGGTTCAGGCTAAATATGTGTTTTAACTTTATGACGATATGGAAATTATGGAAGTTATTATTAAAATCTTCCAAGTTTACGCAAGGCAGTGTACATAGAACAAGTCAATACGAGCAGAATTGACTTTGAATTTTTTATGGTCGCGAGACTGCCGAGCATGAAGTCCTGGTTTCGATTCCCGGGTCGGGCAATTTTTTATTGGGTTTTTATATCAGGAATTTCGCAGTAGCAGTCACGGAGTCTGGACTTGAGGCCGATGGATGGTAATTGGCTCGCCCCCAATTACATGGGACTTAAACATAACTGTTCTAGTGAAATGTGGGTGTATTATTAAGGCAACCTATGCCTAAACCTTAGGCGATTATAGGCGTGATGTTATATTATGATTTTGAATTATATTTAAAGTTTTCCTTACGGCAAAGTCGTCATTTCATGATTAAGAAATAATATCACGAACAAATCAAATGACACGTGTCAAAAATCTTTCTCGATAAGGTCACTCAAAATTAATTGACGGACGACATATTTGATGAACCATCCATTTGTATGGGAAACCGGATAATTAATTCAGTAATTGAAGCGATGACCACCACGTGCAGGAAATGTCAAGGGGATTAATTTCTAAATTGATTTGATGAATTTTATGAGGTTGAGGGTTTCGTAGCCAAATGGTTAATACGGAACCCTTACGGATTCGCCCTGTTTGTCTGTTGATGTCGGTCCGTCCGTATGTCACAGCCTTTTTACTCCGAGATTGTTGGCACCACATAGTTATAGGCGTCTTCTTTACACAAATAGATGTGAAATTATAAAAAAAATAAAAATAGGTATGAAAATTGAGAGTCGAAAAAAAAGTTAAAGGGTGTAAACAGACTCTTAACGAAGCCGAAAGGCACTTGTTCTCCCCGTCATGGCGATAATTTTTTTTTGTTCGAGACCTGGGAACCTTCTAGTTACGGAGATATTGGGGTCAAAGTTCCAACTTTTTCATCAGTTTTTTTTTTAAAAACATTAACGTAAGATTTTTACTTTAAACACCTCCAGAGCCCTCTTACTATTCAATCCATACATCAGCACAATGTTTTGAGTTACATTTAGTCCTACTGTAAAACGTGATTTTTCAGCCCAAAAAAAAAGTCGTTTCCCAGCACAAATTTTTGCGTAAAGTTACTTAGTTTGATTTACATAATGCTTGGTTGACGGCTTCGTGAAGAGTCTGTTTACACCCTGTATAACTGTGAGCGGTGTGTATCGACAGCCCTTGAAAAATTATATCGAGTTTCCTAAAACGCTTTTATTTGTTAAGTAAATCGTTGATGAGAGATGTCCTCCCCCCGCCCCACCCCCCCTTAATTTCTAAAGTAAGTGAAGGAAAATTCAGAAAAAACGTAGGTTCCTAAAACGTTAAAAGAACTTTCAGGGAAAATTGATTTGATTAAAGCAACTTCGTTTTCATTAACATTATGAAAAATAAGTCTTGTTTTGCTGTTAAGTATGCACATCATTATGAACGGTCATTAAAAATATTGTAATTATATTTTTTACTGCTACAAAACCCCGTGTCACCCAACTCGCACTTGGCCGGTTTTTTTATTTCACGCCCGAGAGTGTTTTTTTTTTGTCTTTTCTAGGGACTCGAATCTTGGTATCAATTGTTTATGCTCTTCCGGTTATCCGAATGAGTTGACATTGATGTAAACACCGACGATGTTTTGATGTAAACAAAATGTTGTGATGTCATATACATACATACCCGTAGGTCATTTGACGATAAAGGCTCTAAATTAATTTCTTTTACTAAATTTTCCTTGCAAAATAACGTTACATTATCGTTTCAATAGTACTCACCCTTCATCCCTGTGACCCGGTTCGCGTTCAGTGAGCCGAAGTCCTGGTGGGAGGTTGAAAATCGTTTTTTTTTTGTGTCAAAAATAGGTTTTTTGACCAAAAGTCCAGAATCTTTTTTAAGGTGAAAAGTCACCGCAATATTGGCTTACATTAAAAAAAACCAATGAATTGAGAACCTGTCTTCCTTGTTTGAAGTCGGTTAATAATAATGAATAAGGGCAATTAATAATGCAATTCTTGGCAGTAATAAAAACTTATAAATGTATGTGTGTTGTTAAATATTTTTTGCTGCAATAACTAATTTTGTGGCTAAATAATTACTGCCGCTCGAGTCCATCTTTAGGTTAAGTCGCACTAGCCTAGGTTGTTCCGTGGATATATGTATGCTCTCTACGTGGTGACGAAACAAAAGACGATAAAAAAAAAAATCTAAATTATTAATTTCTCTTGTCTA
Source organism: Lycophotia porphyrea (assembly GCA_950005105.1). Lineage (NCBI taxonomy): Eukaryota > Metazoa > Arthropoda > Insecta > Lepidoptera > Noctuidae > Lycophotia > Lycophotia porphyrea. The sequence continues at coordinate 12,542,952 of OX465391.1, read as the reverse complement.
GATATTCGAAGCCCGCGACCTGCCGATCAAGGACGTAACAGGCAGCAGCGACCCTTACATCAAGGTGTTCCTCCTGCCTGACCGCAAAAAGAAGTTCCAGACCAAGGTCCATCGCAAGAACTTGAACCCTGTCTTCAATGAGACCTTTTTGTTCAGGTAAGTGAGAATAGATAAGTTACTTGATATTAAGGTGGAAATGCCAGGGAGGATCATTAATACGGGTGTGAATTATATGCCATAATAACAGATAATATATTATCACTTGAAATAACGTTTACATGATATAATTTTCATATGCTATAAAAACAAATAACCTAATTTCATGTGATCTAATATTAAATTTCATATAAACTTCTTTTGCTCTAATAACATTTAGTATAACGTTCGTCTCATATAATTTTCAATTAGTATATTGCTCTTTTTATATAACGTTCAATTGATTTAATTTTTATATTTAGTCATTTTCTGCCCAAATTCTGTAGTGAATAAGTAAATATTAGAAAACATCATACTGTTATAACCTCATCTAACCCAAATGATTCACCAACAATAAAAGGGATCTGGCGCTAATGTTCATGGTTCTAACCTAACCTAACCCAGATGGTTCACCCACAATAGGGGGGATCTGGCACTCGGCGGCCTCTGCCGCGACACGCTCGCTACGCTCGCTCGCCTTCGTGCGCTAATGGTCATGGTTCTAACCTAACCTAACCCAGATGGTTCACCCACAATAGGGGGGATCTGGCGCAGGTATATATGAGGTGAATATGAAATAACAAAAATACATATTAATTCGTAGTTATTTATTCATACAACAATGTTATAAGTAGTAGTAGTGTAGTGTAGTAGCAGTGTCAAAATTATATTAAACGTTTCTATAGAATTTGAATATTATACTAACTAAATATTATACTAACTGAATATTAGTTCACATGTGCATTATAGAAAATGTTTATTAAACCATATAAAATTAGGTAAACTGAAATTATATCAATAATTCATTATATCATTTCATCGTTATACTAAAAAAAAAATATATTAAATGAAATTAGGTCATGTGATCGTTAGAACTTTTGTTATTATGTCAAATGGTACGTAACCCATGAATACAACCCTTTAAGTTAATGTAACCCCATTCAGTAACTATTTCATGAAAAGTCATTCAATGACGTTAAATGAACTTAGAGGGTTGTATTGATGATTTTAATTACTGTAATTCTGTTACTACAAACGTTTTGCTAGCTCATTTTTTATCAACATACAACCTGACACTGACCTGCAAATTGCAAAAAACGCAAGAAAATATGAATTTCGCGGGTTCTTCTGATGCTTCCACCTTAAGAGTCAAGTAATGAACATTCGACATTGTGACAAACCGCACCGGGCCCGTGTCATCATGTAAGGGAGTAGGATGTGTCCACAGATGACGGTTCACTCTCTCTTACAGAGAGCGGGTTTGTGTTTCAGCAGTGAGTACTTTCATCACCTAGAACGTCTAGTGTACTAGGTGATGAAAGTACTAAGACTGACTGAACGGTTGGTGTGATCTTCCTCAATCATGGCTCCAGCCCTAGCAGCAATCAGTTGCTGGAAAATCAATCATTCTGTATGCATTACAATGTCAACTCTCCAAGCAAAAAAAAACAAAATGAGCTAACCACCTTTGACTGCATAAACTCAAATTTACTATTTTTTATTAAAAAAAAATAAATAAATCGTTATCACACAAGGAAACACAGAAACACAAACAACAACACCACACTAACAAAGCAAACACAGAACACTCGGAAGCCTCAATTGTAAACGAACAATTTCTGCAAGAAGGTTGAAAAATGTCAAAATGACCCATAATGTTAAATAGAAAAAGGGTAGTCATTCAAATAACGGCACCAATTTGTCAAAATACCCACAAGTTTAAAAAAAAAGCGCCTTTTTTGTGTTCCTCTAATTTTGCCGGTGTCTGTAGTTAGAGATTTGAATATGTTTTTATCCCATAATTAAGTGGTGGTCAAGTCAACCCTAATGAATTGTTCATTATTTAATAAAACATTGTGTAGCAGTGCTCTATTCCCTTTTCAGTCGATATATTGCAAAAGGTGTCTTATTAATATGGCTGTGAAACATCCGTACATTAAATTATATTTAAGGACTCCATTTTTTGCCATACTGACTTGACTCTACTCGTTTTGCCTCGTTAATCTATTAGACGCAATTGCGACTGCTGAGCATGGGGTCCTGGGTTCGATTCCCGGGTTGTGTTAATTGTTTTCGGGTTTTTCATCAGGAATTTCTCAATATTTGTGCCCAGTTGATGACAATAGGCTCACCCCCTATGACATGGGACTTAAAGCATAGCTGGTAAAATCTGAGTGTACTATTAGGCACACCTCTGCCTAGCCTTTCCGGATAGGTGTGTGTTTTTTTTTTGCCATTTGGTTAGTGAACTCTCAAAAGTGGTAATCATAAAAGTTTCAGTGGAAAAAGCTCGATATAATATTATCTAAAGTTAGTCAATGACGTGAGCACAGTAAATTATCTGAACAGCAACTTGCACTAAAGCCAAGCATAAAAATGAAATATCAATTTTGTCAGGTTCCCAAGATCCGAAACTCCTGTAAATTCTATTTCTACCTTAATCCGTCGTTCGATCCGTCCCTACGGACTTGGCAACAAGAACTTGGCAATATTTCGTCAAAATATTAGTTTTGTTGAGTGCCACCTGAATTGTGAAGTTACGGGAAATTGAGTTAACTCTTAGTTTTCATCTTGGCGTTAATTGTACTTCACTTTAAAAGTTTCTTCGGGATTTCTGGAACATTAGCTTTGTTACTTCATTCTGATGTTAATTAAAACTAAATATTTGGGATTATTAATATTGTTAGAGCTATGGTCGCTCTGTGAAATATGGCAAGCCTTATCAGTTGGGACAGATAAGTTTGTTCCAGCAGTGATTAGTTAGTTGGTGTCATTCAAGGCTGGTTATAGCTGGCTGGTTGGCTGGTTATGTGGTAGGCAGTTTGTATGATTCCACCGTTTACATACGGCGTCGTCAGTTTAAAAACGCTCGCAGGTATGTATCTGTCACTTTATAGTATGCCACAACATTTCATCGACAATTCAAACGCCGCTTACATAATGCCGCGGCAAATTGAAATATTTAGTTCTAGTTCTTGCCACGCTGTTGATCAAACCAAGAAAAATGGCGTCAAGTAGTGGTTTCGTGACACAAAAAGTTATAGTAACCATAATGTTCAAAAACGTCCTAAAAGTCTTGCTAGTTGACGTGAGGAGCGTAGGCCGAAGGCCGCCGGAGCGACGACGACATTTGTGACAGAAAGTGGGTGTGTAACGTAAAATGAGAGCGTAGCGAGCGCGTGGCACATAGTCGTATATCGGATCATGGTCACCCGAAAACTCCAACCAACGTCGAAATTATAACAATTGAACAAGTTATCATTTTGCCTTCTGCATAATTCATAAGTGCAAGCGTTTTTGAACTGACGACGCCGTATGTAAACGGCGGAATCATACAAATTGCCTGCGTCATATATATTGTATCGATTATTCGGGAGCTGCTTGGTATACAGGGTGTAAACGGACCCTTCGCCAAACTGTCAACCAAGCATTCTGTACATCAAACTAAGTACTTTAAGCAAAAAATATTGCTGGGAAACGACTTTTTTTTGGATTATAAAATCACGTTTTACTGTAGGAGTCAATGCAACACACTCAAAACATTGTGTTGATGGATGGATTGAATAGTAAGGACGTCGTGGAGATGTTTAAACTAAAAATCTTACATTACAAACATAAATTTAAAAAAAAATCTTGTGAACAAAATGTAAAAAAGTTGGAACTTTGATCCCCAAGATCTCTGTAACTAGAAAGATCCCAGATATGGTCTAGAACAAAACAATGATAGCAATGATGAGGACAACAAGTGAATTTTAGCTTCGTTAAGGGTCTTGTTACACCCTTTAGTTCACGTCATCTAAAATGAACGCTAAGCGTCAGTGGACGGGATGTGTCTGCGCATGGGTATAGTCGTGTCCTAAGTAATAGGCTATTAATTGTTTTATAATATAAGTGTGATTGTTTGTAGAATCATAATAGGTACTTTACTAGCTACTTAGAACTTTTAAATAGGCTGGAAATAATTAAAAAAATATGTAGATAATGTTTACTTGAGCTTACAACGGTCAGTAGAAAGCGCGACTGCTGAGCATGAGGTCCTGGGTTCGATTCCCAAATGGGGCAAATTGTTATTGGCTTTTTCCATCAGGAATTTCTCGTTTATAGTTCGTACTAAAAAGGTTCGCTCCAAAGGATCTATTTTCCCCTTCAAGGATACGGCACTCTAATCAAATCGGAAATGGATCGGCACCGTATCGCCTTGACCTTCACTGTGTGACTGGGTAAAGACCTTCCTTTCCTTATATTATTATTCCTTATTTCCTGCACGTCTGTCTGTTAGCAGGTGATGCGGGGCAGAGAGTCATAGCCTACAATAATTATTTCTAATCTATACATCTTCTATACCGTCATTTTTTAGTCGTCTGACAAAGGTGGTCCACTCAATGTATCCGACATAAAATACCTCTAGGCGTGTTTTTTTTTACCATTAATAAAACCTTTGAAATTGATAACAAAATTCGATTCAAAAATCCCCATTATTATAAGCACTTCCCGTGCTTATAATAATGGGGATTTTTTAATAATAATTCCATACGAACGAAGGTCGCGGGCAACAGCTAGTTATTCATAAAGCTTTTATTCCAACAAAATTGTGTTATGTTTATGTTACTTCCTACTTCCGCAAAGAAACTCTTAAAGTCTTCTTGAAACTTTTGGCAACTCTTCGTAATTACATCCGACCCTTAGCCAAGGTCAAGAACCTCCACGGATATCGTAGGCGAGAAAAATGCCTTTGTATGCAAAACAAATAAATTGGCAAACTTTTGAAAACTTTTTACTGAAAGTTCAAAGCCCTTACCTGAAAAGTGAATTTCAAAGGCAATCTTAAGTTTCTGATTGACCGAAACGAGGAAAAATTCTGCAGTCAACATGGGAGGTGCTACTTTAGTTTGCGTCGGTACGTTCATTTGAACAGTTTTTATCGAACAACGAAGCATCCCGAAGCATTCATTATACTAATTTGGTATTCATTCGGCTTGTTAGAAGCTCGTAGCTATTTAATTACAGCCGCTCGGCTCAGGTCAAGCTGCGCTTGCCTAGGTTGGTCCATTGATGGATGACCACCCATTACATACCTAGTTTCGTGCGTGCCTCGGAAAGCACGCTAAGCCGTTGGTTTCGGCTCTCATTTGTAGATCTTTGACAGTCGTTACAGGTAGTCAGTGGTCCGAAAGTCTGACAACCACTCTTACCAAGGGGTATCGTATTACCCCTCAAAATAGTTGGGAAAAAGTTATGATAGTATTGATTCGGCTTGTGCCGATTGCGGAACTCCGTTCGGGATCTACCATCGTTGAATCAAGTTCAGGTCAGATCGTCACAAACGGAGCTAAGCCGAACGACATTGTTCTGAAAACCGAACACTTTAAACCTGGATTTATTCGAGTTTTCGAATCACCACGACCCGAACGTGTTTGTAGCAGCCCTATTGTTGATATGTTTTCGCTGTATCCCAGACATACGCATATACCAAGTTAGAATTTCAGTCATGTCGTTGAAAATGTAAAAATTGAACCCTATAATAAAGTTGTTTGATCTTATTAGCATTTATAAGAAATCCGTTTCATCTGTCGAAATAAAACTTTTAATTCGTAGATGACATAACCTTGTATATTTTGCAAATCCAGCATGGTTTTTTGAGGAGCAGATCTACTGTTACCAACTTAATTCTGCTCAATGATTTTATAACTCACGCCATGGATAACGGGAAGCAGGTCGATGTCGTTTATACCGATTGTAGTTAGGCCTTTGATCGGATAGACCATGACATCCTGCTATCGAAGTTGTGTGGTATGGAAATATGAGGTGACTTGCTCAGTGGGTTCTCTTCTTATCTAGAGAACAGGTCCCAAGCAGTAGTATTAAGTAATTATATGTCTGGTTGGGTGCCTGTCCCCAGCGGGGTCCCTCAGGGTTCACTGCTCGGCCCATTGCTTTTCATCATGTATATCAACGACATCGATTCGTGCCTGATTTCATCCAAATTGTTGTGTTTCGCTTGTGATATGAAAATCTATGCCACAATATCATCACACGATGACGTGATTGCACTTCAGGATGATTTACATCGCCTGGAGGATTATTGTAGAAGAGATAAGCTTGATCTGAACCCTACCAAATGCTCGGTCGTAACATATTCTCGAAAGCACTCAACCATAGCTGAATCGTATATGCTGGGTGACCAAGTACTACCTAGGTTGAATTCCATCCGAGATCTGGGGGTATATCACGACTCCAAGGTTACATTTGAACTTCATGTCGATGCCATAGTAGCTAAAGCATCCAAATCATTAGGCTTCATAATGCGGCTATCCAAGTGCTTCACCTAAGCCAAAACTTTAAAAAATATATACTGTACTTTTGTTAGGAGCCACTTAGAGTACGCGTCTGAAATTTGGAACCCTCCGTTATCATAAATACATTGACCGTTTAGAGAGCATCCAAAAAAGATTTATCAAGTATTTGTGCTTTCACCAAAAAGTGCCCTACCGTTCTGAAGATACCTCAACCTCTGTAAGAAGTATCATATTTTACCGCTAACGAACCGCAACGAACCGCCGAAAAATTTCTGACTGTATTTTATTATTTAAGATATTCAATAATAGCATTAATAGCTCCGATACTCTAACCAAATTTTACTTCAACGTCCCCGGAAGGTCGAAGCGATGGTACCCACCGCTACGTTTTCCATTTACTTCCACTAACTACAGGCAGAATTCGTTTATTGTGCGTGCAAGCAATAACTTTAATAAAGTATGTAAACGGCACGATTTCGATCCCTTCTCGACAAGTGTGTCCACGGCCAGAAAGTGTCTGAGCCTTAGCTTTTTTAGTTTATATAGCTGATACATAGTTTGTAGGTATGTGTGATGCAAGTATTAGTGCTTAAACCATATAAGATTTAACTGTTTCTAGTTTAAGCATCTGATGTTGTCCTGTTTTTTTCTGTGTGGGCAGTGCTGTGTTGTTCACACCATCATTGCCAGTCTGTTTTTTATAAGTGAAAACTTGTAATTGGCTGTCAGTTTCACTCACTATTTTTTATTCTATTTTGTTTAGCTGTAAATCTTCCATAGTTCATAAATAAATAAATAAATAAATTTTCCCATTAGGTAGGTAATATTATTTGTGTAATGATTATATTGAGATTTTTTTAGATTACCATAGTAATACTTATCAGTAAATTCATACTAGCAGTACTAATACGAAATTAACCGGTCTGGCCCTCTGTATCATCAGAATCTTACCTTTCCAAGCCTTAACAGCCTAACACATTCCTATGCAATTTGGCTTACCATCAGATCATGACCTAGGTTAGGTCTAAGGATACTTTTTATCCCAGTAACACATCCCTGTGAGATGATTTTCGAACCCCACGCGGGCAAACTGAGGGTAAACGCTAGTCTGCTAAAATTTAAAAGTTAGAAAGACAGATCTTCAGTGAATTAATCAAAAGGTTACGATCAATCTTTTTTAAGGTACCATTCATCTTGCAATTCTCCTTTCTTTCAGTTTTTTCAGTATTGTTTCAATGTATCAGACGTAACGTAGAGGTTTGTTTATATTTAAAACTATGATATACACAATCATAATGAACAAATGGACATACAACCATTGGACATATATCTAATTCGCAAAAAAAAATCATCTGTAGCATACGAAACTTCATGACCCACTTGAAGCAAGTCACAGATAGGACAGCAAATTATTTTTGGGTTCTGTACCTAAGTAGGCAAAAACGGAACCCTTATAGGATCACTTTGTTGTCCGTCTGTCAAGACTCTTTTTCTCAGGAACGCGTGGAGGTATCAAGCTGAAATTAATATCAAATACTCAGGTACTCCACTTGGAGCAGTGAAAGAATCAAACTTGTCGATTAAAAGATGACCGTTTATGTCGCATATTTTGTGATTTTACAAGGGAATCAAAACCTATAGGGTATTTGAGATTCAACCATGAAATTTGGCAAGAGGCAATATTTTACAGCACCTTTAAAGGAAAAAATCCGAAAACCGTAAATATATAGTTTAATAACAAAATACCTACCTACATGTTCATACGGATCCTCGGTGCGCGAGTCCAACTCGCACTTGGCCGATTCACGATAACCATAATTGGCTTCATGGAGAAATTCATCCCGTATTTCTATAATAAATCACGTCAAAGTTTCAAAAGTTCCATTTTCTCCCTCAGTGCACTTCTGAGTATTGTGGAACTTGATAGTAACCTTTATTTATTATTTACTAGCTAATGCCCGCGGCTTCACCCGCGTGGATGTCGGTTATCGCGACCAAAAGTAATCATTTTCGTTGAAAGCTCCCCGACGGCTTATTTTTTTCCGACACCTCCAACAAATGTATCATTATATTTTAGCCAGTGTATACAAAAACTACACAAATTATATACTAAAACTTTCCTCGAGAACCACTCTAAGTATCCATTGGTGAAAAACAGCAAAGAACATGAAAATTGGTATAGTAGTTTTTGAGTTTATCGCGAACGGACAGACAGACCCGGTGGAGGACTTTGTTTTATAAAATGTAGTGATAGCGATTTATTATTTATTGTAGATATAACTTATACACGTGAAGTCACCCAAAAGACAGATTAAAGTGACAGTTGAATGATTGAAGATGATTCTTAAGCTATACACGACTTGTTCGAAATTTTCAGAACTTTTGACAATTTTTAGGGTTCCGTACCCGAAGGGTAACCAACGGGACTCTATTACTAAGCCTCCGCTATCCGTCCGCCCGTCTGTCTGTCAGCGGGCTGTATCTGATGATCCGTAATAGGCAGTTGAAATTTTCACAGAATGTGTATTTCAATAAATATTTTTAATAAAAATAAATTAAATGGGGCTCCTGTACTAATCAGTACTGTCGGATGGTACGGAATCCTTCATGTGCGAGTCCAACTCGCACTTCGTCCGTTTTTATGACTCGCGTGCATAAGGCGATTCTCAAATAATACCGCTTGTCCACGCGGTAGGGCGGCGACTACGTAACAAAGGTGGTGTTCCGCGCGGAGAGGGGCTGTGCGCCGGATTCCGCGTGGTCGATCAGTTCGTGTGTGTAAGGCATCAACGTAATAACGTCCAAGCCAATGCGACGTGGGATCTGCTTCACCAAATTCGTTCCAGAAAAGGACGCCATTTTATATCATTTTTCACAACAAGTTTGAATATTTTAGTATGTGAATAGGCTCGTCCCCTGTGGGCATGGGCTTTAACTTAACTGCCTAACGCTTCGAAGATTAAATAGGTATGATATTAAACTAGACAGAGATTTTTAACCCTTTGAGTGTGCTATTAGGGACTATATAAACCACTCACTTTTATAAACTACTCACTTTATAAACCACACACTCATTGGGGAGTTAGACTCTTAAAGAGTCTAACATCTCTAGAAGTGTTTTTTAGCTCTCAAGGAAAATCCCAGAAAAGAATGCTAATAAGTCATATATTTTCTCAAAGTAAGTCTACAGATTAACTTAAAGTATATTTTATTAAGTTGGTTTTAGCCTGAGAATGTCTCGCCATATTTTGATAAAACCAAGTATAATCAGCCAGTACTTACTGCTGGATTTTTTTTTTCCATAGACTCGTACCACGTCGACTCGGTGCGTGTTGTGTAGACATAATAACATTAACATAATCATTTTTTGAAGTAAAACGTCTTTACGCGCGCTTGACTTGGGAAGTATAAGCTGGTGAATGCGTTACGTTTCGAGGCAAACGGAAGTTGAGAGGGAGATATAAGTTAGTGAAGATAGAAAGAGAGTTATGTTTTTGAATTTGACAGACGATTGTTCGGTATTTGTTTAAGTTTTAATTCAGTCGTGTAGTCTCGTTTTTTTTCTTCAAATAAACAGATTGTAGATTTACAATTTACAATTTTTTACTTAAATAATAACAGGAAACACAGATTTGTAGTCTACAATAAGGTAGATGAAGCTCTGTCCTCCTAGCTAGGCTACGAAATAGCCTGTGTTTAGGAGACACTGTTTCTATCCCTAGGTGCAAATTGGCTATTTGAAATCTTTGGTAGAACTAAAAAGAATTGTCCGTTTGACGTAGCAGTTTCTAAACTAATCAAAATATTATTCTTTCTTTAGCGTCCCGTATGAAGAGCTGCGTGAACGCTACATCCAGTTCTCTGTTTACGACTTCGACCGGTTCAGCCGCCACGACCTAATCGGCCACGTGGTGCTGAAGGGTCTGCTGGAGTCCGCTGATCTTCAGCAGGAGATCGAGTACACCATGAACATACTCGCTGCACCTCAGGTAAGAGAAACCATTGAATGTCGGACCGGTCAATGTGGCGACAGTAGGGGGAGGCCTATGTCCAGCAGTGGACGTCTTTTGACTGAAATGATGAGCCACGGAGTCTAGATTTGTGCTCGGTGGAAGGCAATAAGCTCACCCCCAATTAGATGGGACTTGCACATAACTGGCGTAATGTGGGTATACTATTAGTTACACCTCTACCGAACCCTTTGGGGATTTCAGGCGTGATGTTATGTTAGTTAAAATAAAACGTATAGATACATCATATTATACACTTGAACATATTCGATAAAAAACAGGTTTTTAACAAATAGCACGTTGAGTAACAGAAAAACTTATGCCCGGGATACACGTGGCTAGTTTTTCAAGCTACACACATCAAAGTGTGCAGAATTTTATACTCTTACAGAATATATCATAAAAAACTGAACTTTTTTTTTTCATGAGGGTTTTTTTAGATAAAAATGAAAAAGTTAAAATTTTGCTTAAATTAGACTTACTGTTTTTGGTGACTAAAGCAGGAAAGAAAATTAAATGTAATAATAAATTTTGTATAAAATTAAAATTAATATACTGTAAAGGCACCTCAACCGTTTATAACACGTCTGCAAAGATTTTTCAAGCTCAAAACATTGTTGTCAAGTTCGCCTTGTGGTGTAAGGTACCAGGTCCGACGAAAATGCACGAAAAGTGGACTGTTCAGCAGATTCCCGGGAAAATTCGTATCATCGTATCCATCGTTGCAGCATATTCCAGGCGTGCTTAACAGGATTTAAATCTGGGGATTGCGTGAGCCAGTCGAGAGCCTCTTCATTATGTTGCTGTAGCCGCTGAGTTACCGCTGCAGTCGCAGTTGGGCGGGCCTCATCATGCATACGCATAAAATCTAGTCCCATTTCTATCCGGTGTGGTTGGAATATAAGTGCCAGCACCTTGTCACGGTATTTTGCAACCGTTAAATTGCTTTTTATCTAAACACGGTTAGTTCTCCCGCCTAGACGTAATCTCGCCCATACCATGATTGTTTCACTTTGAAATGGATAGACTTTCTGAGGATTTTGCAAGCCGGTCTCACGTCCAGGTGTTCGCCAAACACGTATTATTCGTGTATCTGGAAGGATGCCGAACCGGGATCCATCTGAGAGTAACATCTAGACCATTGGCGATCATACCAAACCAAATGTTCGTTTGCCTATTCTAAACTTTGCCCGCGATTGCTTCGTCGTAGTGCTGGAAGCGAAAATGGTGTACTAGCAAGAAGGTGGACTGCTTGTGGTCTCTTTTTGCCAGTTTGGTAACTAACGAAGATCAGGTGTTCTGACTGTACCTTTAAAACCAATTGCCAAATCATAGCGTACGGTTGTCTTCTCACCGTAATTTGTAAAAATCGGAGTTGTCTGGTGGTGGCTTACCGAATATTCCCAGTGTGCCGCTCAGCCGACTCACCAGTATCCCGATAGCAAGAACACAAACTTGATATTGCCAATGATATCAGCAAAATCGCACTGGCGCGTGCGTGGTTCCAGCAAGCCTTTTGCTCTCAACATCACTTACCTAGTTCAATTTCGATGTTCCATGGTTTAGATAAACTCGGCAGTATTGATTTAACTCAAAACAGTAAGAAAAAAAAAATTGTTTTAAAAAAAAATAGTAAAATCTTTAACACACGTAGGTAAGAAAATTATGATTGTTATGAAGTATACTGTTTTTTTTTTTTTTTTGAATGAATGATAAATGTACCTGGAACAAATTCGCGTTTATATCTTTTTGAAATGTCCAATACTTTTAAAGTTATGCTAATGAATGTGCATGACCCCTAGACACTTTTGATGTGTGTAGGACAGCAATCTAATAAAACTGTACTATTGTCCTGAGGTGGCTTGCTGTCCTGGCTTGGAACATGCTAGTGCTGTTTACATGATGTCAGTTAATTTTAAGCCAGTACTAGAGTGACAATACGTCCGTTATCAAAATGAACCACATTCGTAAAAGAAAATTTATTTGACTCAAACAATTACTTCGGAAACTATGCCAATTTGAACTAGATTCATTATATTAGAGTAGGTAAAAGAAAAACGTGTATGGACCAAACCAAGGACCATTGTACGAACTTTAAATGATATCGGTACGAAGTTTGGGCATTTTATAATTTGCAAAATCGCAGTTGCAGCCAGAAAAACAAAATGCGTGGTGACTGTTCACTAGCCAATCAAATACTAGCTCCGCTGGCCACATGAAGCTAGTAGCCAAACCAGGATAGTAAAATCAGTGGTGAGGGGAGATAGTAGCTCTAAAAATAGAACGCCGTCCTATTAAACTATCCTAGTTTGAGACGCTAGCTTACTAGCTTTCTTACTAGCTTACTAGCCTAGAAAAGAAGCTAGTCCTGTATACACGAAGCCAGACTTACTTAGCTTGTTAGCTTACTAACACTAGCTTGCTATACTAGCTTGAAAAACTAGCCTCGTGTATCCCGGGCATTAGTATCAGTAAGTAGTACCGCGCTCACGGACGGTCAACCAGTTTTCAACCTTATCACTCACGGCATAAGGGTGGAAAATGGTCAACCGTCAGCTACTTCGGTTGTACGCTTATGTTGACACTTCAACGGTACATAAGGATAGAGTTATGATGGAGTACCGCCGTGTCCTCGTAGCGGCGATCGGCGGCGGCGACCTATCGCGTCCGGCCCTGGTCCAGTCCATGGTCCGGAGCGAGAGGGAATGGGACGCCGTCACCTCCTTCTGCGAAGTAGTCATGCTAGCGAAGGAGGTGGCGGAGCGTGAGAGGGAGAGAACCTCTCGTCCCAGCCGCCGCGGGAGACGCCTCGGGCGTCGGGGGTCACGTGGTGGCTTCCGGCCACCGTAGACGCGGACCTGTGGACGGTGAGTAATGGGCTAGCTCGCCGTCCGTCCGTCTTTTGACGACAGGCCGTGTTGACGGCGCGTTCGTGTTCCACGCGCGCCTCAAAGAGATGTCAGCAAATAGGAAGGGGCCCGCAAGGGCCCATGCCTGCCAGGGCTGCGGGCTGTTCGAAAGAGATACCGCGGCCCTGGAACACAAAGGGCAAGGAAGGAACATGGATGGGTTTTAGTCAGTACAAGTCTGACACTCCCTTCCGCTCTGCCCAGAGCGGGAGAAGTCATTTGATGATTTCCCATCCGTAAAAAAAAAAAAAGGATAGAGTTATGATAACAAATCAAGATATCCTAAAAATATAGGATATTTTCGTTATAGGGTTTTGTCAGCTTTGTTTTTGTTTCATTGTGTCTAAAAGACATCTCCAAACTTTTGTATTTTTTACCTTTTACCGTAGTTTTACGTTTTTTTGTCGTCTTTAGTGTTCTTAAATTATGTTAACTTCATATTATTATTATCATCATCATCTTCCTGCCATTGTTCCATGTTACTTGGGGTCGGCGTAAAACGTTTTTTCTTCCATTTTCCCCTGTCAACGGTCACGCAATCATTTACACCTTTTTTCATATCATTTCTTACACAATCCATCCATCGTTTCCTTGGCCTTCCTCTCCCTCTCCATCCATCAACTTTTGTATTCATCATTCTTTTAGTCTCATGCGACTCGTCCCTTTTCATCACAATATGTCCATACCAAGATAGTCGATTCCATTTCAACTTTTACCTGGCGCAACTTTCAAACATTCTCTAATATGCCTACTCATTCCTTCCTTCCTTCCTTCCTTTTATCCATTCTTGTTACACCACACATCCACCTCAACATTCTCATCTCCGCTACATACAATCTTTTTTCATCCATCTTCTTCACAGCCCAGCAGTCCGCTCCATACAGTATGACCGATCTAATCACGGACTTGTATATTTTCCCCTGGGCATCCATGGGTCGCAAGTGGTTCCAGTGATCTGTCACCTGTTCATATATTGTATTGCTTGTTCACCAATAAATTATGTTTATGAATATAAATAATACTTAAGGAGGTTAGGCAAAGTCAAACTATATTAGATTATTGAGCTCACTTCTGGCAGCTTCGTGGCTTAATTTCATACCTATTAGTCCCCTCTACGAAAAAATCTTTTTGATCTTAAAAGATGAGAGATTTTTTTTCATGCCTATTTATCTTAAAAACGTTATATACTTGAATTTGCTTATTTCGCTTCATTAGGATTAGTTTTTACGTACATGCAAATAAGGTAAACGTGAATTTTATTCGGATGTAAATCTTTATTTTCTTTTATACATTAGTTATTTGTCCTTTTTCTTCAACTTTTAGCGACCCAAGGCTGAGAGTTGGTCTTTTCAAATCTCTCCATTTTTAGGGGTTTTGTGTTAGAGCTTTCCGGTTTCTTCCGCCGATTTTAATGAGATCGTCTATCCACCTAGTCGTCATTTCTTGGAAAGCAATAATTTCCCTTTTCCAAATTATTTTATTTGCTTCGATATTCTCTTTTATGTTTGACGTCTATTATGTACACTCATGATAGTATAAAATGTCAAACGTACGGAACACAATCAATTTTCATACAAAAAGTAAATTCTCACCCACCTACCTGCAGAATTGCCTCTCCCTCATCCTGTACTCCATCCAAAGCCTGTCTTGAAAAGATCGCTTGTAGCGATGAGACCGCCCCATTGTGTCCCCCTGTGAAACGTTTTCTTTCAAGAATGTTATTTGTATATAGTCTACATAACTGTTTGCTGTTCCTTTTAATAAAAAAATATTCAATTCTATTCTATTCTTACCCAACTTCATGGATCATCCTAAGGGCCGTCGTTCACGACGCTACTCAAATAACGTGTTACAAACTCCACCAATGAGTAGGCAGTACGTTGCATTATTAGTATTTCTAACGTAAGCATAATCATCAGGCCCCATCTCGATGACAGGAAGTAGGCCGTACCACGCATGCCTAGTGTGATGACTATGCCACATGCTTTCGAATTTTTGGTTCTAAAATATATTGGTTATATACTGACTGCCTCGTTGGTCTAGTGGTCGCAAGCGCGACTGCTGAGCATGAGGTTCTGGGTTCGATTCTCAGATCGGGCAAAGTGTTATTGTGTTTTTCTATCCAGACTTTCTGAGGAGCAGCCACTGAGTCCGGATTTGTACCCGATTGTTGGCAATAGGCTTGCCCTCTATTACACGGGACTTAAAACATAACTGGTGAAACGTGGTTGTCCTATTCAGTACATCTCTACCTAACCCCGCGGGGATTACAGGCGTGATCTTATATGTTATGTTTATGTTAATATTATTGGTTTCCTCACTCGCATTACTAACTAAATTTTGGTTCGTTGTAGCGTGTACCATCATCATTATCATTCTCTTGCGCTTATCCCAATTCAGTTGCGGTTGGCGCAGCATGTCTTCTTCTTCCATACTTCTCTATTACTCGTCATCTTAACAGACACCTGTGTCTTGTACCGCCATTGAAATATTATATTAGTGCTGTCACATTCTGGATATTTTGTTGGTGATTAGAGTTTATTATTTGTTACTTTTGAGCAGACACTGATTATATAGGCCCAAAACTTACAGAAACACAAATCTCAATGCAAAATTCAATCAAGTACTCGGTTTTGACATTCCAGTACCCCACAATTAATCATTGCCACAATGTTCTTACAACTTAATTTAATTTGTGAGATGTATACAGCTAGGCTTAACAATTCGATTTTGGGCATGGACCAAAACCCATTAATCAAATTGCTTCCGTCTACCAATATAACTTGAGACACCAGGGTGGCGCTGTTTGTTAAGAAAACCGTCAACCTGCTGTCAAATTCAGTACATTTCAAACATCTTCCTAATTCCACCGCGTCTCAAGATATGTTGGTAAAGTAATACGTTGGTTTCTTGTGCCCTTTTCCTTTTGGTCCTTCGATTTTGAAGGTCAAAGAACCTTTTATCCTGCACCTCTCTGAGGTGTATTTTATGCGGTTATTTGATGAGATGGTCAGATATTTCCACATTCTGGGTCGCATGTTTTTCGTTTTATGACTAGACGCGGGGCTAACGGCTAGAGCCTTACAGGTTGAACACCAAGGTTAAGCAAAGTTTGCCGCTGTCAGTCTGTGACTGTCTTGTTCCAACTGTCATACGTAAATTTTTGACAGTCATTTGGGTAACCGAGGTGTAGTGCGTGTGTGTGACGTTGTCACGTCAACAGGACGCATGTGATTGTGTGGATGTTCCACATGGACAAGTTACTTTTCTCACAAGGGGCCCAAACATGTATCTATTATTCATTGTCATCAAATTCGCTGTACCAATATTGTTTTAATAGATATTCAATTTAACCTCCCAAAGTCTATTAATAAAACTATTCACGTTCTTCAGCTGTCTGCTATTAATCGACGCGTGGTTTGGCTCGCACGCAATATTAAATTATTATATCATTGGAATATTTCAAGTCTTTATTAACATTAACTTTGCCAAGAAAATAGTATATTTAAGGGCAGTGGTTGTGTTAATTTTATTGGAATTTTCGATATAAAATATTTCGATAGCTTTTCAGCCAAACTTTTTAAGTTTATTACTTTATTTTATTAAACATTTATTCGAAGTTGCCTTTAAAATATAATGACTATCGATATTTTCCACAGAAAATAAATGAAGGTTTTCCCTGACTAAAGTTTCGTCATCATAAACATAACATCACGCCTGTAATCCCCGAATGGTAAGGCAGAGGTATACCTAATAGTACACCCACATTTTGCCAGTTTTGTTTAAGTCCTATGTAATAGGGTCTGAGCCTATTGCCATCAACCGGACACAAATCCAGACTCCGTGGGTGCTAATGTGAAATTCCTGATGTATAAACTCAATAACATTTTTCTCGACCTGGTTATGAACCCAGAACCTCATGCTCAGCAGTCGCGCTTGCGACCACTGGACCAACGAGGCCAACGACCTTTTTAATCATTATAAACAACTACAGAAAAGTTAATAAAAACAATTCTTACCTCGTAAAAATTTGCGACTGTAAGTGAGATACTTCTTTTATTTGGTGTACTTAAAGTTAAAGGTCTTGAAACCCAAGTTTTTAAGTTAGAGTATTAAAAAGTTCAAAAGGAAAAAGGTACAGGGTTTACATATTATTGTTATGATTGTTTAAAAAACTTTGACGTAACGCCAAAGTTTCCGGTTTGTTTATACAATCTTAACTTTCTTTATATTTTATAAACTAGAAAAATTGGAGAACACCTTAATCAAATGCCGAAATGCGTCTCAATTCTGAGCTGTGGGCCGAAATAGCCACTTTCTGGAGCCCTGACACAGCCAGAAAGCGTCGCGGCAGGCCTCGTAGAAGATGAGGGGCAATCTGCACAAGAACAGTGACCAGTGGTCCATATGATTGGACTTTTTTTTTTGTATGGGAAATCATCAAATGACTTCGCCCGCTCTGGGTAGAGAGGAAAGGAGTGTCAGACTTGTACTGGCTAAAACCCATCCATGTTCTTTCCTTGCCCTTTCTGTTCCAGGGCCACGGTATCTCTTTCGAACAGTCCGGCAGCCCTCCATATTATTGGGCTTGGATGAAAACAACTGGAAGTCATGGGGAGAGGCCTTTGACTAGCAGTGGTATGATGCAGGCTTACTAGTTCTGAGCGAAGGCTTTCCCTTATTCTTGTCATTCATGATAATGAGCTTCTTCTTGAAAGAGGTTTGAGGCATTCGTGCAGCTTCCGTTCTACAGCATATTTTTGGGTATTCTTATTCATAGCGTGTCGATAGCAACCTAAATTGTGTCGGCTCAGAACTGAGCCACTAGTTTGGCGCTTTTAGTAGCGTCCATCAGTTCCTATAATGAACAAACAACAGTAAAGGGAGGACACAATATTAGGTGCCCCACCGTTTGTGGAACAGACCCTCCCACATATACATTTGGTTATTAATAAATTATAAGAGATAAACAATTAACTAAAAAGCCGTATATTTCTAAAACACCTCTCTTTACCTTTTGAATACGTCTCAGGTGATAACATAATAAATTCTGTACATATTATAAATCTGTTGACGTGGTGTTTCAGTATAATTGAAAATGTTTAGAAAAAAATAGTAGGGGTGTTGAAGGATCACTAACAGAACCCATTTTTAGAATTTTTGTCTGTATGTCTGCGGAGTCTTTGGTTATAGTATCACGTGTATATTATAAAACCAATGTGGTTAGATTAAATACACACATAATAACTTAGAGAAGGTAATAGTTTTTGTTTCATTATAATCGGTGCTCTGATGCTCTCTATAAAGTGTTGAACGTTTAGGCTCATTTCGTGCACCTTGAGGAGAACTTTAGACCTTGCTGGAGTGAAATAGTCATTCAGTGGGATAAATATGAACTTACTAGATTATTTTTATGATTATAACTGAGATAAGCTACATTTGTTACGAACGCTGTTGAATTTCTCGGGTTACCTAGGCTTCCCCCTTAACCAAGACTTTTTCTTCGGCCAACACCGCGTTTCCTACGTATTTTGCCGATTGGTCAATATTTTTGGTCAGTATCAGTTACCTCTCGACACAGGATTCTTGCAAAAAATATGTTGAAGACGCACCTTCTGATCACCTTGAAAACAGTAAAAATGTTTGCTTATTCTGAAAATTTACTTGTTTATTATCACGGTCGTACTGACCATTTGACATTCAGACGGTCTACGTTTGATCAATCGGGAAGCCATACTGTGTAGCAAAACTGCTGACATAGGAAACCGAGTCTGACACGCCGCGACCCCGGTACGAGTGTGTGTAAAGGCCGTTATATCTACAACTAATTATACGGAGTCATTTTTCTTCATAATATTTTTCTTTCTCACATACGAGCTTTTTCTTGATAATTATGTAACATAGTGCCTACATTCCGCGATGAGGCAGGTAGAGTTGTTTTTGTCAAATCTAGATGCTATTTATCAATTTCTGAGTTACGGCTCGGAATTTTTGACGACAAAAAAGATACCATCATTGGGATCGAACCTTAAAACTTTATAGTAGTCAGAGTCATCGTTCCTTGTGAGTAACAACGAGACAACATTTCCAAATGTTTATGTAAATGTGTACATTTTGTCAGTGACAACGATGATAGTACAATCAAAAATACTAAAGCGCCATCTATGACACAAAGGAAGAACTAAGTTCAAAATTCTGAATCGCGCATTTAAAGTTATCCGCGATTTAAAACTACACAGGAAAACCCAACAACAGCTGTAGGGCCTACCAGACACAACACTCGTATGGTCGGACGATCCTCCCATTTCTATGGGGGATGAAAAACAATAAATATGTTGAATTGACTTAATGTTATTATTCACCTATGAGCTTTTGTTGATCTTGTTGAAATTCGAAGAAATACAAAAACATATAGCGGTACTACAAAAAGACTACAGCAACATAGAACAAAAAGTAGTACAGCGCCATCTATGACATAGCGGATGAACTGAACATCAAATCCTAAATCGCGCAAGCAAAGTTATCCGCTACTTAAGAGTATATAGAAGAACCCGACGACAACTGTTGGGCAGCAGCCCACCAGACATTACACCCGTTTGGCCGGACGGTCCTCCCTCTTCTATGGGGGCTGAAGACTTTTACACCCTGTTCTATACACCCCCGAAAACTTTTGAAAACCCCACATGTTCTTCTGATTCTATATCCTTCTACAATTTTATTACAAAGCCTCCGTTACCAAACGATTAAATAAAATATTGTTTTTTGTTAACAGGAGAAGAAGGATCTCGGTGAGCTGATGCTATCGCTATGCTACCTACCCACTGCGGGTCGGCTTACTGTTACTGTTATCAAAGCTAGGAACCTGAAAGCAATGGACATCAATGGATCTTCAGGTAAGTGATAAAGATAAGCCAGGTTGATGAACTTGTTGAGATACAGATGGAGCTATATTCGACGCTGTAATTGCTTTACCCTAAGGTTGAAAGTTACTTGTATGTTACAAATACCTACCTATGTATCAAATAGTGGTCATATGCATGACATAACAGCGATAGCCTAGAGGTGTTACCGTCGTATTGCCAAGTTATAGGTCTCAAGATTGACCCAAGAGACGCACCTCTGATTTTTCGGATTTATGTGCGTATTGTATAAATAGTCACTTGCTTTGGTGAAGGGAAAACATTGTGAGGAAACCAGCATGCCTGAGAGATATTTCTCGACGGCATGTATAGCTAAGCCAGAGGCCCATGGGCGGCATAAAAAAACACTCTGACACCAGGTTATGTACTAACCACACGATAAAGAAAGAAAGCTATGTTTCTAATCTATTTGTTCACTATGTGATGTGTTGATAATAGAGTTCTTATTTACTGGGAATTCTTTTAAAAAATGTTGATATGCAAGTCAAGTATAAACGCAAACACGTGCTGGGAGCAGTTTCTCGACCTTGTAATTTTCCCGACTGTAAGAAAATGCTAATGCTTTTCTAAAGAATCCAAGGTTAAATATGAAATATTTCTTAAGACATAAAATAAAAATCGAAGTGCAGAATTTTCCTTTATTAAACTTTTAATGGGCTTTGAAAGCCATTTTATTTCGTATTCAAACAATTTAATTTGTGAAAAAGGTTTAATTTATAATGTGAGACACAGTCGTCTAGACTCAAACACTTAGTTACAACTTCCTAACTCCTAATCTGTTTACGGCACGCCCAAGTGTTGGCCAATAATTAGGTTTCCCCTAAAACGGATTAACTTAATCAATAACTAAGTGGACCAGGCCTAATTCCGTTAGCGTGCACTAATATCAATGTAGTGCCATTATATCGGGTTTAAGCAGATGTGGTCCTTGATCAAGGAGCTCCAAGTAATTATTTGATAATATGATTCATTATATATCAACAGTAGTAGCATCTACGTCTATATAATAACATCACATCACGCCTGTAATCCCCGAAGGGTTAGGCAGAGGTGTAGTAGTATACCCACATTTCGCCAGTTATTGTTAAGTTCCATGTAATAGGGGGCGAGCCTATTGACATCAACCGAGCACAAATTCAGACACCGTGGCTGCTACTGAGAAATTTCTGACGGAAAAACACAATTATATTGGGAATCAAACCCAGGTCTTCATGCTCAGCAGTCGCTCGTCTCAGAATGATGTACTTAACACGTGGTATCCGTTTTCGCGTTGGTGTCTCATCCACCCCGTATTGTCATCAAACGGGTACAATTCCAGACTTTAAACTACTTCTCAGAAATACCTATCAATGAAACTGCGCATTTCTGTGAACTTAACTATCACATATATATGTGTTAAAAAAAACACCGTAGTCAAACTCAAACTCAAAAGCATTTATTTCAATTAGACCATTACAGGCACTTTTGAATGACAAAAAAACACATAAGGCTAAGCTACAGTCACAGACACAAGGCATAATAACTTGTGAAAGTACTGTAGTTGCCCATTCCAAAGCGTAGATCTCTATGGAGAAGAATGGGCAAGAAAAAACTTGTCACCAGTTTCACTTGTGTTCTTCGAATCCCAGTTAACCTTCGTTTAGATAGTGACAGAAAAATCTCAAGAGGTCAAAGTATTTCGACTCTTGTATCTAAACTGTTTTTTAATGAATACATTCTGAACCAAATACTCCCCACAAAACCAGTGACAAATTGTCTAAGACAATTCAAAACCCACCATTTTTCCACTAAATACAAAAAACTTCTACCCTCCATCCTACACATAAGACAGAACCAGTTCCAGCACATACCGAGAGAGACGGCAATTTCGAAAGTTGTACCTCGATACGCGATACCAGAATACTAATACTCCCTCAGCGAATCGGAAAATTTAAATCTTGTGTAAAACGCACACTATGTAGGCAAGCATATTATAAGTTGGGGGATTACATTGATGATAAAAATGCTTGGCTCAATGCTGGTCCTGCTCCACAACCATAGGGGCAAACTAATTGATTATCATGTGAAGTTATTGTGGAAGCTGCAGAAGATTGTAATAATATCTTTGCATTGTATAGATTCAATATCTTAGTATTATATAATTGCAAAGCACATGTGTGAGTACTATGTACTGTAAAGCTACCATTTACATTTAGTTATTTTCTCAATGACTTGAATTTGCCCTGGTGGCTGAGAGAATGTCATGCTCACTCAAATGTCTCGCTGATAGTGGCGGGTGTGTCGGGTCATTTAACTCCCTTCAATATGGTTGAGCTGAATGGGGCTGATCCATGCGTCATGTTCGTGTACGGGCGCTGTTAGTTGGGACTGGTCATCTCTAGGCTGCCACGGTTTATTTTAACTACTTACTTTGTTCTTATATTGTTCATTAATCTTTTACTCTGGACGCTCTTAACGTGCACGTATTTCTACATCGTTCTCACATATATGAATAATCTCAACATGAATGATGTAACCAAGATTTTGTAACAATATTTTGATTGAAAAGAGTGTCCATGAAGTTTTTTTTGGAGCCCATTCTTCTCCATAGAGATCTACGCTTTGGAATGGGCACCTACAGTACTTTCACAAGTTATTATGCCTTGTGTCTGTGACTGTAGCTTAGCCTTCTTTGTTTTTCTGACATTCAAAAGTGCCTATAATGGTCTAATTGAAATAAATGCTTTTGAGTTTGAGTTTATTGGTATCGGTATTTGGGACAAATCGTCCACTGGTGAACTTTCCAATAAAATAAAGGAATTGGAAAAACTCTAGGTGAGAGGTATTTTATTTTTCGAGCGAGATATGAAAAGGGATTTTATAAGGTGAAATGCAGTGGGTGATTATCTGATATAGATTAAAATGGCAGCTGTAGAATTGGCATAAGTGAAGACTTGATCTTTTACGACGTTTACTTCGTTCTCATAGAGGAGCTCGTGGCTAAATAACAACAGCCACTCCGGCTGATCTTCAGGTTAAGCCGTTCTTGCACTCATTACATTCCGTGTTTCCTCCGTGAATCGGAAAGTTCGTCAAGCTGTTGGTCCCAGCTGTCAATTGTAGATCTTTTACAGTCGTTAGGACCGAGAGTCTGACAAGACAACCAGTCTTACCAAGGGGTATCGTATTGCCCAGTACTAACTGGATTGTGGGGGTCAGATAGGCAGTCGCTCCATGTAAAATACTGGAGCTGCATCCGGTAAGACTAAACACAAAAAGGCTAGGCAGGTGACGATTTCTACTTTCATTTTTGCCCGATTGTGGGGGAGAGAAAGGACGGTAATGTTTTAAATGTCATATGGATACGTTTACGATGAGTGGTAAGTTTATCAGAAATAAAAATTCTAAGAAAACAGACTAATGTATTGTATCCATCTAAAGGTCAAATCCATCTACAGATTACAATAACAGTATTATACATCTGGTACTGGTCATAGTATCTATCAGAAATTCAAATAATATTCCAACAAAGAGATGTATTTTGGTTCTTTCTTACATCATTGATTAGATAAAAAAATACTGGCCACAAATAAAATTATTTAATTGGTGACAATAATAAATCATACTTGTGAAGTAAAACTTCTTTACGCAGGCTCGACTTGGGGAGTAAGCTGGTGAATGTGTTACGTTACGAGGCAAACGGAAGTTGAAAGAGAGAGAGTTACGTTTTTTAATTTGACAGACGATTGTTAGGCGTTTGTTTAAGTTTTACTTCAGTCGTGTGGTAGAGCACACTCGTTTTTTTTCAGATTTTTAAATGTTTCTTTTGTAATTTTTTTTTTTTTTTTTAAAGCGTTGCCCCATATTAGGAATTTCTCCTGTATCGTGGGTGCATTCACAAACATTTAAACTCACATACACTAATAGCCAGACCCGGAACAATTATCTGCAGGCCATTCAAATATTTGTTCCGTGCGGGGATCGAACACGCGACACGCAGCGCAGCAGTCAATCGCTCAGCCACTGCGCCAACCGTGCCGTCAAATATTTTCTATAATTAATATTTAAAAAGTAATATGTTTGTGATAAGATAAATAAAGGAATAATAAATCATACGAAGAATCAAAAATTGTCAGAGAACCGCTGTTAGTCACGTGAAATTATATGGAAAAAAAAATGGCGGCGGCTATCGAAACGAATAAGTCAACGCACGCAAAGATCTTTGTACAGCTATACTTCCTCATTCATCACGAGGATTTTGTTTATGTGAATTATAATTCTAAAGTATAACTTATATTAATGGTAGAATAAATACAATCATAAGAGCAATTTCATTCATTAGTTCCGTGTCCTCAACACGCGGTCGTGCCGACGATTCGTCAAACTTGATAATGAAAAATGAATAATTAGTTTGAAAAACTTCTTGAAGCCAGTTCAGAGTTTCTCCGTTTGCTATTCATTTTGAACTGTAGGGGTTTGTGAGTTCTTCAGTTATGACTTTTGTTCCTATTTCATAACTTGGAATACCTAAAATCTATTTAAGACCTGAAAATGTACTGAATATTTAAAGTAAAGTTTTTGTAGCGGTATTACAAAAAGGAGTACAGAGCCATCGTCGTGGTTATCAAAATTTTGAATTGCGCTATTAAGAGGAAATGCGGGTGGTCTTTTCCCCATACAAACACTCTCGCCTGTTTTCGTTCTGGTTTATGACTTTAAAGCTATGATTTTTTACTGTTAACTAAATATCAACGTCTTCTATGGAGATAGAAGAGATGTATAATGTGAGGTGGATTATACATAATCTGCATAATCTGCATAGTACTAAAACCTTTACAAACTTTAAATAAAAATTATTCAAAGAAGCAAATTACGTACATTATTCTTTTGTTGACCTAGAATCTGAAACCACAAAGCTGGTCGGTATCCTGATTAGCATTTCATGCAAATTCTGAGAGCCAATTACAAGAAAATCGGATAAAATACTTGCATTCATTCAAAACAACCACTATTGTTTTTCTTTAACATGCTCCTGTTTGGCTATCGATATTTCCAAGAACATTACTTTATTTGAAAGAAAGAAATAATAAACAATCGAAGTCTGAAATTTCGACATTAACAAAACAAAGGAGACATTTTTTTTTTGTTTGGAGAATAGGCCCACCACGTAAATTTTAGTATATAACAATGAAACGTATATTGATTTCTTCCTTATAATCTCTAGATTAGATTGGTTATATTAGCTAAGCTTTGTCTAACCGGAAGATTGAGAAATTCGAAAATAAAAACCTGAATCAAACAATAACCTCAAAACGTCAATTGAAAAGGTTTAACCGATATTGTTTAACCGAGCAAGAAAGTGGCAACACTGCCCAAGTGACATGTAAAATTTTTGCTCCGTATTTTAAAATAAAATTTAGTTATTAATTATGTTATATTAAGGTTTAATTATTAGTGTAAACGTATTATAAATGCGTAAATACCCAGGAAAATTGTTATCCAGATAATTAATAAAGTTTTCGGTAATATGATGTTACCGGTAACCTAAAAACAACAGCTGACGTTCTAACTACGGCTATAAACGGATAATTCAGGGGAAGTATTGTTTACTATTATTTAATAACAGCACACAAACATCACTTTAACTCGTTAATACATCCATGCTAAATTCTAGTGTAATTTTTTGCCGATTTATTACCCTGTACTGTTCTAAATCGCTTTGTTGACAAGTCCATACAATTCCTTATCTCTGTTTTTATTTTATCGATCTTTTCAATATTAATTCATAAGTCGTTTATGATCATTATTGTGCAAAAATATCTTGAAGTAACATCCTAATAAACTTAGTTTCATTTTTATTTCATTAAGCAAGCTACCCACTTATGAAAAAGACAATAAAACTAGTAAAATATTCAGTTTGATACATTTAATATATTATTATAGATAATCTTTCAAAGTTAATATAGCAGCCTGCCTCATTTAATTTCATAAACTGAAGGCTTTCCTCTGTTCTTTATTTTTTTTTTCCCTTTCACCGCTAACTTTTTTTGTTTTTTTTTTTTTTCTATTAGTTCTCACCGTTTCTTTACTTCTAATTTTCAGTAAGCATTCCTAAAACCATGCCTGTGATGACCCGTAAGGCTACTGCTCAGGATATGGAGCTAAAATTGAGAACGGCCCTCCAAGAACTTAAAGAATCAAACCTCCAAGTCCAACAACTGTTACAGGAGAGAGAAGAGAGTGAGGTGGAAGTCGATAAGGTGAATGGCAAAAACTCAAGCTTAAAACGGGAGCTAGTAGACCTACATCAGCAATACTTGGACGTTGTTGATGAACGGGATCACCTGAAGGTTGTCACGGATGGTTTCAAAAATTGTAGTAATTTGTATGAGGAGGCTTTATACAAAATTAGGAACCTAGAAGATGAGTTAATTCATGCCAATAATTGTATATTAAAGTTACAGAAAGAAAAAGAATATACTCAGGTTAAAGAAACAAACCTCTTATATAATGAATTATTAAATAGTAATTGTAACCCCCCTTCTTTAATAACTATTGATCTTACTCAGGATTCCTTACATAAACAGAACTCAGAAATACAGAACTATACAGTTAGCAATAAGAAAATTAAAAAATATGCAAAACTGAATAGAATAATTAAAAAATGTAATCAATTCAGGAAACAACATAAATACTTTTCCAAACATATTCCACTGAGGAAAGAGCGTGTTGATTTACTTAATAAGTTAAATAATTACCAAATAAAATTAGAAGACAGTGTAAAAATATATGAAATTGATACTCAGCATTTGCAGTCTGAAATACAGGTTCTTCAGGACTCTCTTAGTTCCCTTTCTAGTAGGTATGTGAGTTCTCAGAACCAAATTAGGGAACATATTCTTGCAGCAAATGAGTTGGTAATGTGTCAATGTAGTTGTCAGACAGTTACCAACAATGATTCTGTCCAGCCTGAGGTAACGGAGGCCCCGTCCCAGACTGAGAATTTGTCCCAGGACATACTCAACCAAGAATCAACTAATTTTACACAAGATTATTTACATGTGGTTCAGCCTGAGTTATTTGATAGTCATGATCGTTCTTACTCAATAATGTTCTCAGATAGTATAGGAAGAGGTGTAGGTAAATTAGTAAATAATAACCTGAGTTTTTCCAATCAAAATCATTGTATGCCAGGGTCAACATACAAACAGATAATGGCATCGGTAACTAGAAATGCTTATAATGTTAATACTGATATAACAATATTTATAGGAAATAGTTCAAAAGTTACAAAACAAGATATCACAGACAGTGTAACAGAGTTGTTAAAGTTGAATTGTCGTAAAGTAATATTGTGTGCTTTTCCATATTTTGAAAAATTGTCAAACAGAAAAAACAACTATATTCACATGCTGAATAAGCATGTTCATTTCTTAGTAGGTCACTATAGTGACAGGCTTATATACCTTGATATCAACAGTTTTGTTGGTAAACTTAAGTCGACGCGTGGTAAAGTGTATCTACCTATTAGTTGTAGACACAAAATAGCTAGGCTATTAGTTTATAATATTCACTCAGACATAAGTAGTATGTCAATGTTTAGTTCTATTATCAACACTGCGACTATTAGTAATGATACTAATAATTCTTTTAATTTTATTTATAATTCTTTTTACAATTCCTGGGAGGATTCATGTTTAACTAATGAATATTCTCGAGTGGGGTCAACTAATGGCATGGGCGTCTTGGGGCTTACTCCGGATGCTCATTTAAACTAGTTAGTACGACAAAAGAAGATACCAGTGACATTAATGTTACACCGATCAACAACAATGTGCCTTCTTGCTATAAAATAGCTAAATGTAAAAAAGGGGTTAAGCAGAATTCTATGCAATTATTTCACCAAAATATTCAAGGTTTCTCTTCAAAGCAACTTGAAATTGAATTGTTTTTAGAAAAAACAAAGTTTGAAATTGTCTGTTTCACTGAACATTGGTTAAAAGACTATGAAACGCTAATTAATTATGCAAATTACAGTGTGGGCAGTTGCTTTAACCGAAAAGTTAAGATTCGTGGGGGTTCCATAATCTTAGTTAAAAATTGTATTAAATTTAAGAGTCGTAGTGATATTGTTGATCTATCGGTTGAACATAATATTGAGCTGTCTTGTGTTGAGCTGGATAGGCATGTCATAGTGTGCGTTTACAGACCCCCAAATTATCAAAACTACTCTATATTTGAGTCAGTAATGGAAGATGCTTTAGCGAAACTTGCAACTGGCAATAAATCGCTGGTTATCTGTGGTGACTTTAATGTTAATATTTTAGATGAAAATTCAAATAGCAGTAGGTTATTACATCTCTTTAAATCATTTAATTTGTTAAACGTGTTTTCGGAACCAACCCGAATTACCACAAATACTGCTACATGTATTGATAATGTTTTTTGTTGCTGCGACTACTTGGATAAATCCATTGTAAATTACCTTCCTTCTGATCATAGCGGTCAAACCGTTGTTTTCGAGTCCTACACACCATTAAAAAAAATCCAGATAAAGTCTAGACAAATAACACCTAGTAATTTGAATAAATTTAATAATAACTTAGTTAGTAATTTAGGTATCCCGGGCCATATTATTGAAAATGTAAATCAATTTTATGAGGAATTCTTTTCAGTAGTCTACACCGAGTTCAATAATACATTAAAAATGAAAACTAAATCTATTTGCCCTAAGTTTTTGTTCAGTGACTGGGCAACTAAGGGTATTAGGAAAAGTAGGGAGCGATTGTTTGAGCTGTACGGCCTTAAGCCTTACATGAACTCGGAAACTTTTAATAAATATGTTGCAACTTATTCAAAAATTTTTAAAAACACTTGTAAGGTAGCTAAAGCCTTATTCATTAGCAACAAAATTAAATCCGCCGATAATAAAATTAAGACGGTTTGGAAAATTATCAATAGTGAAACTAATAGAAATAAAAAATATAATAATGATATTACACTAGAGACAACAAGTGGTCTTCTAACCTCTGAAGACGAAGTTGCTCAAGAATTTGTAGATTTCTTTACTAGTATCCCACTTAAAACTACTGAAACCTTAAATTCCTCACCCTTGCATTCTATTGATTTATTAAGAGCTAACGTTTCAGCCTGTCCGGTTGAGTTTCAATTTAAGCATATAAACCCCATAGCAGTCATTAAAGCTTTTAAGGAAATCAAAATAAAATTAACTGAAGATCTATGGGGAATGTCGATTAAAGTTTGTCAAGCTATTATTGAGACTATAGCACCGTATTTAGCATTAATATTTAACTTGTGTGTGGACCAAGGAGTCTTCCCGGACCTTATGAAATACAGCAAGGTAATACCACTTTTCAAATCCGGGGACAGTAAAGACACCAATAACTATAGACCCGTATCCGTGTTGCCGGTTTTTAGCAAGGTGTTTGAAAAGGTAATGCTTAATCAAATGCTCAACCACTTTAACACCAATAAAATTTTACATGAGAAACAGTATGGTTTCACCAAAGGACGTTGCACGACTGACGCCGGTGTAACCTTATTAAAACACATATTTACTGCGTGGGAAGAGGCACAAGATGCCATAGGAATCTTCTGTGACCTCTCGAAAGCATTTGATTGCATAAACCACGAAACCCTACTCTTAAAACTTGCACATTACGGTTTAGGTAAACTTGCGCTCAGTTTAGTGAAATCATATTTGAACGATAGACATCAGCAAGTACAAATAAATGGTGTCAATTCAATGGGTTTAAAAGTAAGTATGGGTGTACCGCAAGGTTCGATATTAGGTCCTTTCCTCTTTTTAGTCTATATAAATGATCTCCCCCATTTATTTAAAAACCAACCACAGATGGTGTTGTTTGCTGACGATACCTCTTTAATATTTAAGATAAACAGACGTGCTACAAATCTTGACGACGTAAATAACGCTCTACTACAGGTTCATAATTGGTTCACCGCGAATAATTTAGTATTAAATGGGAAAAAAACGAAGTGCATCAGATTTGCTCTACCGAATGTCAAAAGTAGTAATAGTGACATAGTATTGAATCAAGAGAAACTAGAATTCGTCGAAAAAACTGTTTTCCTGGGGATCACGCTCGACTCAAGCCTACAATGGGGTCCGCATATAACATCTCTTGCAGGACGGCTGAGTTCAGCAGCATATGCTGTTAGAAAAATCCGTCAATTTACTGATGTAGATACCGCGAGGCTGGTCTATTTTAGTTATTTTCATAGTATTATGTCTTACGGTATTTTACTATGGGGACGGGCTGCAGACATCGAATCTATATTTATTCTGCAGAAAAGAGCTATCAGAGCCTTATATGATCTACGTAGGCGTGACTCTCTAAGAGAACTGTTTAAGGAAATTAACATCATGACAGTACCTTGTCAATACATCTATGAAAACATCATGTACGTTAGGAAAAATCTGCATTTATTTAGTAAAAGAGGTGACAGGCACCACTATAGTACTAGAAACAGGGACGAACTAGTACAGCCAGGTTTTAGGTTAGCTAAAGTAGACTCATCTTTCATGGGGTACTGTTTAAAATGTTACAATAAAATACCTCCCCACATTCTACAACTAAACGAGACGAAATTTAAATCTTGTATAAAACGCACACTATGTAGGCAAGCATATTATAAATTGGGGGATTACATTGATGATAAAAATGCTTGGCTCACTGCTGGTCCTGCTCCACAAGCATAGGGGCAAACTAATTTATTACCATGTGAAGTTATTGTGGAAGCTGCAGAAGATTGTAATAATATCTTTGCATTGTATAAATTCAATCTCTTAGTATTATATAATTGCATAGCACATGTGTGAGTACTATGTACTGTAAAGCTACCATTTACATTTAGTTATCTTTCATTGACTTGAATTTGCCCTGGTGGCTGAGAGAATGTCATGCTCACTCAAATGTCTCGCTGATGGTGGCGGGTGTGTCGGGTCATTTAGCTCCCTTCAATATGGTTGAGCTGAATGGGTCTGATCCATGCGTCATGTTCGTGAACGGGCGCTGTCAGTTGGGACTGGTCATCTCTAGGCTGCCATGGTTTATTTTAACTACTTACTTTGTTTTTAAATTGTTGATATAATGTTTTACTCTGGACGCTCTTAACGTGCACGTATTTCTACATCGTTCTCACATATGTTTAATCTCAACATGAATGATGTAACCAAGATTTTGTACAATATTTTGATTGAAAAGAGTGTCCATGGAGTTTCTTGCCCATTCTTCTCCATAGAGATCTACGCTTTGGAATGGGCAACTACAGTACTTTCACAAGTTATTATGCCTTGTGTCTGTGACTGTAGCTTAGCCTTATTTGTTTTTCTGACATTCAAAAGTGCCTGTAATGGTCTAATTGAAATAAATGCTTTTGAGTTTGAGTTTGAGTTTGATTTTAAGTTAAAATAGTGCTCTGTTTAAAATAATAAAAAAAATAGTCACTAATTCGTTTCCGTACTAGGTACTTGAAAGATTTTGATACGATTTTCACGATTGGATAGACTGATATAAGAGAAAAGATTTAAAATATTCATTTCGAAATAGCGCGGCATCGCCCAGCCATTACATTGAAACGTCCCTCGTGAATCAATTTAATTAATCGTGATAATTGCATCAAAATACTTTTAGTAAGAAGTTACGAATTAAATCAAGTAATGACAGACAGGCACGGTGTGGATCTTTAATATTTTGAATATTTATTGATTGATAAGTAAGCATAGAGGCATCCCAAACACCCTTAAAGCCACAATGACTAGAAGATTATCAAAGATATTTATTTAGGTATGATATTATACACTGATAGATATTAGGCAAGTAAGATGTTCTAAGCTGGCCGTGTATGGGAAAAAAACACATTTTATACTTCAAAAATATTTATTGTTTTTAATCATCATAATCAATTAGTAGTAGGATTTCATCCAAAATTGATGCAGGTGGTTAGACCTCATCTTGATCTCCTGCCCAAGATAACAACCACACGACAGACTAATGTCTGTTTTGCATAATTATAATTAATTATGCAAAACATCTGGCATCAGGCGCAGGCATTGGAGGTGGTTATTGCTGTTCTATTCCTATAACCATTGGCTGTATTTCCATATCTCTGATATCATCCAGTATCACAAAGTGGGTATAACTGAAAAGAAATAAAATAAGTCAAGAAATATAATACTCCATTTTTTTCACTACCGTAGCTGGATAAAAAGATAATTATTTTGTCGCATTTATCTCTAGAGCCACAAATATAATTTAAGGAATGTACCTGTTTTATTAGTTTATTACTCTATAACTAAATCCTAAAGCAGTGGGTTGAAAAGGAGGGTAATTGGGTGTTTTAGTTACAACACAGAGATAACGACGTAAATTATTATCAAGTTCACATTATAAAAGCTTTATCATCACATCACTCACCTCGCGACAAATGTACACAAATACAAGTGGGCGCACGTCTGTAGCATCTTACAATGCACAATTGACACAACAGCTTTGTGGAGTATGCGCTAAATGCTAATGCGAAAAATCTGCAGAAACACTTTTATGAAAATCAAAATAAACAGAAAGAGTAAACGTCAAATGAAGTTGTCTGTCAGCCATCAGTTACATTTATATGTAATCTTTCGTTTACTACTGTAATAAATTGGTTATTTTTTTTGGTGAATTATGAATATTATGCGTAAGATACAAGTGGGCCTAAAAACTATTGTCTCCTTTCATTGGAGCAGCTTAATCCCATGCCTTCTTGTCTTCGAGATAGTTATTGACATGATGATAGACATAGCTTCCGTTTTAAAACGATTAGAATTCATTTAGTGCTTGAATATGGCTCTAAAGTTTATTGTAAAAACGTATACATTGGCATCTGAATGTACCTCCTATTTTTTTAACCTCGATGCAGGAACTACTAATTTATGTTTGTTCCTCGTATTTATGTTGTAGATATCACTGTACTTTTTAAATTCATAATATTTTTGTGTCTACAAAAGATTTTCATAAATAAACTGCGAGGGTTAGTCTCTTTAAATTTTTCTCTGATGAGTATTGACTGGGTTCATTTGTAAATTGAACGTTATGGCCCTTTTGTGAAACAAATATAGTCTTTATATCGGCGGCATTGCCCCACAAGAGAATCCCGTACGACATCTTGCTGTGGAAATAACTAAACTAAACGGGTTGTCTCTAAATCGAAAGAGATACCGCGGCCCTGGAACACAAAGGGCAACTAAGGAACATGGATGGGCTTTATTCAGTACAAGTCTGACACTCCCTTCCGCTCTGCCCAGAGCGGGAGAAATCATTTGATGATTTCCCAAACGAAAAAAAAGGCATGCAGCAAAAGATGGAAGAAATCACGATTTACGTTCACGACGACAGTTATAGTTAGACGACTAGGATACTGCGCTCCATTGCACGTTGGCGAATCTACTACTTTTGAATTTTTACGATAAGTTTTGAATGTGGAAATAAACGACTCGATACTCTACAGTATACACTTTAAGGATACTTCGATTAAGCAAAACCTCCTATTACATAACAGCACAAGAATAAAGATACATACAAAAAGATCGTGACAAAACAAACAACATTTACCTCTCACATGACGTATTAGATTCAACAATCGACAACCATTTCCGAAAGTTGTTAAGGACCCACGTGACTAGGTTATCGAACATTCCCGAAGTTTGTCGAATCCTCTCGAAGTTCACCGAATACGCCTACTGGAAGAAAATGTAGGACAAAGTAGTAATGAAACATGCCTATAAAATCTGGATTAGTTAGAAAAGTTTGGCTGTGAATGTTGTTGCAAATTGAGCCCTATTTCTAGTTTGATGAGTGGGATTTTATAATCAACCGGCGATATAAACAAGTTCTTGATTACGTCAAAGTTTCCGTGTAGGTCGGCAAAGGGTTCGTGGAGAGTTATATTGTGGTGGGTGCTCAGCTGACCTTAATTTGACATTTAACTGTGGTTAATTTGGCGTCTTGGTTTATGCCTTTTTACCTAAAAGGTAGATTTCAGGTACCTTTTTTAATTGGAACTTAATTATGTAAGAGTTTGCGTTTAAAACATCATTGTCATTTGTTTTGCAAGTATAAAATATTTATTCAAAAACAATAGAACAATTTATTGAACAAATCCACTAATTCTTTAATATTCATCATAGCCTTATAAATATTTGGGGTCGGAGCAGCATGTCTTATTCTTTTATATTTCTTTATTACATTTCAGCAGTCACCTCCAAATATTGTAAGGTTATATTTTCTTTTTTTCACCGACTGTCTAGCGGTAGACTCATGAGACAAGTGAGGGCCTTATGCTTGAGGTATCACAGAAATTAAAGTCTTTAATGCGATCTTCCAATACAATTGCTGCCCAACATGTTTAAAACTGAAAAATCATTAACAATATTCCAGAAAAGGCTAAAACTATACCTTATCCAAAAATGTTTCTACTCAATAAAAAAAATTTAGAGTCTAGCTTAAAATAACGATTTCCTCTCATGTATAAAAGTGGCGATCTGTCCTATACAAACAATAAGATTTAGTCTATCCTATTTAAATCCTTATAAAAATTAAAATTTACACTACCTGAAAAGGATGACATAATATATATTACTGAATAATTGTATTAAATTCACTATTATTGACATTTAATTTTGACATAAGTAATTATAATAAATATTAATCATTTCTCTATTTAATTGTATATAATAGTTAATAACATGTTTATGCATTCTTATTTAGATTATAATTATTGCAATGCTTGTAAAAGGCTGCTAAGTCTTGAACTACAACAGCGTAACACCACATTATACACTTAGTTCGCAATAAACGTTTTGACTTTGACTTTGAATTTTATGTCTAATGCTTAACACACA
The DNA here is from genome assembly GCA_950005105.1 of Lycophotia porphyrea. Classification (NCBI taxonomy): domain Eukaryota; kingdom Metazoa; phylum Arthropoda; class Insecta; order Lepidoptera; family Noctuidae; genus Lycophotia; species Lycophotia porphyrea. The sequence continues at coordinate 12,507,720 of OX465391.1, read as the reverse complement.
CTCCATCGTTTGTCCATGATGTTCTACACGAGTACATAATCTGAGGTGTACAACTTACATTTATTGAGGAATTATATTACCCTCATTGACCTTGTAGGGAACACGCTGATACAATAGTATCGTTGTCCAGGGTGGTATTAGGATCAGCACGTGGCGTGGCATGATGACATCTTGTGTTCGTGCCCGATTTAGTTGGAGAATGTGTAGACTGAGTTATTCGAAATTATATTGATCGACCATTTTCTTTCCTTTCTAGCCATATCGTCCTTCATATCCTTCCACTAATTATTTTATGACTCACATCATTCTTTTGAATTAATTGCTGTGAAATAAAAAATATTTACAATAACAAGCGCCTCTCGATTTCGTGAAGGTTTTTTTTTCACCTAATAATAAATGGCCTTCGAAAAATAAACCCCAGCCACGCTTAAACCAAAAGTAAATTATCGAAACCAATATAAATTAAATTGTCAAATAACGGTTGCGAACCATGAAGGGTTTCAGTTAACTTTAATGCTAATTTATTTATTTTTATTTTATTTTACTATTTATGTACACACTGTAGACAACACAGGAGAATAAAATTATAAAATATTAGTACAAAGGTACTGCTTATTTCTTAAGAAATTTCTGCCAGCAGACCTGCAAAAGGAGAAATGAAAAAGAAACGTAGACAAAGTGTGTGAGAAAAGGACAAGAATAATGCGTTTATGTGCCTTACTTAACTTAACCTATAATATTAAATATAATTACACATATAAGTAAATAATAATACATACTTATATAAATACATAATGCTAAGATATATAAACTAATAAAAATATATATGTATATAATAAATTATAACAATTGAGAGGAAAGGTAATGATCTTTCACTCTGGCTTTGAACAGTGAAATGGTCTTCAAATCACGAATGCTAGGCGGAAATGAGTTCCACAACCTTACAGCATGGACGGAAAAGGAGAATGAGTGATAGCTGGAATAATGAGGATGGGATTTAAGTAGGGATCTAAGGTGCGATCTACACGGTGCGTCAGTAGAGCGGGCATAAGAAAAACGCTCGCGCAGATAAGAAGGATAGGACGGGTTGTGCAGGATATTGAAGAGGAGACAGAGGATCCTAGTGTTCCTGCGAAGGCGGATTGGGAGCCACTTGAGTTCTTTGCGAAGGTGAGAAACGTGGTTATATTTACGGAGACCAAAAATAAAGCGAATACATAAATTTTGCAAGCGCTCAAGCTTATTTAATAACTCCTCAGTAGCATCCAGGTAGCAGGCATCGGTATAATCTATTATTGGCTGAATAAGTGTTTGAGCCAAAGAAATTTTAGTCTTCAAAGGCAGGAGACTTTGAAGGCATTTCAGCGAATGAAGAGAGAAGTGTACCTTACGGCTAACCTCATTGAGCTCGCCACTTAATTAGCAAGTAATTTAGTTATTTCGTGTTGTTTACATAAATTATAGTAATTTAAACGATTCAGAGTGGCTTTATCTTGTTGAAATAACGTTTTATTGAAAACGAATACAGTTTAAAGTTTTTTTTTTATTGAAACATATATTTTAAAAATATCCTTTGTTCTAAATCAGATTATGGGCCCTATGTGTGCCGTTTTTCTTGTATATTAGTTTAGATTCTAGGATCTAGCAGAGGTATTTTTACTTTTTGATCAAAGATTAAAGATTACACGTACTATATCATGTTACTTATAATGCGATTTCTTTCTACATGACAATTCAAGAAATGATAAGAAAATTTATGACATTCACTTTGAAAATCATTAGTCGTTTCCCTGTGATTAAAAGTATTTTCTGCCATTGGGATGCTAGGTTGCAGAGATCCTAATAGGTAATGTTGTAAATCTTACTCTTAGTACTACAAATGCAAAAGTTTGTGTTGATGGATGTATGGATGTTTGTGGCTCTTTCAAGCAAAATCTACTGAATGGATTTGGATGAAATTTAGCACACAGATAGTTCATTATAATTTGGATAAATATAAATACTATGTATTTGTATTTTGTCGCGGTACTGCGATACCATGGGACACTTTAAAAAACTCCACGTGGGCGAAGCGGTGAGCATAATCTAGTGGATTAAATTTTCCGTTTGAAGTTCAAATAACACTGCAATTTCTGAAGTACCGGGGTACCGTTCATGTATGTACTCGTAAGCGCAAAAGTATGTTACGACGATACCTATATTTCGATGCGATACTCGTCAGTTCACAAGTCTTGTGCTCTTTCATTTTGAATGTATTTCAATGAGTTGCCATTCATTGTGAAAATACCAACTTTAACTTATTCATGAACATAATGCACGCCTGTAATCATCGAAGGGGTGAGCTTGGGTGTACCCATAACTTATTCTCTTTTCACGAGTTAAAGTCCTATTAGGGAGGGCGAGCCTATTGTCATTAAACGGATGCTATTTTCCTTGACCTGGGAATTACAAAATCATTTCATAATTATTATTTTTTGAAATCCTCCTTTACACAACACATTTACTGTCAAAATTCAGTCTAGATATTTATGGCACTTGGCATTTATACCGAATACGTGTGGGCTGAAGTAATTTGCATACAATTTGAGTCAAGGCTTCGGATTTGTGTCTAAGAATGGGTTATTTTTGATGTCCCTATGTTATCCTTCTGTAGGCTTTTATTATATAACGAACTAGCTGTGCCTGCGACTTCGTCCGCGTGGAATAGTGACTTTGTGCAGCATTTTTTGGATATATCTTTTTACAAACCCTATAAACCCCTTTTTCTTTTTTCGGATGGGAAATCATCAAATGACTTCTCCCGCTCTGGGCAGAGCGGAAGGGAGTGTCAGACTTGTCCTGACTAAAACCCATCCATGTTCCTTCCTTGCCCTTTGTGTTCCAGGGCCGCGGTATCTCTTTCGAACTGTCCCGCAGCCCAACCCTATAAACCCTAAAATATAAATAAATGAAATATTGAAACAGTCAGTGTTATCGAAGTCAAGGCAACTGTTATGCCATGCGCCTCCAGAATACGTGCGTTCGCTTCGAATAATTGAATGCTATAGGGAGCGGCGCGTTTTTTTTTTGAATGGCATCTCGTAGTTGAGCCGTTAAGCAAATGACAACCTCTCTAGGTTGTCGTTTGCTTAACCGGACCATCCTGTGGTTGCCTTGAGAGTAAGGCCAGGGCATAAAAACTAAAAAAGTTAGCGCCTACACGCCAAGGGCACCCCCTCTAGGGTACGGGCCTCGGCTTAGGGCGTCGCAGGGGGAGGGCAGCAAGGGGACATACTGGATCTGATTATGATTATTTAAGGGCTGATTTAAAAGTACAGGCTCAGCCGTGCGGGCTAGCTGGAGCAAGGGACGGGGAGGGTTTGAACCGGGATTTCGCGACGGGGCGGGTGGAAAGACGGTTGTTTGTGCGTACTTCTTAAGCGTGCTTGTCTCCTGGAGGAGGGTGATAGCGTCGGGATCGACTAAAGTATGCCTAGGACGGCGAATCTGACTAATACGCGCCGATGCGATCAAGGGGTTACGATGCTTAATGGCAGAGTCGAAGAAGCGCTTGGAGAAGCGCTTCATGAACTGCTGGATAGTGGGCAATTTGTGGTCATTGCGGACATAGAAGGGCTCCCGTGACATTGCAAACGATCGTTTCTGAAGAACTTGCATCCTATAGAAGTATTTAGGCTTGGTATGTGCGAACACGACGCAAGCGTAGGTCATGATGGGACAGATCACCTCGGTATAGAGCCGCAACTTGCACCTGTGGGACAGTTTGCTTTTTGTCGTAAGCAAGAAATGGAGTCTGCCCATAGGGAAGTAAGCTCGGTCGCGAGCTGCAATGATGTGGGGACTGAAGGACAGATGTTGGTCGAGTAATCATCATCATCATCATCAGCCTTTTAATGTTCCCACTGCTGGGACACAGGCCTCCTCTCTATGAGAGGGAATGGGCTATAATCCACCACGCGGGCCCAGTGCGGATTGGTAGATGTCACATGTCTTCGAATTAATGGTCGAGTAATGACTCCTAGATATTTGGCTTGCTTCTCCCAAGGCATAGGCTTACCATACATAGTGATTGGGCTGGAGACAGCGGCGCGGCTCTCGGCGCGCTTTATATATCCGCGCGGGTGTGTACGACCTACAAACGTCCAGCCTAAGCTGAACCCTATTTCATATGATAGTGTAACAAAATGTTCGACGTGATTCTTTAAATTGGCATAACTTTTTTATTTATGAACCGATTGACATGAAACAAACACTAAATGTTAAGTGAAGCTTACCAAAATATATTAGTGAAAACCACATCTAAATCGGATAAGCCGTTTCTGAGATTAGCGTGCACAAACGCATAGACAAACAGACAAAAATTCTAACAATCATTGTTTTTGGGGTCTATTTGCGTTGATAATGTTCCCAATAATATTTTTTCTCATATATCTTCCATGTACAGACAGCGATCCGTTACATTTTTATTATATGTATAGATAACAGGATCATACGTGATGTAACAGCTGTTTATAGGATTTTCCAAATTTGTTTGTGCTATTTTTAGCATTCCTAAAATAAAATTAACTGGAGGGAACTTGGGATCTGTTGATGATATATAGTGTTTATCCGATATCCATACGAATAAATTATCCCTCGAACCGTGGAGCTCAAAACGCGCAGAGCTCAAAACGCGCAGGGCGGTTATCTAACTTCGCATTTTGATGAAATGGCGCACACGTAATTTATGAACTGGGTTAGGACGTGTCGTGGGAAACTTTTTTATTGGATAATTCCCGACCGCCACGAGGCTTTGTTAGTCTAGTGGTCGCAAGCGCGACTGTGGAATAAGAGGTCTTGGGTTCGATACCAGTGTCAAGCAAAGCGTTATTGGGTTTTTCCAACAGGAATTTCTCAGCAGTAGCCACGGTGTCTGGATCTGTGCCCGGCCCCTCTGCCTAACCTGTGGGGGATTACAGGCTTACACGGGAAGTCCCAGAATAATGCTAGTTAATTATAAAACTTTCAATAAGTGTGCCACTACTGATAAACAATACTATGACAAAGTTGGGAAGGAGGGATGTACAGGAACAGTTGTCATTTGCGCCCAAGCATGGCTGGCAAAAAAAAAACTACCAAAAAAGTCCTCAAATCCTCTAAAAACTAAAAGAAACCTTTTACCTTTTTAGTATTCTATAGAAATTTGAAACGTACATTATACTCAGTCAGATGGTCCTTTGTATTCAAGACTGGTTTTACAATGGGTGAGGAGGGCCTTTAATGCGTTTTCCTGGGATTATTCCCATTAGGAAACGGAAAATATAGCAGGTGCTTCAAGTACCTACTTCGTATACAGGGTGTAAACTCTCCACTAAATCGTCAAGCAAGCATTATGTACATAGAACTAAGTAACTTTACGCAAAAATATTGGTGGGATACGACTTTTTTTTGGGGTGTAAATTCACGTTTTACGGTAGAACTCAATGTAACGCAATCAAAACATTGTGCTGATAGATGGATTGAATAGTACGGGGGTCGTGAAGGTGTCCTAAGATAAAAAAAATACATTAAAAAAAATATTAATAAAAAAAAGACGTGTGGCACTCGGAGACTGCCGCGATAAAGCTATTGCATAGCATTTTTTATCAACTTATGTAATTATAATTATTTATTCACTTTCTTAGTGTCAGATATTGACAAGCCTAGGTTATTATTTTTAATCTACTGCTGGAGCTAGGAGGTTAGGTTGTATAGTTTATATATAAAAAATAATAACCTAGGCTTGTCAATATCTGACACTACGTGTTAGGCACTAGGTGTTATTTTCGTTACGGAATTTCTGGATTCGGTCTCCACGCTCAAGGCCCGCGATAGAAGCTATGCAATAGCTTAAAAAATGTGAAAAAATTGGAACCTTGACCTCAATATCTCCGTAACCCGAAGTTCCCAGGTATGGTCTAGAACAAAAATAATATTGCAATGACGGGGAGAACAAGTGCCAATAATATATTTTTAGACCCTTTATTATGGTCTTAAAATGGCATTTTATTAACTTTTTGTATACCCTAACATTAATGCTTCAACGTTCCCGTCTGTTCTTCTTCTTAACGTCTATGTCTGTTTTACTTTATAAAATTAATAGTTATTGTTTCTAACACACGGTGGCGTCTGGCAGAAATAACCGTCAATGGGAAGTGTCAGGCAGTGTTAATTATAAAATTTTAACAATATTTTCTGCAACATATAAAAAAATCAGCACTCAAGCTTAAAGAAAAACACACATATATACATAAACTCACGCCCTTTTCCCATGGGGGTAGGCAGAAATTACAGAACGTCACCTGCTACGATCCTTACATACTCCTTTTGCCTCGTCTACGTTCATACATCTGGTCACGCACGCCAGTTCTGAAGAACCTCACCAATAAGGTCAGCGTATGTTCTTCTAGGGCGTCCCTTCCCGGTGTTGCCACTCACATCTGCCTATATAACTAACTAACACTACTCGATGCCATATATTTTGTTATTGTGAAAATAAGTAATGTCTGGCGGCCTTAAGATCTTGGACCATTACGATAGCGGTCACCTTCAAAATTCTTACGTCTAGGACGAACTTAAAAACCATTTTCGCATATCCTTATCTCTCAGACAGTCGAGCGACTAAGTCAAAAAGTTTGAACATAAGAACTCTTATCTACATAACAGTACACGGAGGTGTATTTTTCTTTGATCTCCATACAATAGACCCAGTTTGATAAGCCTTGTTCGATAATCGTCTGAAAATAAATTTTTCAATGATATCCTTTAATAAAGCGAACAATGTATATTGTTTTTAAGAGGTTTTGTGTTCGGGACATGTATTGTTAGGCTTTAAATGGAGGATAAACTTAGCTCAAAGCTGACTTTATATGAGGAAACTCCGCTCACTTCGGAAATAAATATATGTTTTTTTTTTCAGCCTATTTGAATGCCATTTATTTTAGGAGAAGGGAACTTAACTATACTTGATGGATGAACTTTAAACCGAATCTTAATATAATTTTACTTCTAAATATAAAAGATGTAATAAAATTGCTTCGACTGGATGAATACAACATTAATAATACCCATAACAGTTTAACTTCTAATCCACTTTAAATATCAAAGATAAATACTAACCCCCAGTGTGGAGCAAAAATTAATTGTGAAAACAATTAACAATTAACTTGCCAAATTTAGTTGCAACTAACAAAAATAAATAATTAATTTTAATTGCAACATAACACAATTAACAATTACAATTACATTAATTGTGCCTGTAAAACATTGCAATTAGAATTGATTAATTGTTTTTTTTGATGTACGTTTACAATTACAGTTATCAATTAATAAATATCAATAACTGAAAAACATAATGCGTACAAGAGCAATCTCATTAATATTCACAAAGGAATGTAAAAGTACGTAAAAGTGTGGCACAGGTACCTAACTAGAATAATTCAGGATTGGATGGTTAAAGGAAACAAGGGTTACCGTAGTTTTAAATACAAAGAAAATAACTCTTGTAGTAATTTATAAGAGTTATTTTTAAATGAAAGTTGATACCTTTATTTACATACGGGCTGGAAGTACAGTACATCACTCTGAGCCCCTCAATATAGAAATTTTTCTTCGGTTATTAAAAAAAGTTTCGTTTTCTCTTCCTTATGTAATTGTTATAATAAACAATTAATTTAATACAAATAAAATTTTAATTGCAATTAAATTAATTGTAAACCACAACTTATAGATTTAATTGCAATTGATTTTAATTGCATTTTACAATTAAAAAATAATTGAATTTATTACAATTAATTTAGTTGGAATAAAAATTGTAATTGTTTACAATTCAAAAATTAATTCAATTGTGCCCAACACTGCTAACCACCCAACTCTTCTCCTCCAAACAGACCCGTACGTGAAGATCTGCCTCATCTGCCAGGGTAAGCGCATCAAGAAGAAGAAGACGACCGTCAAGAAGAATACCCTGTCACCGGTGTACAATGAGGCGCTGGTGTTTGACCTGCCGGCAGAGAACGTGCACGATATCACGTTGCTGGTCAAAGTTATTGATTATGACAGGTAGGAAGTCAAGACCATAGCATAACCGACAACAAAAGTGAGAATTTATCGCAGTTGAGGATACTTATCCTTCTGTCTGGTTTTAAGGTGGTATTAATGGTTGAGTTCTATTAAACATTACATAACTTAACAACGCGCTTGTTATGCTCAAAGGATTAGGCAGAGTGTACCTAGTACATCCACATTTCGCCAGTTATGCTTAAGTCCCATGTAATAGGGGGCGTGCCTATTGTTACTACAGGCACTAGAAACATTTTAGCGATGCCTCCAAGATGATAATGCACTTGCGGTGCCTTTGATATTGCGTCATATAGCGTCCAAAAGCGAAACTGACTGGATAGCTCGATTATCTAAAAAAAAAAAATCTCCCTTTGATCTAGTCCTTTTTTTTTTCGGGTGGGAAATCATCAAATGACTTTCCCGCTCAAGGAAGTGTCAGACTTGTACTGACTAAAACCCATCCATGTTCCTTCCTTGCCCTTTGTGTTCCAGGGCCGCGGTATCTCTTTCGAACAGTCCCGCAGCCCTTTGATCTACCCCTGAATGCATTACCAATAGAGTGCATTAAACCAATTTTCAGCCTAAACCAACATTTAGCCAGCGATATATGTCCATAGGAGGTAGAGATTTCGAGCAAACCTAATATTGATGCTTCCTTCACTGGCTTTGATAGCCCGCCAAGTTGATTACTTCATCTGACATCGTTGCGTCCAATCAGATTATCGAAGCTTTTCCTAGAATTTATATTTGGTCTGGTTTCTTGCCTGCGGCCCTAATCCGGAATGTACGTGGATTCCCGAATTTAAGGCTAATTTTAGCTGAAATCTCAAGATTGGAATTTACTTTTCAGTTCAAGATTGATGAAGTAGGAATGTTAATACTTGGTGGAAACGTACTGTAAACGGGCGGAGAAAATGTAATATCACTCAATTTTTACTTAATTTGAAGACTTTACTCATACTGATCATAAAGTCCAGTACCAAAGGGTTAGTCAGAAGGTAGTGGTTCCATGTAAAATACTGGTATTCAGCTGCATCCGGTAAGACTGGAAGCCGACCCAATGAATTTGGGTAAAAGCTAGACAGATGATTATTCATATCAGATGGGTGATAGTTTGTGCTTTATATAAAATTCTATAGGTAGGATGTTTGTATTTCCAAATCAAAACTCGTTCGATTTTGCGTTCAGTTTTCTTCGCGCGTTTATGTTAGGGCCACTTTTATCAGGTATCGTTTACCAACATAATTTGATTAGGAACTATTTTAGATATTAGGTTAGTACTTGACATTTAGGAACAAGATCACGGCCATTTTGGGATGCAGTGACCTTGAAATCTTTGAATAGGTAAAAATGATTAATTCTATAACTTTCTGTAATGCTTTACACACTTTTCCGGACGTTAATATAAGCGTGACTTAGCGCAAACTATCACTTTTTTGTTATTGATCTTACTTACCTTTGGTTATCAAACGGTATTTTAGTACCCTCAGTGAAAATTAGATTTTACCAAACAATTTTAGACTAAAAAAAAACATTGTCCCCAGGATTGGTCCAAACGAACTGATTGGATGCTCAGCAATTGGATCCACGCTGATTGGAATTGGCCGCGACCATTGGCTGCAAATGTTGGACAACCCTCGTAAGCCAGTGGCCCAATGGTACCCCCTGAACAAGAGCCCCCCTGCCAACATCACGTTACCCAGCAACGATGCGCAGAATTCTGGACTTAGCTGCTTGAATGGAAGGTGAGTTTGGAATAGATGGCTGCTTTAATTATATTTCATTATCATCATCATCATCATCAAATTGTAGGTCAGGTCTAGGTCCTTGTCTTCAATACATCTTCCGTTAGCTCACCCGTCGTTATTGGTACCTTCATTAGGTATGATAATTTCATAAGTTGTAGTTTACCGTCCACATGCTGTTGGTTAAAGCCTATCTTGCATTCTGAGGAACATTGGTGCCGATTCCCTTGTTCACATACTAAACTAAATTTAAGTTGAGTGCATCTTTTTCTTTCTATTTCATTATGAAAAGGAAAGAACATAAATATTAGTTTAGTCCTGTCAAATTAGTCAGAACCTGACGTAATTTGATGTAATTTTAGTAGTCAACTTTTTAATCACGTCTAAACTTGCGTCAGGCGCTGGTTAATTTGACAGGACTAAACTAATATTTATCTTCTATCCTTTTCACAATGAAATAGAAAGAAAAAGAAGCACTCACCTTAAATTTAGTTTAGTTTGTGAACAAGGGCACCAATGTAGACCTTTTAAGACCTCTTAAGGTGAAAGCGTCAGGTTAGCCCGTGAAATTCAAATTTTCTAACGTTTTTTTGCAATTTGCAGGTCAGTGTCAGGTCGTATTTAGTTCTAAGTTCATTCAAACTCATTGAATGATTTTTTCATCAAATAGTCATTCAATGGGATTAAATGAATTCAAGAGGGTTGAAATTCATGATTTTAATGATTATAATCAGGATGTTATGGAGCTCCGTAACCGTAACCGAAACTATCGGATATCCGAAATAAAAATATATCCGTAACCGCAACTGTATCCGTTTCACAAGTTTCGGAGAGTTTCGGTCGGTTAGTTTCGTATAAGGGCGAAGTCTAAAAAAAACGACATGTTTCGACAGGGTTTTGTTTCACCGATCGCACGCCATGTGAATCTTGCAGTTTGTTTGTTATTTCTAGGTATAACATAACCTCTTTCAGAACTAGTTAGATTATTTATTATATCCATAACCGAAACTATCCGAAACTAACGGATAATCCGAAATAATTACATATCCGAAACCGATATAATTTTATTATAGGATACTGGATAAGATGATTAGAGGAAGAAATATTATTATATTATATAATTATATCATATCCATAACATCTCTGATTATAATTCTGTAAATAAAGGCGTATTATGGGTACGAAAATATTTTGTTCAACATACAGTCAGACATTGCCCGGCAAATTGCAAAAATCGTAAGAAAATTTGAATTTCGTTGAAAGCAAAAAAGGTTTGTGAGTGTGTGTGTGTAGTGTGAGTGTGTAGTGTGTGTGTAAGTGTATGTGTGTGTGTGGGGAAGTACGTGTGTGTGTAGTGATACTTAAGCAGATCACATAATGATACTCTTTACAAATCTATCATTCCAGTTTGGCAGTACTATTAGATTTGTATTGTCATTGACTTAATTATTAATTGTTTATATGTGGGTAGAACGTCATTTTACTAAGAAATACAGCGATGCAGTCACACTGAATACACAAACAAATTACATGCACAAACGTTCAAACTGCGAACAAACATCTCCATACAAAGCAAATATTTGTGCTGTCCTGCTACGCCGATCGGGTCGCCTATGTGTGTTATTGTACTTCTATATTATTATGATCTCATAGCACAGTGCTACGAAAATGCTACGAAGGTCTACGCGTAGGACCGTAGTAACCGTAGCAAACACCAAAGTTCTTGTAGGTACTGTTTTCTTTTTATACATGTTAGGGAACTAGAAATCATAGACATGGAAATTCTGTGTATTTTTTTCATTCAATTTTTAGTAGGGTAATACTTAAATAGTTAAAGAGTATTTAGCTTAATAAACTTTTTTATGATAAACTGATACAATGCCCAATAGGGAGGGATCAGCAATACTTTGCCGTATTTATTTAGCAAGGAAACAAAATAAATAAAGGTTCTAATTATTCCATTGCATTATTTTGAAAATAACGAAAAAGTCATACAGGTGCTTGCTGGGAAATCCCAAAATTCAAAACTGTTATGAATGAGGATTTACTCCGACGTCATAAACTCTTTTGGTAGACATAATATACTTTATGTACTGATAAATGAATAAAATAAATTTCATTTATTTCAGGTCCGAGACCCATATAATACAACGACAGATAAAGATATAAGTATAAACACATAAATGATTGCTAGAAACATGTATGAAACCTAAATGTCAGAATTACACTAAAGAAACAAAAATAAGTAAATTAACTAGGCAAAAGTGAAATTTAGAATAAATTAATAAATGCCATGTAGTGTAATTAATAAATGATGCTCTTTGTTATGTCACTTTGTCAACAACTGTGGTAACCAAGCTAGAAATAAACCAAATATTCTATTAAAGGGTTTGGTTTCCACACTTAGTCCCTGAAGGTGGACCATTGTGCGTGTAAGCCAAATATATTTTCCTTGTTTTTACAAAACCAAATCTTTCATTCACATCTCAACAAAAACTATGTGTTGAATAGGATATTTTGTCCATGTATCGCAGTCTGCTTTCATTCAATGTCAATCAAACTAGCTTGTTCGGGATTTGTATTTATAGTTAGTTCACTCATGGCTGAATAATAACAGCAGCTCGGGTTGATCTTTAGGTTAAGCCGCGATTGCCCAGTTTGGTCCGTGGATGGGAAACCACTCATAACATACCGAGTTTCCCTCGTGCCCCGGAAAGTACGTTAAGCCGTTGCTCTCGGCTGTCATTTGTAGATCTTTGACATAACGACTACGGTAGTCATGTGGCTCGAAAGTCTGACCACCAGTCTTACCAGTATTATCCAGTACTAACTGGGTTGTGGAGGTCAGATAGGCAGTTGCTCCATGTAAAATAATGATATTTAGCTGAACCCGGTTAACCTGGAAGCCGACTCCAACATACTGGGGAAAAGGCTAGCGGCTAGCTGGCGTCTGTACACTCATCATCTGCCTAGGCAGACGCCAGCACATCAAGCTACTACAATCTTTCAAATTTCTTTAATAGATTTTCAACTTTATCACTGAAGCATTAGGTTCAAGGATAATTGAGAAAAATTGAATGGTTTCAGGTAGCTCGATGTGCTGTGTCTGTACCTATGGAATGACGAAATATTTAAGTAAAGAAACCTCTTGGCCACAAACTACGCGCTCAAGCGCGTAAAATTGCTAAGTTGATACAAGGTTTTTTTAAGAGTAGAAAATAAATTAGGTCCCTCGTAGCTCTGTTGTAAGCATTATTTTTTGTAACCAAAAGAACATGCTTCACTTCATTTATTCTTAACATAAAAGAAATGTCTTCTTTATAAAGAAAACATGTAAATTCAATAAGAATTTGATATTAAAAAGAAATTTTTTGTAAGGTTGATGAAACATATTTTTCATTTGAATAGATCATTTTAGATAGATATATTTTAGTATTCTGTGGGCATTTTATAAAGGTGGAGAACCATCCGTGTAGACAGGCTGTCTAATCGAGGACCTTTCTGTAAAATTTTGTAATTGAATAGTCATAGTTGAAGCCGCTACGGGATATACAGCGTGATTATTTAGTCGTCTAACAAAGGTGGTCCACTCAATGTATCCGACATAAAGTACCTCTCTCTAGGCGTGTTTTTTTTTACCATTAATTAAGATAATAGGTACACAGAAAAATAAATAATACATTGGAATTATGAAACATCCTGTTAATAATGTTTACGGATCAAACAGTCGAACATACCTAACCATCGCACGCGTCGAGTAGATAGATCTTCGCTCGCAACATAATGTTTCAACCACGTTATGCATCATAATAATGAATAATATATATATATATTTTTTTATCTCTTAAATACCATTTTTTTTTTGTTATGAATGTATAGTAGTCATTGGATACATGAAGTGGGATGCCGTTGTCAGACCACTAAAAAGTCACGGTGTATACTTATGCCATGGAGTACACAAGTTAGGTCATAGTTAAACATATACCTAGATAACGCTAGTATGACGTATCCGTATGAAAACCAAGCGTGCCATTTCTTGACTACCTACTATGACGTCATAGGCACTAGTTACTATTCAAACAAGTTACTACACAAAATAGACTACGTTTTTAGGGTTCCGTACCCAAAGGGTAAAACGGGACCCGGAACGGGGCAGGCGGGAGCCGAGTCTTAGTAATAACTAAGACTCCGCTGTCTGTCTGTCCGTCTGTCACCAGACTGTATCTCATGATAGTTAGACAGTTGAAATTTTCACAAATGATGTATTTCTGTTGCCACTTCAACAAATACTAAAAACAGAATAAAAAAAATATTTAAGGGGGCTTCCATACAACAAACGTGATTTTTATATTGGTACGAAACCCTTCGCGAGTCCGACTCGCGCTTGGCTAGTTTTTGTTCTTTAAATGTCTAGAATTCAGTTGTACAGTTATGGCGTTGTAACGTTTTTGTTTTAAACCAATTAGCTTCCTACGACAGTAGCCACGTTAAGTTTTCCTAGCTAAGTTGAGCATGTGAAGTAAGTGCCCTTGCGTTTTCCAAGTATATCTTTTCTGTGAGATCTATTATCTCCATACATACTCAGAAAATTAGGTGCATAGTACTCGCAACCGATGTGCGTTTATGACCAGAGGTCCTAGCACGTATGTATGGATAATACTGATTGTGCTTGTTTCAAACAATAGGCTTGACCAAAACAATCTAATTAGTCCGTCAGATTTCCAAAAAATATTGGACACGTATTTTTTTTTTTCACGTAAACAAAAAATTAAAACTCATATGGCGTCACTATGTCAGTACACTTTTACGCGTATCTTTGATGGGTTTATCTTCGTCAGTTTTTATTGATTTTATTAAACAAAAAATACGTATCCAATATTTTTCGATAATCTAACTGACGGACTAAATAGAATCATATTTTTTTTACTCAGGAAACGTCCCTATTAAACTAAAATGCTATAGGATAATTGTATATTCGATCCAAAAAACGATGTATTTACGTTAAGTATACACCGCTCGCTCGCTGGATTGGGCCTCAGATTTTGGAAAGCGGGCGAAACAAAATTAGTATGTAAGGATCGTAACAGTTGACGTTCTGTAGTTTTCGTCTACCTCCAAACATTTCTAGTAATTATTGCACACTTTTACTGACGGCGCGGTTGGCGCAGTGGTTGAGCGATTGGTTGCCGCGCTGCGTATCGCGGGTCTGATTCCCACACGTAACAAACATTTGTATGGCATACAGAGTAGTATATAGTTATTCCGGGTTCTTCGCGGTCTGGGTGTCTGTTTGTGTATGTGAGTTTAAATATTTGTAAACGCACCCACGATACAGGAAAAAATCAGACTGGGGCAACGTTTCTTAAAAAAA